>JAVTVJ010000911.1:48875-89911 GCA_034509425.1 Eopsaltria australis
TTCCCCCCGTCCGGGGGGAATCGAGTCCCCAATTCCCCTCCGACCCCTTTGGGGAATCTTTTTGGGGTCTCCCGCACCCCTTTTTGGGGTCGCCCGCACCCCTTTTTGGGGTGTCCCCAAGTGTCACCTGGAAGCGCCGCATGTCCCGCGGGTTGCCGGCGTTTTTCAGGCAGTTCTGGTTGCACTTGAGGAAAAACTTGAGGAAAAACCTGGGAAAATTGGGAAAAATTTGATTGGGGGAGGGGGGGGTGGGGACAGGAAAGTGTCACCATGCTGTCCCCTATGCCGGTGTCCCCATCCTAATGTCCCTTGTTGTCACCACCCCATCCTTGTCCCCATCCTGCTGGCCCCGACCCCAACCAAGTGTCCCCACTCCAGTGTCCCCATCCCCATCCCAGTGTCCCATCCTGTTGTCCCTCCCTGTCCCCATCTTGTCCCCATCCCAGTGTCCCCATCCTGTCCCTTTTCCATGGTCCCCATTCCACTATCCCTGTCCCCATCCCAATGTCCCGTTCTGTCCCTATGCCACTGTCCCTATCCTATTGTCCCCATCCCGGTGTCCTCGTCCCCATCCAAATGTCCCCATCCTGTCCGTCTTCCACTGTCCCCATCCCAGTGTCCCACCCTGTCCCCACCTCATCCCCTTCCCACTGTCCCCATCCCTATCCCATTGTCCCCATCCTTCTGTCCCCTCCCGTTCTCATCCCAATGTCCCTGTCCTGTCCCTCTTCCACTGTCCCCATCCCAATCCCAATGTCCCCATCCTGGTCCTCTCCACTGTCCCTTCTTGTCCCCATCCTCATCCCAGTGTCCCCATTCTGTCCCCATCCCTCTGTCCCCTCTTGTTCCCATCCAGCTGTCCCTGTCTCCATCCCACTGTCCCCATCCCATGCCCATCCCTCTGTCTCCTCTTGTTCCCATCCCAATGTCCCCATCCTGTCCCTCTTCCACTGTCCCCATCCCAGTGTCCCATCCTGTCCCCATCCTGCTGTCCCCATCCTCATCCCAGTGTCCCCCTCCTGCCCCTCTTCCATTGTCCCCATCCCAGTGTCCCATCCTGGTCCTCTCCACTGTCCCTTCTTGTCCCCATCCCTCTGTCCCCATTCCCCATCCCAGTGTCCCCACCCGATCCCCATCCCTCTGTCCCCTCCTGTCCCCATCCCAGTGTCCCCATCCCAGTGTCCCATCCTGTCCCTACCCCAGTGTCCTATTCTGTCCCCATCCCACTGTCCCCATCCTGTCCCGGTCCCATTGTGTCCCCATCCCACTGTCCCCATTCCCCATCCCAGTGTCCCCATTCTGTCCCCATCCCTCTGTTCCCTCCTGTTCCCATCCCAATGTCCCCATCCTGCCCCTCTTCCACTGTCCCCATCCCAGTCTCCCATCCTGTCCCTCCCATCCTGTCCCTACCCCTATTCTGTCCCCATCCCCATCCCACTGTCCCTGTCCCATTCTGTTTCCATTCCACTGTCCCTTCTTGTCCCCATCCCACTGTCCCTGTCTTCTGTCCCCTCCCGTCCCCATCCCACTGCCCAATCCCACCCCCATGTCCTGCTCTGTCCCCATCCCAGTATCCCATTCCATCCCAATCCCACTGTCCCATCCCATCGTCCCCTCCTGTCCCCATCCCAGTGTCCCATTGTGTCCCCATGCCTCTGTCCCCATCCCACTGGGGGTGACACCGGGACACCCCTGGGGACATTGGGCCAATCCCTGGGGGTCACACGGGGTTTGGGGTCACCCCTGGGTCAGGCTGGGGGGGACACAGGGGGGATCCCAGGGAATGGAGATCCCACAAAAAGGGGATCCCAGAAAAAGGAGATCCTATGGAAAAGGGGACCCAGGGAATGAGGATCCAAAAAAAAAAAAGGGGATCCCAGGGAATGGAGATCCCACAAAAAGGGGATCCCAGAAAAAGGAGATCCTACGGAAAATGGGTCCCAGGGAACAGGAATCCCACAAAAAGGGGATCCCAGAAAAAGGAGATCCTATGGAAAATGGGTCCCAGGGAACAGGGATCCCACAAAAAGGGGGTCCCAGAAAAAGGGGATTCCATGGAAAAGGGATCCCAGGGAATGAGGATCCCACAAAAAGGGGATCAGTCAAAACAGGGTCCCACAAAAAAGGGTCTCGGGAATCCCATAAAAAAGGGGTTACATGGAAAGGGGAAACCCATGGAAAGGGGATCCCATAGGAGAGGGGTTCCCACATAAAGGGGATTCCAAGGAAAGTTGGTCCCATGGTGTGGGGGTCCCATGGAACGGGGATCCCACAAAAAGGGTTCCCAGGGAGTTGGGATCACAGGGAAAGGGGAGCTCAAGGAAAAGTGATCCCAGAAACAGGGGATTCCACAAAAAACGGGATCCCACAGAAAAAGGGTCTCACAGAGAGGGGCTCCCACAAAAAGGAGATCCCACAGAAGGGGGATTCCAGGGAAAGCTGATCCCACGGTGTGGGAATCCCAGGGAAAGGGATCCCATGGAGAGGAGCTCTCAGGGAACAGGGATCCCATGAAAAAGGGATCCCATGGAATGAGGATCCCATATAAAAGGGGGTCCCAGGGAAAGGGGATCCCACAAAAAAAAGGGGGATCTCATGGAAAAGGGATTCCACAGAAAGAGGATTCCAGGGAAAGGAGGTCCCATGGTGTGGGAATCTCAGGGAAAGGGGATCCCACAAAAAGGGGGTCCCATGGATGAGGGGAGCGCAGGGAACAGGGAACCCCCAAAAAGGGGAATCCCACATAAAGGGGTTTCCCATGGAAAGGGGGATCCCACAAAAAACAGACCCCATGGAAGGAGGGGGTGCAGGGAAAGAGGATCCCACGGAATGGGGCTCCCACAGCGAGGGCTCCCCATGGAAAAAGGGGAATCCTACAAAAAAGGGGATCTCACAAAAAGCAGGATCCCATAAAAAGGGGTCTCATTCAGAGGATCCCATGGAAAAGGAGGACCCCACAAAAAAAATGGGATCCCACAAAAAGGGGATTCCAGGGAAAAAGGACCTCACACTGAGGGGGTCCCGACCCCACAGAGAGGGGGACAACACAAGAAAAGGGGGGGTCCCCCCATTCCCCCCATTCCCATAATCCCATTCCCGCCCCGCGGGTGGTAATCAGGGCAAGGAAGGAGCTGGAAAACGCCCGGAAAACGCCTGGAAAACTCCTGGAAAACTCGGGGAAATCGGCCCCACCATCCCCGGCCTGGCGGGCTCCCCCAAACCCCAAAAAAAACCACCCCAAAACCCCCCCTAAATCCCCCAAACCCCTGCCCCAGGTGAGGGGGGGCCGGGGCTGAACCCCCGCGAGTTAAAAATACGGGGCCGGCGCATTAATTAGCATCGCTAATTACCATTGAATATGCAAATGCCCGGCGCCGCTGCCGAGCACCTTCTGCTCGCGGCGCATAAATTTGAATGCGCAATTAGCATAATCGTGGCTAATTAATGAGAAGCGTCAATTTTCGCTGCCGGGTAATTTGATTAACGCCGCGAGAGGGGCACTTAGCGCGCTCTCAAACCAGCGGGGCTGGCCCGGGGGGGGGGACACGGGGACAGGGGGGACAGGGGGGGCTCCGCGGGAGGGTTGGGGACACGCCTGGCCCTGCGTGACCCCCCGAAAGGGATGGCGGTGGGGGCAGGGGGGTGGGGACACCCCAAAAGTCCTTGGGGCAGGTTGGGGGCACCCAAAAAAGTCCTGGGGATGGGGACAGGGGACAGCCCAAAAGTCCTGGGAGTGGGGACACCCCAAAAGCTCTGGGATGGGTTGGGGACACTTCTGGGACTGGGTCACGCCCAGAAAGTTCTGGTGTTGGGGATAGGGGACTGGGGACATCCCAAAAGCTCTGGGTGACCCCCCCAAAAGCCCTGGGAGTGGGGACAGAGGAGAGGGGACACCCCAAAAGCTCTGGGAATGGGGACAGGGGATTGGGGACACCCCAAAAGCTCTGGGAATGGGGACAGGAGACTGTGGACACCCCAAAAGCTCTGGGGTGGGTTTGGGACACTTCTGGGACTGGGTCACACCCCAAAAGCTCTGGGAATGGGGACAGGGGATTGGGGACACCCCAAAAGCTCTGGGAGTGGGGACTGGGGACACCCCAAAAGCTCTGGGGTGGGTTTGGGACACTCCTGGGACTGGGTCACGCCCAGAAAGTTCTGGGGTTGGGGATAGGGGACTGGGGACATCCCAAAAGCTCTGGGTGACCCCCTAAAAGTCCTGGGAGTGGGGACAGAAGACTGGGGACACCCCAAAAGTCTTGGGACTGGGGGGGGACAAGTTGGGGACACTCCTGGCACTGGGTGACACCCCTAAAAGTCCCGGGAGTGGCAGGGAAGGGTTGGGGACACGTCTGAAACTGGGGATGGGGACAGGGGTTTGGGGACACCCCAAAAGCTCTGGGTGACCCCCCAAAAGTTCTGGGGATGGGGACAGAGGAGTGGGGCACCCCAAAAGTCCTGGGGATGGGGGGGACAGGTTGGGGACACCCCAAAAGCTTTGGGAGCAGGGACAGGGTGTTGGGGACACGCCTGGGCCTGAGTGACCCCCTAAAAAACCCTGGCTGACCCCCTAAAAGTCCTGGGGCTGGGGACGGGGACACAGGGACATTTGGGGACATTTAGGACACTGCGCCCAGCCACCAGGGTGTCACCTCCCGGAAGGGGGGGGGGGGGGGGTCACAGGACTGTGGCCCCGGGCACCCCGAAAGTGCCATCGTGGGGACAGCCCCAGGACACCGGCGGGACACGGGGACACTGGGACAGTGGCAGTGACAAGGGGACCGCGGTCTTGACCCCCCCGGGCTTGGCTTGGTGGCACCAGGGAGGTGACACCGGGACGGGCAGGAGGACCCCCGTGGGGACTGGGACAGAGGGACCACGGTGGCCTCAGGGACGGCGACACGGCCACCCCAGGGTGTCCCCAAAGCGCCGGTGTCACCTCCACTATCGATGTGACTGACGGGGACATCTGTCACCGCTGCCACCTCCTGGGGACACCCGGAGCGCCCTGTGCTGTCCCCTGGCTCATCAGCATCGTGTCCCCAAGCTTGGGGACACCCCAGGTGGCTGCCACCCCGCCCAGGTCGCCGTGAGATGTCGGGGTCTCCCGGTGTCCCCAGTATCCCCCGGTGTCCCCAGTGTCCCCACCTGTCGATGATGACGGGGTCCGAGGGGGTCTCGTTGCGGTTCCCGCAGCTCTTCTTGTCACAGCAGCGGCTGGACACGGCGACAGGAGGTGACATCAGGGGACAGCGAGGCCTGAGGGACCCCCGAACGCCGGGGGGGACCCGCCAGGTCCCTGTGTCCCACCCTCGGGACAGCCCTGTCACTCCGGGGTGGGGACAGAGGGGACACCGGGACAGGGACAGCGGGGAGGGGACACTCGGGGGTGTCACTTTTCCACGCCTTTGTGGAGTTGGGGACAGATTTGGGGGTCCCGGGGGCTCCGTGTCACCCCTGGGTGGCTCTGAAGGTGTTGGGGACCCATCCCTGTCACCCCTGGGGGCTCCATGTCACCCCTGGGTGGCTCTGAAGGTGTTGGGGACCCATTCCTGTCACCCCAGGGAGCTCCATGTCACCTCTGGGTGGCTCTGAAGGGGTTGGGGACCCACCCCGTGGCTCTGTGTCACCCCCGGGGGACACAGCAGGGCCACCCGCAGTCCCCAACCACGAGCGGGGGGTCCCCGAGGGGATTCGGGGGGTGGCCTGTCCCCTGCCCCCAGGGTTAATTAGCGGCGCTGGCTCGGCTCATTAATTAGCACGGGGTCGGAAATGACTGAGCGGGCACTAAAGGGGCCTTGGGGACAGCCCTGTCACCCCGCGGGTGTCCCCAGCCCACCTGCACATGATCTCGTGCGTCAGCAGCACCCGGCACATCTCGGGGTTCTTGTCCTGCCCCTCGTAAATGATGGCCTGGAGGGGACACCGAGGGGACAGCGGCGACACCGGGGTGGCACCGGGGAGGAGCGCCCGGGCCCCGCCACCTGCGCCACCTCCCCGCCCGGCGTGGGTGACACCGCGGCCGGATGTGACCGCAGCGACATCCAGATGTCCCCCGCAGGTGGGGGTTTGGGGTTGGGGGCGGGGGGGGTTGGGGGAATTTTGGGGGAATTTAAGGGATTTTGGGCGGGGATTTAGGGCGGGTTTGGGGTCTCGGTACCTGCTTGGACATGGAGTCAATGAGGCGCACGTACAAATCCTGCTCGGTCCGGAGCCCTGCGGGGACACCGGGGGGGTCACCGCGCTTGTCACCTCCCCTTGGGGACACCCCAAAACCCCCCCAAAACCCCGCACCCACCGTTGCTGTAGAGCAGCTGCAGCCGGTAGTGGATCCCATTGTTGGTTTTCTCCCCGTTCTGCTCCTTGAGGGAGGGCACAGAATTAGCGGCGAGGGGTCAGTTGGTCACTCCATGTCCCCTCCGCACCCTCCCGGCCACTCCGGCCACTCCTTGGGGCCGCGCTCCGGCCTCAGCCGCGGCTGCCCCGCCCCGCCCCGAGCGCGGGTGGCCCCGGCGGGGTTTTGGGGTGGTTTTGGGGTTTTTTTTTTTGGGGGGGGGGTCCCTCACCCGCTCCTTCTCCACGAAGTCGATGAAGCAGGTGCGCTCCACCTCCACGGGCTGGCCCTGCCGGTCGTACATGGCCAGCACGAAGTGGAAGAAGTTGGACTTGCGCAGGTTGGCCGGCGGCTGCTTCTCGAAGTGAGCGCGGGCCAGCGACACCCCGCTGCGACAGGGCCACGGTGTGGGGGACAGCCGGGGACACCCAGAAACCTGGCGTTACATCCCAGGGACCCCCAGCATCCCATACCGGAGACCCCCATCCCTGATGGGGATCCTGATGATCCCCAGCATGAGGAGCCCCCAGTGCCCCACCCTGGGGACTCCCAGGATTGGGACCCTCAGTACCCCATTCCCAGGACCCCCATCCCCGATAGCCCCAGTTCTGGGGACCCCCAGCACTGGGAACCCCCAGAACCCCGGTACCACATCCCAGGAACCCCCAGAATCCCCTCGTGGGGAATCCTATCCCTGAGAACCCCAGTCCTGGGGATCGCCAGCATTCCAGGACCAGGGCATCCAAAACCCCATCCCGGGGACCCCCAGCACCCCGTCCCCAGGATCGCCATCCCCAAGAACCCCAGTCCTGGGGATCCCCAGCACCAGGAACCCCAAGAACCCCATCCCAGGGACCCCCAGCACCCCGTTACCAGGACCCCCATCCCTGAGAACCCCAGCACTGTAAACTCCCAGCACCCCATCCTGGGTGTCCCATTCTGGGGACCCTCATCCCCAAAAACCCCAGACCTGAGGATCCCCAGCACTGAGAACCCCAAAACCCCGTCCCGAGGACCCCCAGGACTGGGACCCTCAGTACTCCATCCTGGGGACCCCCCAATGTCCCAGGACCAGGACATCCAGAATCCCATCCCAGGGACTCCCAGCACCCCGTTACCAGGATCCCCATCCCCAAGAACCCCAGTCCTGGGGAGCCCCAGAACCGGGAACCCGAGCACCCCACCCTGGGGACCCCCAGCACTGGGACCCTCAGTGCCCCATCCCAGAGACCCCCAGGACCCCATCCTGGGGACCCCCATCCCCGAGAACTCCAGACCTGAGGATCCCCATCCCTAAGAATCCCAGACCTGGGAACTCCCAGCACCGGGATGCCCAGAACCCCAGTACCACGTCCCAGGGACCCCCAGAATCCTGAGACTCCCATCCCTGAGAACCCCAGTCCTGGGGATCCCCAGCACCAGGAATTCCCAACACCCCGGCACCCCATCCCTAGGATCCCAAATCCCTAAAAACCCCACTCCTGGGGACCCCCAACCCCAAGAACCCCAGACCTGGGGATCCCCATTCCTCAGAAACCCAAATCCCGGGGACCCCCAGCAACGGGAACCTCCAGCACCCCATCTTGGGGACCACGAACCCCGAGAGCCCCACTCCTGGAAAAAATCTCCTCCATGGGACCTGGGGACCCCCAGGGCCCCATCCCGCGGATCCCCAAGACCCCAGTATTGGGACACCCAAAAACTCAGCACCAGGAACCCCAGAACCTCCTCCATGGAACACCAGCACCCCCAGCTCCGTGTCCTGGGGATCCCCAGCACCAGGAACCCCAAGAACCCCATCCCGGGGATCCCCAGCATCCCATCCTCAGAACCCCCATCCCTGAGAACCCCAGTCCTGGGGATCCCCAGTACCGGAAACCCCCAACACCCCGTACCAGAGACCCCCAAAACTGGGACCCTCAGTGCCCTGGGGACCCCCAGCATCTGAGGACCAGGACACCCAGAACCCCAATCCTGAGGACCCCCAGCACTGGGACCCTCAGTGCCCCCTCCCTAAGAACCCCAGACCTGGGGATCCCCAGAACCCCAACACCCCATTCCCAGGATCCCCATCCCGAGTACACCCAGGACTGGGACCCTCAGCGCTCCATCCTGGGGAACCCCCAGCACCAGGAACCCCAGAACTTCCTCCATGGTTCCCCTCCTGAGGATCCTCATCCCCGAGCACCCCAAACCTGGGGATCTCCAGCACCGGGGACCCCCAGGACCCCATCCCCCAGTATCCCCAATCCCGAGAACCCCAGGCCCGGGCATCCCCAGCACTGGGATCCCCAGCACCCAATCTGGGGACTCCCAGCACCCGGAAACTCAGCAACAGGACCCCCAGCGCCCCATCCATTACCAGGAACCCCAGAATCTCCTCCACGGGACCCCAGTACCGCATCTTGGGGATGCCCAGCATGGGGACTCCCAGCACCAGGAACCCCAGTACTGGGACACCCAGAAACTCAGTACTGGGACCTCCAGCACCCCACCCAGGGGACCCCCATCCCAGGGACCCCCAGCACCCCAGTACCGGGATCTCCAGCACCCCACAACCTCCTCCATGGGATACCAACACCCCAGCCCCGGGACCCTCAGCACCCCGTCCTGGGCACAGTCAGCACCCCACAACTGGGACCCCCAGAACCGGGAACCCCCAGTATCTCATCACCAGCACCCCAGTACTGGAACACCCACACCCATTCCCAGGACATCCAGGACCTCATCCCCAAGGCCCTCAGCACCTCTCAGCCAAGACCCCCAACACCCCATCCCTAGGACCCCCAACACCCCAGTATCAGGAACCCCAGAATCTCCTCCATGGGACCCCCATCTGCAGGACCCCCAGGTTCCCAAGACTGGGACACCCAAAATCAGAGCAGTGGGACCCTCAGAATCCCCTCCATGGAGGAGCAGCACTGGGACCCCCAAAATCTCCTCCATAGGACCTGGGGACCCCCAGGACCCCATCCCGGGGATCCCCAAGACCCCAGTATTGGGACACCCAAAAACTCAGCACTGGGACCCCCAGAACCTTCTCCATGGGACCCCCAGCACGATGTCCCCAAGACCCCCAGCACGATGTCCTCAGGACTCCCAGCACCCCTTCCCACAATCCCAGAATCCCAAAAATCCAGTCCTTGGGACTCCCCGAACCTGCAGCACCCCTCCCCAGAGCCACCAGACTGTCCCCAAGATCCCCAGGACGCCGTCCCCAGAGCCACCATCCTGTCCCCAGCACCCCATCAGGGGGACACTCAGCACCCCCTCCCTGGGGACCCCCAGCGTCCCCTCCCTGTCCAGAGTAGGGGACACCGGCAGCATCAGCAGCGTCACCTGTCCCTGGCATCGGGGACAGGAGGGGACAGAGGGGACAGAGGGGACAGCCCTGAGCCCTCCCCGCCCAAGCCGCCCGCGCTGCCATCCCGCAGTGCCACCTCTGGGCTGGCCGGTGTCACCGCTGCTGTCCCTGCCGCGACACGCGGGGTGACAGGACAGTGACAGCAGAGCCACTCCCGGGACGATGGCTCCAGCACAGTCCCCGTCACTGTCACCGTGTCCCCACCCCGCTGGTGGTCCTTGTGCCCTCGGTGCCCCCCCGGCAGCAGAGCGGGTCCCCAGTGTCACCTCCCACCACAACCGGGGCCAAACGCGCTGCGTCCCCAGCCCCTGGGGACCTTGGCGACACTCTGGGGACATTTCTCCGTGAGGTGACAGAGGGAAAGCTCTTTCAGCTGCTCCGCGGGGACCCAAAGTGTCCCCGGGGACACCCAAACTGTCCCCAAGAACACCCCCCGGGGACCCAAACTGTCCCCAGGGACACCCGCGAGGCCACACCTGGGGAGGTGACAACACGGCCACCACAGACGGGTCACATCATGTCCCCACACCTGCCGTGGACACCGCGGCGCGTCCCTTGTCCCCTCCCCGCGCCGGTGGCTTTGGACACCTCTGTCCCCTCCCTACAACGGGACAGCGGCGCCTTCCTGCCCCCAAAATTCCCCTGCGCGCCCCCGAAATCGCCTCGGTGACGCGCGGGGGGTGGCTCTGGCTGTCCCCGCTGTCCCCCGCCGTGTCCCCCCCCCCAGCGCTGCCAGCCCCGCCCGGCGCGTTAATTAATTATTAAAGGCAATCAAGCATTTCCAAGCAGCCGCGGCCCCGGCGCTTCCAGGAAAGCGGCGGCCCCGGGCGGACCCCGGGCACGGCCCTAAAGCGGCTCCCGGGGGGGCTCGGGGGGCGTGGGGATCCCACCCCACAGCGGGGATACCGCGTGGGGCACCCCCGGACCCTCTGCGGGACCCCAGACCCCCGTGCCAACCCCTTGGGGACATCGTGGTGGCCGCGGGGACAGGTGGGAGGAGGAGGTTTAGGGGGTCCTGAATGTCACCCACGGGTGGGGACCCTGCGTAGGTCACTCAGGGACCTTCAGGAAGACCCCAGATCTCGGTGCCAACCCCTTGGGGACATTGTAGTGGCCGCGGGGACATGCGGGAGGGGGGGGTTAGGGCATCCTGGATGCCATCCACGAGCAGGGACCCCACACAGGTCACCCATGGACCTTCAGTGGGACCCCAGACCTCGGTGCCAACCCCTTGGGGACATCGGGGTGGCCGCGGGGACATGCGGGACGGGGGGTTTAGGGTGTCCTGGATGTCACCCACAAGCGGGAACCCCACACGGGTCACCCACAGACCTTCAGTGGGACCCCAGACCTCGGTGCCAACCCCTTGGGGACATCGGGGTGGCCATGGGGACACGCGGGAGGGGGGGGTTTAGAGTGTCCTGATGCCACCCCACGTGGGTCACCCCACAGCCCAGGACCCCGGTGCCAGCCCCTTGGGGACACCGTGGTGGCTATGGGGACACACGCAGTGTCCCTGTCGCCATTCAGTGACACGTCCCTGCCATCGGTGCCAGCCCTGGGTGTGTCCCCCTGTCCCCCACTCCCGTGGAATTCTTGGGGACACAGGGACAAGGCCAGCACTTCCCCAATCCCCCCAGCCTGGCACTGCTGTCCCTCAGCCCCACATTGTCACCCCCCCAGGGGTGGCTGTCACCGCGGTGGTGGCCGCGTTGGGGTCCCTTTGGTGGAGGTTCCCTGTGGTTTTCCAGCATCCCAAAGTTTTGGGGGCAACCCCAGGGAGCCACCAAGGCCTCGGTGACCCCTTAGGGACACCCCAAGCCCAAAGAGGGTTGGACAGGGGACAGCAGTGGCACTGACCCCTCTGGGCACAGGTGGGAGAGGGACAGAGGACACTGAGGGCCCAGGAAGGGCAGGGAATGGGATTTGAGTCTCCTGGGAAAGGCAGAGAATGGGGTCCTTGGAGCCCTAAATCCCTTGGAAATGCAGGGAGTGGGATTTGAACCCCCCAAGGAGGGCAGGGAATGGGATTTGAGCCCCTTGGGAAAGCAGGGAATGGGATTTGAACCCCCCAAGGAGGGCAGGGAATGGGATTCAGGCAGCCCTGAGCCCCCTGGAAAAGGAAGGGAATGGGATTTGAGTCCCCAGAACACCTGGGAATGGGATTTGCGCCACTTGCAGAGCAGGGAATGGGATTCAAGTCTCCCAGGAGGGCAGGGAATGGGATTCAGGGAGTCCTGATCCCCTTGGGAAAGCAAAGAATGGGATTTGAGTCCCCTGGGAGGGTCAGGGAATGGGATTCAGGGAGCCCTGAACCCCTTGGAAAAGGCACGGAATGGGATTCGGGTCTCCCAGGAGAGCTGGGAATGGGATTTGAGTCCCCTGGAAAAGGCAGGGAATGGGATTCAGGGAGCTCTGAGTTCCCCAGGAGGGCAGGGAATGGGATTCAAGCACCCTGGAAAAGGCAGGGAATGGGGTCCACGGAGCCCTGGACCCCCAGGAAAAAGCAGGGAATGGGATTTGGGTTCTCCAGGAGGGCAAGGAATGGGATTCAGGGAGCCCTGAGCCCCTTGGGAAGGCAGGGAATGGGATTTCAACTCCCTCAGGAGGGCAGGGAATGGGATTTGAGCCCCTTGGGAAGGCAGGGAATGGGATTCAGGAGCCCTAAATCCCTTGGGAAGGCAGGGAATGGCATTCAGGAAGCTCTGAGTCCCCCAGGAGTGCAGGAATTGGGATTTGAGCCCCCTGGAAAAGGCAGGGAATGGGATTTGAGTCGCCTGGGAGGGTCAGGGAATGGGATTCAGGGAGCTCTGAGTCCCCCAGGAGTGCAGGGAATGGGATTTGAGTCCCTGGAAAAAGGCAGGGAAGGGGATTTGAGCCCCCTGGAAAAAGCAGGGAATGGGCACAGATCCCGTTCCCGTTGGCACAAACCCCTGGCAGCCAAAATCCACGGGGATGCCGGGATGCCCAGGCCACCGGGATGGGGGTATCCAGAGGCCCAAGGAATCCCAGGAAAAAGGAGGGGGACACATCCTGGGGTGCCCCTGGAGCCCGTGGGACCCAGGACACTGGAATGCCCACAGCCCCTGGAATGCCCATGGATCCCAGGACACTCCCAGAGCCCAGGATGCCCACAGGACCTGGAATGCTCACAGTGCCCAGGATGCCCACGGATCCCAGGACACTCCCAAATCCCAGGACAGCCACAGCCCCTGGAATGCCCGCAGTGCCCAGCATGGCTGCAGAGCCTGGGATGCCCATGGAACTCGGGATATCCGTGGAGCCCGGGATGGCCATGGAATTTGGGATGCCCATGAAGCCCCGGGAATGCCCGAGGAGCCCAGGGATGTCCAGAACCCTGGAATGCCCAAAAACTCTCAAGATGCCCATGAAAACCGGGATGCCCACTGACCCTGGGATGCCCACAACAACAGGGATGACCACTGACCCTGGGATGCCCACTGCCCCTGGAATTCCCGTGGAACCCGGGATATCCCCAGCCCCCGGGATGCCCACGGAGCCCGGGCTGCATCCATCCCGCAGCACCCGGAGCCCCCGGGCTGTCCCCAGGCTATCCCTGAGTTGTCCCCGAGCTGTCCCCAGGCTGTCCCCTTACCTCTGCGCCGCCGTGCTGGCGTCCAGGATGCCGGTGCCCTGCAGCCAGCGGCCGGCGGGGAGCCCCGCGCTCAGCGGCTCCTCCTTCATGGGGACCCCCCCGCGGGGCAGCGCCTCCTGCACCGAGAACATGACCGGGGGCTCAGGGGGACCCCCGGACCCGCCCCCCAGCCCCCCAGCCCCGGGCTCAGCACCGGGCAGGTGCCGGGGGCCGCCGTCCCGGCCGCCGGGAAAAGCGGCATCTGCGGAGGGAGGGAGGGAGGGAGGGGGAGGCTCCGGGGGTGGGGGGTTCGGGGGGAGGGAGGAGGGGGCGGGAGGGGGCAGAGCCCGAGAAGTTGGAGCTGGAGGAGCCCCGGAGCCGAGTGAGGGGAGGGGAAGGAGCGGGGGGCGGCGCGGGGAGGGGGGGAGAGGGAGGGGTGGAGGGAGGGATGGAGGGAGGGATGGGGAGGAAGGAGGGAGGGAGGAAGGCTGAGAGGAGGGAGGGATGGAGGGAGGCTCGGAGGAGGAGGAGGAGTGGAGGGATGGAGCACGGCAGAGGGAGGGAGGGAGGCCCGGAGGAGGAGTGGAGGGAGGGATGGAGGGAGGAGGAGTGGAGGGATGGAAAGAGGGAGAGGAGGGGTGGAGGAAGGCTCGGAGGAGGAGGCTCGGAGGGAGGGATGGAGCGCGGCAGAGGGAGGGAGGAAAGGAGGGAGGGAGGGAGGCTCGGAGGGATGGAGCGCGGCCGCGGAGGGATGGAGGCTCGCAGGGACGGAGGGAGGGAGGGCCGAGGCGCAGGGGAGGAGTGGAGGCGGCCGGGGGGGGGCCCGGCCGGGGGCGGGTTCTCGGTTCCGTTCCCGGGCGGGCGGCGGCGGCGGCGCGGGGCGGAGGAGGCGGCGGCAGCGGCGGCGGCAGCGGCAGCAGCAGCAGCAGAGGGCGGCCGGGGGGCGGCCCGGGGGTCCCGGGGATGCCATCACCGCCCTCTCCCCGCCGCCTCCGCCGCCCCCCGGCGCGGCCCCGGCGGCCCGGCTCGGGCAGCAGCACCATGAGCAGCAGCAGCGCTCGCTGCCGCCGCCCCGCCGCCGCCGCTGTCCCACCGGCCCGGGCCATCCCGGCACCGCCGCCGCCGCCGCCGCCTCCCCGGGGAGGCAGGGCCGGAGCCGCCGGGGGAGGCGGGGGCCGCGGCCGGCCAAGCTGACATCATTCCGGGGAGGAGCGGTCCCTCCCCGCGCCGCGCGGGGGGCGCCGGGCACCCCGAGGGGAGACCCCCGGGAGGGTCCCCCGGGAGAGACCGCGGAGGGCGCGGGGAGGCCCCGGGGAGAGCGCGATGAGGCCACGGAGAGGCCCTGGAGAAGTCCCGAATGGGGTCCGGGGATAGCGTGAAGTGACCCCAATGTGCACCCCGAGATTCCCTGGGGTGACCCCAAATGGGTGCCAGGGATAGCACAAAGTGACCCCAATGTGTCCCCCGAGACACCCCCCGGGGTGACCCCAAACTGGCCCCAGGGACACCCCGGAGTGACCCCTCTGAATCCCCAGGGACACGCCAGGGTCACCCCAAAAAGGCCCCAGGGACACCCCGGAGTGACCCCAAATGGGTGCCAGGGACATCCCAGGGTGACCCCTCTGAATCCCCAGGGACACCCTGGGGTGACCCCAAATGTGTCCCAGGGGTCCCACCTGTCTGTGTCCGCATCCATCCCCGTATCCTTCTGTCTATCCCAGTGTCCATCCTGGTGTCCATCTGTGCACATCCCCATCCATCTTGGGTGTCCACGTCCCTGTCCATCGCAGTGTCCATCCCTCCATGTCCCCATCTGTCCCAGTGTCCATCTGTCCATGATCTCGTCCATACCAGTGTCCATCCAATAACAGCTGCACTGATCTCAGCATCCATCCATCCATCCATCCATCCATCCATCCATTGCAGTGTCCATCTGTGCCATCCATCCATCCATCCATCCCAGTGTCCATCCTTTCATGCCTCTGTCCATTGCAGCGTCCATCCATTCATCCTGGTGTCCATCTGTCCATGCCCCCATCCATTCATCCGTCCATGCACACATCCATTCCCCTGTCCATCCCAGTGTCCATCCATCCATGCACCCGTCCATTGCAGTGTCCATCTGTCCATCCATCCATCCGTCCATCCCAGTGTCCATCCTTTCATGTCCCTGTCCATCCCAGTGTCCATCCATCTATCCATGCACCCATCCACTGCAGTGTCCATCTGTCCATCCATCCATCCATCCCAGTGTCCATCCCTCCACAACTGCATCCATCGCAGTGTCCATCTGTCCATCCATTCCAGTGTCCATCCATGCACAGCCCCATCCATCCCAGTGTCCATCCATCTATCCATGCACCCATCCACTGCAGTGTCCATCTGTCCATCCATCCATCTATTCCAGTGCCCATCCCTCCACAACTGCATCCATCACAGGGTCCATCCATCCATCCTAGTGTCCATCTTTCCATGCCCCTGTCCCTCCATCCATTCCCTCATTTATCCCAGCATCAATTTTTCCATCCCAGCATCCGTCCATCCATCCCCCTGTCCATCCCCGTGCCCATCTGTCCCAACCATTCATCCATCCCAGTCTCCACCCATCCATCCATGCACCCGTGTATTCCCGTGTCCATCTATCTATCCATCCATCCATCCATCCCAGTGTCCATCTTTCCATGCCCTTGTCCATATCAGTGTCCATCTGTCCCGTCCATTTGTCCATCCCAGTCTGCACCCACCCGTCCATGCACCCATCTATTCCAGTGTCCATCTGTCCATCCCAGCATCCATCCGTCCATCCCAGTGTCCATCCGTCCATCCTAGTGTCCATCTGTCCATACCCTAATTTATCCCAACATCAATTTATCCATCCCAGTATCCAGCCATTCATCCATCACCCTTTCCATCCCAATGTCCATCTCTCTCCTACCATCCAAGTGTCCATCCCAGTCTGTCCATCCCTTCGTCCATCCCAGTGTCCATTTGTCCATCCCAGTCTCCATCCCTCCATTCTCCCATCCATTCATCCATGATCCTGACCCTCCCAGCGTCCATCTCTCTGTCCTACCATCCATGTGTCCATCCCAGTCCACCCACCCATCTATCCTAGTGTCCATTTGTCCATCCCAGTCTCCATCCATGCATCCCAGTGTCCATTTGTCCATCCCAGTGTCCGTCCATGCATCCCAGTCTCCATCCATCCACGCTCCCATCCATTCCAGTGTCCATCCATCCTTGACCCTGTCCATTCCAGTGTCCATCTCTCTGTCCTACCATCCATTTGTCCATCCCAGTCTCCATCCATCCACACTCCCATCCATACCAGTGTCCATCCATCCTTGGCCCTGTCCATTCCAGTGTCCATCTCCCTATCCTACCATCCATTTGTCCATCCCAGTGTCCATCCCTCCCTCCATCCATCCTGGTGTCCACTTGTCCACCCCAGTGTCCATCCCTCCATCCATTCCAACATCCATGTGTCCATCCATCCATCCATCCATTCCAATGTCCATTCGTCCATCCCAATGTCCATCCCTCCATCCACCCCCAACCCCCAGGACCATCCCCTCTCCCATTCCCATTCCAGGTGGGATCCCCCAGGCTGGGCTTCTTTGGGATCCACACCCCAAATGGGCCCTAAAGGGGACAGAGGGGCCGGGGGGACACCGTGCGACCCCAAATCACACTCTGGGATGGATTTGGGGTCACCAGGAGGGATCACGTTTATCCCACGGGATTCCCATCGGGAATGGGGTGGGGGCTCATTTCCCACATTCCTAAAGCCACCAAATCCCCCGCGGGGGTGGCAGAGGTGTCCCCGCGGGGCGAGGGGACGATGCCACCCTCCCCTGTCCGCTGTCCCCTGCGCGGGATCGCGGGGACACCCCGGCGCTGTCCGAGTGGCCCGGTAGGGGGCGCCCTGTGTGTGTGGTGACGTCAGGGCCACGCCTATAAGGTGACGTCAGGACCACGCCCGACGTGACGTCAGAGCCCCGCGGCGGCCACGTTGAGTGAGGGCAGGGGACGGGCACGGGGGGACCCCAAAATGGGCACAGAAAACCCCAAAGCGGGTACAGAAACCCCCAAAACCGGGAGGTGTCAGCCCAAAACTGGGAGAATTTACCCCAAAACCGGGCACTGATACCCCCAAAATTGGGCACAGAAACCCCAAACTGGACAAATTCACCCCAAAACTGGATCCAGTCAATCAAAATTGAGCAAATTCACCCCAAGACTGGGTGAGCTCACCCCAAACTGGGCACTGAAACCCCAAAAATGGGCACAGCCACTCCATAACTGGGAGCAGACACCTCAGAACTGGATCCAGTCACCCCAAGCTGGGGCAAATTCACCCCAAAACTGGATCCAGTCAATCAAAATTGAACAAATTCACCCCAAGACTGGGTGAGTTCACCCCAAAGTGGGCACTGACACCCCAAAATCAGGAAAATTTCCCCCAAACTGGGTAAACTCACCCCAAAACTGGACCCAGTCAACCCAAATTGGGTGCAATCTCTCCGAACTGGGAAAAAAACACCCCAAAACTTGGGCACAATCCCCCCAGACTGGACAGTCAGCCCAAATTGGGCAAATTCACCCCAGAACTGGATCCAGTCACCTCAAATTGGGTGAATTCACCCCAAAACTGGGCACAGACACCCTGAAGTGGGCTCAGAAACCCCAAAACTGGCTGAATTCGCTTCAAACTGGATCCGGCCACCCCTAACTGGACAAACCCACCCCAAGCCGGGGTGTTTGGGGTCCCCCGGGGACACCCAGCCCTCGTGGCTTTGGGGACACCCCCCGTGCTGATCCCACTGGTCCTGTCCCCTCCTGGGAAATTCCGTCCCCCCCCCCGCGTCACCCCCTGTCCCCATCCCCGCCTTGCGCAATTCCCGTTTCCTTCCCCCTTCCCGCGGCCCCGTCCCGGATATTGGGGAACGTCCGGCCTGAGTCACCCCCCCCCGGGTGTCACCAACATCCCCCAGATCCAGAAGGGGCTGAATCCATGGGAAATTCTGTGTGGGAAGGCAAAAAAATCTGGGAATTCCAGCCCAAAATCATGTTTTGGGGTTTTTTTTTCCCCAATCCAAAGCGTTCTGGGATTGCAGGGTTGGTTAAAAGGTTCATCCCGATGATCCTGGAATTCCAAAGGGATTGATGTGGCTACGAAGATTCCCTTGGGAGAGCCCATTCCAGGAATTCCCAACCCCAATGGAGAAGAAAAGAGAGGAGCAGGATGGGGCACAAAATTCCAATGAATTCCAAGTGTCCCAAAAAATTCCAAGGAACTTGGGTTTTCCACAGGGACTCCCCATCCCTAGAAGTGTCCCGGGCCAGATTGGACTGGACTTGGAGCCACCTGGGAATGGGATTAATGGGATTTGGAGCCGCTTCCCAGTCCAAACCATTCCGGGAGAAGCCAGAGGGACCCTCCCCAGGGATGGGGTTGGGATCAGGGAGTTGGATCCCACCGGGATTCCTCTGGGATTTCGGTGTCTGAGGGTGGGAGAAGTGAATTGGGGTCAAAGGGGGTTTGGGGTGGAACTGTGGGGACAGGGATATGGGGATAGGGATATAGGGACGGGGATATGGGAACAGGGATAGGGATATGGGAACAGGGATATAGGGACAGGAACAGAGGGATAGAGATACAGGCATATGGGGACAGGGATATGGATATAGGGACAGGGATATGGGAACAGTGATAGGGATATAGGGACAGGGATGGGGGGACAGGGATATGGGAACAGGGATAGGGATACGGGGACAGGGATATAGGGACAGGAACAGAGGGATAGAAATACAGGGATATGGGGACAGGGATAGGAATATAGGGACAGGGATACGGGAACAGGGAGAGGGATATGGGGACAGGGATATAGGGATAGGGGGACAGGGATATAGGGATAGGGGGACAGGGATATAGGGATAGGGGGACAGGGATATAGGGATAGGGGGACAGGGATACAGGGATAGGGGGACAGGGATACAGGGATAGGGGGACAGGGATATAGGGACAGGAACAGAGGGATAGAGATACAGGGATATGGGGACAGGGATAGGAATATAGGGACAGGGATACAGGAACACGGGTACAGGGATATAGGGACAGGAACAGAGGGATAGAGATACAGGGATATGGGGACAGGGATAGGAATATAGGGACAGGGATACGGGAACAGGGAGAGGGATATGGGGACAGGGATATAGGGATAGGGGGACAGGAACAGGGACAGGGATACGGGAACAGGGATATAGGGACAGGAACAGAGGGATAGAGATACAGGGATATGGGGACAGGGATAGGAATATAGGGACAGGGATACAGGAACAGGGAAGGGGATAAAGGGACAGGGATATGAGAACAGGGATAGGGATAGGAATATAGGGACAGGGATACGTGTACAGGGATGGGGATATAGGGACAGGGATGGGGCTGCGGACAGAGGGACTGGGACAAGCTCAGGGTCTGGGACAGTGACAGGGACAAGGTCAGGAATAGAATCAGGGACAGGGACAAGCCCAGTGACAGGATAAAGGTCAGGGACGGGGGTTGGGACAAGTTCAGTGGCAGGGACGGGAGTGGGACAAGGACAGGGACAAATTCAATGGTAGGGTTAGAATCAGGGACAGAGAGGGGGACAAGGATGGGGACAGGATCGGGGATGGGGAGGGCCAAGGGCAGGGACTGAGACAAGGTCAGTGGCAGGGACAGGATCAGGGACAAGGATGGGGACAGGACTGAGGACAGGATCAGGCGCAGAGGGACAGGGACAAGATCAGTGACAGGATCAGGGATGGGGACAGAGTGAGGGACAAGGATGGGGACAGAGTCGGGGACAGGGACAAGTCGAGTGACAGGATCAGGACTGGGGACAGAGATCCCAAGGATGGGAACAGGATCAGGGACAGACAGGGACAGAGTTAGGGACAAGTCCAGTGACAGGATCAGGACCAGGAACAGGGACAGAGACAAGGGACAAGATCAGGGACAGAGTCAGGACCAGGGACAGGATCAGGGACAGAATCAGGGTCAGGAACAAGGATGGGGACATGGTCAAGGTCAGGATGAGGGACAGAGTTAGGGACAGGGACCAGTCCAGTGACAGGATCAGGGACAGTCAGGAACAAGGATGGGAACAGGATCAGGGACAGACAGGGACAGACACAGGGACAAGTTCAGTGGCAGGGTCAAGGACAGGGAAGCAGCCAGGGACAAGGATGGGGACAGAGTCGGAGACACACAGGGACAGAGTCAGGGACAGGGACAAGTTTAGTGATAGGATCAGAATCAGGGACAGAGTGAGGGACAAGCATGAGGACAGGGATAGGTCCAGCCCCCTCATTCCCCTGTCTGTCCCCCGGGCGGGCGGGCTGTCCCCGGGGGCGTGGGTCCACGCGTGACATCGGGCGGGTGGCACCTACGAGGTTCCTGTTCCCCGGTGGGCACGGGGCAGGAAGAGGGAACAGCACCGTCCCTGTCCCCAGAGTGTCCCCAGCGCCATGGCCGACAGCCACAACCTGTACGAGACCCTGGAGATGCGGTACCCGCCCCCCCGGGCCCGCGGGGACCCCGAGGCGCGGTCCCCGAGGTGCCCCGCGTGTCGCTGTGTGCTGGGCACGGCCGTGCTGCTGCTGCTGGCGGCGGGGCTGGCGGTGCTGGGCACCCTCTGTGAGTGGCGACAGCGGGGACAGCGGTGGGGAGGGGGACAGGGGTGGGGAGGGGGCTGGGGAGGGGTTGGGAGAGGGGCTGAGATTTGGGGAAGTGATGGACGAGGGCTGGGACAGGGGATGGGAGTGAGAAGTGGGATGGGGAGGGGGCTGGAAAGGGGCTGGGAAGGGGTGGGAAAGGGACTGGGAGTGGACGGGGGTGGAGAGGGGTTGGGAATGGGACTGGGGAGGGGTTGGGAACAGGGCTGGGGAGGGGTTGGGAACGGGGCTGGAAAAGGGGCTGGGAGTGGGGCTGGGGTGTGGAGAGGGGTGGGAGAGGGATTGGGAGTGGGGAGTGGGATGGGGAGGGAGTGGGATGGGGAGGGGCTGGGATCTTGGGAAGGGGCTGGGAAGGGGCTGGGAAGGGGCTGGGAGTGGGGACGGGTGGGAGAGGAGCTATGAAGGGGCTGGGAGTGGAGCTGAGATTTGGGGAAGTGATGGACGAGGGCTGGGACAGGGGATGGGAGGGAGAAGTGGGATGGGGAGGGGGCTGGAAAGGGGCTGGGGGCTTGGGAGAGGGCTGGGAAGGGGTTGGAGAGGGATCGGGAGTGGGGCTGGGGTCTGGAGAGGGGTGGGAGAGGGGCTGGGGACTTTGGGGGGAGCTGGAAAGAGTGGGGTGGGAGAGGGATTGGGAGCGGGGAGTGGGATGGGGAGGGGCTGGGAGCTTGGGAAGGGGCTGGAAAAGGGCTGGGAGTGGGGAAGGGTGGGAGAGGAGCTGGGAAGGGGCTGGGAGTGGGGCTGGAATCTGGGGAGGGGCCGAAGAGGAGCTGGGAGTGGGGCTGGAGGCTTGGGAGGGAGCTAGAGAAGGGTTGGAAGTGGGACTGGGGGTTTGGGAGAGGGGATGGGAGCGGGATGGGGGCTTGGGAGGGGGCCGGGAAGGGTCTGGAAGTGGGGAGGGATGGGAAAGGAGCTGGGAAGGGGTTGCAGAGGGGCTGGGAATGGTCTGAGGGCGGGCAGGGGGCTCCGGGCACGGGCAGGGAGTGGGCGGGGGTCCTCGGACAGGGGCCAGGAGGGTCGGAGACCCCGGGAAGGGATCGGGACAGGGACCCCAGGCAAAGATCGGGAGTCCCGGGCAGGGGTCGGGAGGGGACAGGGACCCTGGGCAGGGGTCCCGGGCAGGGTCGGGAGGGGACAGGGACCCTGGGCAGGGGTCCCGTCACAGCCCCTGTCCCCCCTCCCAGACGTGCAGGGCCGGGGGGAGCTGCGGGCGGCGAGGGCGGAGCTGGCGGCGGCCACCGACCCCCTGCGACCCGACCCCGACGGTGAGGGACCCCCGGCACCGGCCTGTCCCCAACCTGTCCCCAAATCCTGCCTGCAGCCCGCGTTCTGCACCCGCTGTCCCCAAATCCCGTGTACAGCCCCCGTCCCCAAATCCTGTCCCCAGTCCACAGTCTCTGTCCCTAATATGTCCCCATAACCTGTCTCACTTCCTGTCCCTTGCCCCTGTCCCCATATTCTGTCCCCGTCCTCACCTGCAGTCCCTGTCCCTTGTTCCTGTCCCCACATTTTGTCCCCAGCTCCTGTCCCCTGTCCCCAGACTGTCCCAGCCCTTGTTCCTGTCCCCAGACCTTGTCCCCTGTCCGCAAATTCTGTTCCCAGGTCCTGTCCCCAGTCCCTGCCTTCAGCCCCCTGTCCCCAAACCCAACTCCTGTCCCCATGTCCCCACAGGTGACACCCCTTCAGCGGCGCAGAGGCGGCAAGACCAACTCGGTGGGTGACAGCGGGGAAGTGACAACGGGGAAGTCACAAGGGCGGTGACAGGGGTGTGGCAGGGGGGAGGTGACAAGGGCGGTGACGGGGCGGTGTGACAGGGGTGTGGCCGTGTCCCCGCGCAGGGCAGTGGCTGCAGGGTGCCGGGCCGGGGGAGGTGACAAGGGCGGTGACAGAAGGTGTGACAAGGGTGTGACAAGGGTTGTGACAGCGCCATCGCCGTGTCCCCGCGCAGGGCAGTGGCTGCAGGGGCTGGCGCTGGGCTGGCGCTACCACCGGGGCAAGATTTACCTGTTCTCGGGCCAGCGGCAGCCCTGGGCCGCGGCCGAGGCCGCCTGCGCGGTGACACACGCGCACCTGGCCTCTGTCACCAGCGCCGAGGAGCAGGTGAGGCTGGGGACAGCCCCGGGGACCGCCACTCCTGTCCCGTCCTGCTCTGTCCCCTCCCACCTGAGCAGCGGCTGCCTGTGCACATTAATTGGCCTGGCCTGTCCCCAGATCTTGTTCTGTCCCCAAATCCCGCTCACAGCCCATCCCCAACCCCAGTCCTGTCCTCAGACCTGTGGTGTCCCCAACTCCAGTCCTGTCCCCAAATCCTGTCCCCAGCCCTTGTCCTGTCCCCAAATCCTGCTCACAGCCCCTGTCCCCAATCCCAGTCCTGTCCCCATGCCCTGTCCCCAACCCCGGTCCTGTCCCCAAATCCTGCTCACAGCCCCTGTCCTGTCCCGAAATCCTGCTCACAGCCCCTGTCCCCAATCCCAGTCCTGTCCCCAAGCCCTGTCCCCAAATCCTGCTCACAGCCCCTGTCCCCAAGCCCTGACCCCTCTCCCACCCGTGCCCCTTTACCTGCCTGAGCCCCCCCCATGCCACCTCCTACCTGCAGTTGTCCCCAACCCTTGTCCCCCACCCCCTCCTACCTGTCCCCTCACCTGTCCCTCCTGCTCTCCCTGTCCTGCCTGTCCCTTTACCTGTCCCCTCTCCCACTCCGTCCTAACTGTCCCCTCACCTGTCCCCCTTTCCCACCCCATTCCAACCTGTCCCCACTGTCCCCCTGCCAAACCCAGTCCTACCTGTCCCCTCTGCCCACCCCCTGTCCATGTCCCCCTTTCCACCCCTTCTATCTGTCCCCCCCTGTGTCCCCTCCCCATTCCGTCACCTGCCCACCCTCCCCTGTCCCCCTTTCTACCCTGTCACCTGTCCCCTCTCCCCACCCCATCCTACCTGCTCCCTTTGTCCCCTCCCGTGTCCCCTCACCTGTCCCCGTGTCCCCAGGCCTACCTGGCCCGCGAGGCCCGAGGTGGCTCCTACTGGATCGGGCTGGCGGCCACGGGCCCGGGGGGCTCCTGGCGCTGGGCAGACGGGACCCCCTACTCCCCCGAGCGCAGGTGAGCGGGGTGGGGACACCCGGGGACACCTGGGGACACTGCTGTCCCCTCCCGCTGACCATTGTCCCCCGCGTTTTCCCGCAGTTTCTGGGCGCCAGGCCAGCCGGACAGCACTGACCACGGCAAGTGGGGAGGGGAAGGCTGCGTCCAGATCCACCCGGTGGGAGCGGGGCTCTGGAATGACCACAACTGCAACTTCAGCTTCCCCTGGGTGTGCCAGAGGGACCTCAGCGTCCCCTAAGTGTCCCCAAAGTGTCACCGGAGGGCTCCCCCGAGGGAGGGGTGGGGTGGGGGTTGTGGGGTTTGGGAGCCTCTGAAAATAGCGGGGTGATCCCACTAATCCCGAAGGATGATTTCCGTATCCAGGGGGCTCAGATCTCCCAGAAACAGTGGGATGGTCCCCACCTATCCAGGAGGTTCAGCCCCAAATCCTGTGGGATGATCCCACTAATCCAGAGGGAAAGTTCCCGTATCCAGGGGGCTCAGATCCCCCCCAAAACAGCGGGATGGTCCTTCTTATCCTGTGGGATGATCCCACTAATCCAGAGGGAAAATTCCCGTATCCAGGGGGCTCAGATCCCCCCCAAAACAGCGGGATGGTCCTTCTTATCCTGTGGGATGATCCCTCTTATCCAGGGAGTTCAATCCCCCAAAAATCAGTGGGATGATTCCCATATCCAGCGGGCTCACATCCCTCCAATCCACTGGGATGATCCCCTTCCTATCCAGGGGGTTCAACCCCACATCCACAGGGATCATTCCCCATATCCAGGGGTTTTACTCCCCTTATCCAGTGGAATCATCCCCTTTATCCAGAGGGTTCATCCCCCTTATCCAGTGGGATCAATCCCCCCAAAACCAGAGGTCTCATCCCCTCCATCCAGTGGGATCATCCCATTTATCCAGGGGTCTCACCCCCCCAAAAACAGTGGGATCATCCCCCTTATCCAGGGGGATCATCCCATTTATCCAGGGGGGATCATCCCATTTATCCAGGGGGGATCATCCCCCTCACCCAGGGATCCCCTCAGTCCAAGGTGTCCCCAAGCCAGAGTCCCCCACCCCCCCTGTCCCCAAAGTCACTCCCCCCACCCCAAATCTGTCACCGATTAAAGTCCCCTCCCCCCAGGGGCGTTTGGGGACCCTCCCCAAATTAATCACAGCTGAGCAGAGAATAAATTGCTTTAAGTGACACAGAAGGGGGGAAAAAAACCCCAAAATTGCCCAAAATGATGCCCAAATAACCCCCTCAAAATACCCGAATAATCCCCAAATAACCCTAATAAAATTCCCAAATAACCCCACGATAACTCCCAAATAACAAAAAAAAACCCCCAAAAATAACAAAAAAACCCAAAAATAACCATAAAAAACCCCCAAAACAACCAAAAAACCCACCAAAAACAACCAAAAACCCCCCAAAAATAACAAAAAATCCCCAAAATAACAAAAAAACAAAAAATAACAAAAAACCCCAAAAATAACAAAAAACAACCCCAAAAATAACAAAAAAACCCAAAAATAACAAAAAACCCCAAAAATAACAAAAAACCCCAAAAATAACAAAAAAATCCAAAAATAACAAAAAACCAAAAATAACAAAAAAAACCCAAAAATAACAAAAAACAACCCCAAAAAATAACAAAAAAACCCCAAAATAACAAAAAAAACCCCAAAAATAACAAAAAAATCCCCAAAATAACAAAAAACCCCTAAAATAACAAAAAAACCCCAAAAATAACAAAAAACAACCCCAAAAATAACAAAAAACCCCAAAATAACAAAAAAACAACCCCAAAATAACAAAAAACCCCAAAAATAACAAAAAAAACCCCCCAAGAAAACCTATAAAAACCCCAAAATAACCCCACGAAATAACCCTCCAAAGAACCCAAAATATCCCCAAAACAACCTCCCAAAAAAACCCCAAACAAAACCAAAATAACCCACCAAAATACCCCCAAAAAACCTCAAACACCCCCCCAAAAAAAAATCCCAAGAAAAACCCCAAACCCCCCCAAAAAATAAAACCAAAAAAACCAAACAAAGAAATCGCCCCGGAACAAACCCAAAACGAACTCAAAATAACCCAAAAATGTCCAGGAGGGGGGAGGTGACCCCAAATCCCCTCGGGATCCCCCAGTTCCCGATGGTGGGGAAGGGTTTGAGGGATTTTCTCAAACACCCGGAGGTTCTGGGGGGGGGAAAATTGAGAATTAAAAGGGGGGAAAAGGAAAAAAAGGGGGGAAAAAAGGAGGAAAAAGGGAATAAAAAGCAAGGGAAAGGAGGGAGAAAAGCGGGTGAGGAAAAGGGGGAGAAGAGGGAGGAAAAGGGGGAGAAAAACGAGGGGAAAGGAGAAGAAAAAGGGGGCAAAGGGGAATAAAAGGGAGGGAAATGAGGAAGGGAATTTAAAGGGAATTTAATGGGAATTTAAAGGGAAAAGGGAATTCAAAAAGAGAAAAGAGAGGTGGGGAAAAAAGGGGGGGAAAAAGGGGGAAAGGGAGGGGAAAAAATGAATTAAAAGAGGGAAAAGGGAGTGAAAAGGGAACAAAAAGCGGGAAAGGGGGGAGGAAAAAAAAATAAGGAAATGGGGAGAAAGAGGAAGAAAAAGGAGCAGAAAAAGGGGAATAAAAAGCGGAGAAAAAGGGGAAGAAAAGCAGAGGGAATTCCAGGGGAATCCCGGGCGGGTTCCGATGTCCCCGGCGGGGGAGAGGACACGGGTGACGCCACCCGCGGGGCTGGCAGCGCCCGGAGCCGCCGCTTTGGGGTGTCCCAGTGGCTCCGGGGGTTGGGCTCAGTGTCCTCGAGGTGTCCCCGAGGTGTCCCTATCGCCACCTCTGGGGACAGCGGCGATGTCCCCAAATGTCACCCGCCCAACCCCCGAGCTTGTCAGTGCTCAGTGACCCGCGACACCGCGAGGGACACCGCCGCCAGCCCGGGGCGGCCCTTCCCCGCCGTGTCCCGTGCGGGACAGGGGCTCAGGAGCCGCTGTGTCGCGATGTGTCGCGATGTGTCGCGATATGGTGGCGCGGTGTCGCCTGTCCCCGAGCCGGCGCCGCATCCGCCGGGGGGCGCCAACTGCCGCGCCGCCGTTTAAATCGAAACAATGGCGGCGACAGCAACCAATGGGAGTGCGCGGAAGGCGGGACCGGCAGTAGAGAGACGATTGATTGGTCAAATGGGAGATTGGCGGAACAGGTAGCCAATAGAAGAGCGCTAAGGGCGGAACGAGAGAAAAGGCGGAAGTACTCGAAAATTATTGCGAAGGGATAAAAAGAGAGAGGCGGGGTCGGATGATTGACGGCCACTACAGCCAATGGGAGTTAGGGATGGGGTAAGGAGGCGGGCTCAAGGAAAGGGGAGGGGCTAAAGCGCGTGGGACGAATGGGGATGGGGAAGGGACATTTGGGGCGGGGGGATTTTGGGGAAGTGGCTGCAGAGGACATGGTTGGGAGAGGGTACAGGGAGGGGGTGGCACTGGAAAACCCCCCAGGGTTGGCCCGCCCACCTTGGGGGTGCCATGGAGGCGCATCCATAAGGGCCAGCCCCTGATCTGGGGGTGTCACACCTCAAAATGAGGAGCAGCCTCTGCCTCGGGGTGTCACTGTCACCGCCTGGGGATGTGGCTCTGTCCATATCCCGTCCATGGTGTCCATATGTCATCCCAGTGTCCATATCCCATCCATGGTGTCCACATCCCATCCATGGTGTCTATATCCCATCCATGGTGTCCATATCCCATCCCTGTGTCCATATCCCATCCTCAATGTCCATATCCCATCCTCAATGTCCATATCCCATCCCAGTGTCCATATCCAATCCTAATGCCCATATCCCATCCTCAATGTCCATATCCCATCCCAGTGTCCATATCCCATCCCTGTGTCCATATCCCATCCCCGTGTCCATAACCCATCCCAGTGTCCATATCCCATCCCAATGTCCATATCCCATGCATGGTGTCCATTTCCCATCCCTGTGTCCATATCCCATCAATGGTGTTCCGTATCCCATCTCAGTGTCCATATCCCATCCCTGTGTCCATATCCCATCCCAGTGTCCATATCCCATCCCTGTGTCCATATCCCATCCATGGTGTCCATATCCCATCCCAGTGTCCATATCCCATCCCAGTGTCCATATCCCCTCCCAGTGTCCATATCCCATCCCTGTGTCCATATCCAATCCCTGTGTCCATATCCCATCCCAATGTCCATATCCCATCCATGGTGTCCATATCCCATCCCTGTGTCCATATCCCATCCATGGTGTCCATATCCCATCCCAGTGTCCATATCCCATCCCAGTGTCCATATCCCCTCCCAGTGTCCATATCCCATCCCTGTGTCCATATCCAATCCCTGTGTCCATATCCCATCCCAATGTCCATATCCCATCCATGGTGTCCATATCCATCCCCCATCCCTGTGTCCATATCCCATCCATGGTGTCCATATCCCATCTCAGTGTCCATATCCCATCCCAGTGTCCATATCCCATCCCAGTGTCCATATCCCCTCCCAGTGTCCATATCCCATCCCTGTGTCCATATCCAATCCCTGTGTCCATATCCCATCCCAATGTCCATATCCCATCCATGGTGTCCATATCCCATCCCTGTGTCCATATCCCATCCCCAATGTTCATATCCTGCACCGGTTGCCACGGCACCAAGATGCTCCCATTAAGCCACGCCCCCATTTCCATGGCCATGGGACGCTCCCATTAACTCTGGCGCGGTTGCCATGGCAGCAGAGATGCCCCCCCCCCCCTTAAGCTCCGCCCCGTTGCCATGGTAATTGAACGCTCCAGGCAGGCCCCGCCCCCGTTTCCATGGCACCGCAACGCTCCCACGAACCCTCCCCTTGTTTCCATGGCAATGAGACGCTCCTGGAAGCCCCGCCCCCGTTTCCATGGCAGCAGAGACGCTCCCAAGAAGCCCCGCCCCTGTTTCCATGGCAATGAGACGCTCCCTTCAAACCCCGCCCCCGTTTCCATGGCAGCTGAGACGCTCCCGTTAAGCCCCGCCCCTGTTGCCATGGCAGCGGCGACGCTGTGGCCGGGCCCTGATGGCGGCCACGGGGCCGGACCCGAGGCCGGACGCGTCGCTGGTGTCCCTGTACCGCTGGCTGGACACGGTGCCACTGTCGCGGCCACGCAGAAACATCGCCCGCGACTTCAGCGACGGGGGTTGGCCCTGCGGGGGGACACTGCGGGGTGGCCGGGGCGGGCTGTCCCCGGTGGTGCCACCCCGCAGCGTGTCCCTGCTGTCCCCGCAGTGCTGGCGGCCGAGGTGGTGAAGTTCTTCTTCCCCTCCATGGTGGAGCTCCACAGTTTCGTGCCCACGAGCTCCACGGCGCAGAAAGTCGCCAACTGGGGCCACCTCAACAGGTAGGGACAGGTGCCACCACCTCCGGGTGACCCTCCACGGGGTGTCCCTACAGAGTCACCACCTGTCCTGGAGGCGGTGTCCGCTTGGTCCCCACAGCGAGACAGCTCCGTGTGGCCACAAAGTGTCACCCTGGCGTGCTGCGGGTGGGGGCTGGTGTCACCCTGTGTCCCCCTGTCACCTCCCCCGGGGGTTTCATCGATCCCAAACTTTAGGAAAGTGCTGAGTAAGCTGAATTTGCGCGTCCCCGAGGAGATGATCCAGCAGCTGGTACGGAGCCGGCCGGGAATGGCCGAGCAGCTCCTGCAGCTGCTGCGCGAGAAAATCCAGGAGAGGCAGCGGCAGAGGAAAGGAGGGGCCGGGCAGGTGAGGAAATCCCGGGAATGCGGAATTCCAAGGGTGGGAGAGGCCCAGGAAACGCTGGACAGGGCTTGGAGCAAGCTGGCACAGGGGATGGTGTGAGAATGGATGGGATTTAGGGTCACTCCCAACAAAAATAATTCCAGGATTCTGCTCTGGAGCCAGGCTGGGAGAGCTGGGAATGTTCCCCTGGAGAAGGGAAGGCTCCAGGCAGAGCTCAGAGCCCCTTGCAGGGCCTGAAGGGGCTCCAGGAGAGCTGGAGAGGGACTGGGGACAAGGCCTGGAGGCACAGGACACAGGGAATGGCTTCCCACTGGGAAAGGGGAGATTGGGCTGGGATCTTGGCAAGGAATTGCTGTGTGGGAGGGTGGGGAGGGGCTGGTCTGGAATTCCCAGATTTTCTGTGGCTGCCCCTGGATCCCTGGCAGTGTCCAAGGCCAGGTTGGATCCACCTGGGCTGGTGGCAGGGGGGTGTCCCAGGAATTCCAGCTGTTCCAGGGGTTTTTCTGCCTTTCCCGGTTTTCCTGTCTCTCCCCGCAGCCACCATCGGATCCGGCAGCCCGGGAGGAGGGCGGATACCTGGACACGGGTAGGGATGAGGGAAAAAATCCCAAAATCCCCCACTGAGACCTTTTGGAGTCTCTCGGAAGGGACAGCGGTGTCCAGGCAGGTGACCCCGTTCATCCCTGTGGGATTTTCCAGGCCATCCCAAGGTCCGGAGCGATTTGGGAAGGGGCTGCAGCCAGGAGGGGGCTGCCAGGTGAGGGCTGGGCAAGGGACAGGACCCTCTTGGGGTCAGGGGATCTTTATGGGATCACTGTGGGGTTTGGGGTCCCCCGTGTGGGTCAGGGGGTCCCCTGTGAGGGTCAGGGGGTCCCTGTGGTTGCTCGGGGGGGTCAGTGTGGAGATTTGGGGGTCCCTGTGTGGGGTCAGGGGTGTCCCCGTGGGAGTCAAGGGGTCACTGTGGGGGTCAGGGAGTCCCCAGGGGTGTCTGGGGGGTCCTTGCGGGGGTCTGGGGGACCCTGTGAGGTTTGGGGAGTCCCCGTGGGAGTCCCCGTGGGAGTCAGGGGCTCCCCCTTTGTCTCTTGGGGTCCTTGTGTGGGTCAGGGGGTCCCTGTGGGGTTTGGGGGCCCCTGTGGGGTTTGAGTGTCCCCACATGTCCCTGGGTGTCCCCGCGTGTCCCTGGGTGTCGCCGAGTGTCCCTGTGGAGATCAGCACATTCCCATGGGATCGGGGACAGGATTTGGGGACCCCCCCCGGGCCCGCGCATCTCTGTGGGCCACAGGAGGGGTCAGTGCCTGTCCCCACGTCCCCATCCCCGTGCCAGGGGGGTGCCGGCCCAGCCCGGGGGTGGCCCTGGGGACATGCGACAGCAGCTGGCGGAGCGCGAGCAGGCGCTGCAGCTGGCGCGGGACACGATCCAGGTGAGCCCATCCCGAATCCCGGTACCGGGAGCGACCCTGGAGGCGCGGGGACGTCCCGGGGGGACACGCGACACTGGCCTGTGCCCCCGCCCTTCTTCCTGGCTTTTCCATGTCCTCCCTTTCCCGGTTTTTCCCGGTTTTCCCTGGCTTTTCCTCGTCCCCTTTTCCCGGCTTTTCCTTTCCCTCCATTCCCGACTTTTCCCTGTCCCCTCCTCCCGGCTTTTCCATGTCCCTTCTTCCCTAAAATTTTCCCTGTCCCTCCTTCCCGTCTTTTCCCGACTTTTTCATGTCCCCCGTTCCCGGTTTTCCCCGGCTTTTCCCGATCCCTCCTTCCCAGCTTTTCCCTGTCTCTTCTCTAATTATTTTCCTGTTCCCTTTTCCCAGCTTTTCCCTGTCCCTCCTTCCTGGTTTTTCCCTGTTCCTTCTTCCCTAAAATTTTCCCTGTCCCTCCTTCCCAGCTTTTCCCTGTCCCTCAAATTTTCCCCGAAATCCGTTTTGTTTTTCCCGCCGCAGATGCAAATTTCGGGAAGGGTCGGAATTCCGCGGGATACCCGGGGTGGGAACAGCGGGATATCTGTGATTCCCATTTTTTTGGGAGGGGGTACCCCAAATCCATCACTTCTCCTCACCCACCTCACTTTCCCCCCCGCTCTGGAAAAAAAAAAAAAAAAAAAAAGCGCCAAAATTCCCTCTCCCCGCATTCCCAAATCCGGGAATAGGGATTTCGGGATTTGGGGATTTGGGGATTTTGGGATTTCGGGATTTGGGATCCGGCTCCCCAAAATCCCTCGGGAACGGCAGATCCTGCAGGCCAAGGTGGGGCGGCTGGAGCAGCTCCTGCTCCTCAAGAACCTCCGCATCGACGACCTGAGCCGGCAGCTGCAGCAGCTCCAGGGCCACCGCCGCTGACAGGCGACAGCGACACCGCTGGCACCACCGCGTGGCATCGCGGTGGCCGCCCGGGGACAGCTCAGGGCCAGCCCAGTGGCTCCCAGTGGCTCCCAGTTCAGCCAGGTCCCCGCGCGGCTTCGGAGTTGGGGATTAAAGTGTTGGAACTTGGCCGGGGTGAGAGAGGGAGTGAGGTGACAGCAGGGACACTGTGGGGACACCCTGGGGACACTGTGGGGACAGCAGGGTGGGCACAGCTGTGTGGGGACAGCAGTGTGGGGACACGGTGGGGACAGCAGTGTGGGGACACGGTGGGGACAGCAGTCAGGACACTGTGGGGACACCAGGGTGGGTGCAGCAGAGAGGGGACAGCGGGAACAGCAGTGGGGACGCTTGGGGACAGCAGGGAGAGGATGGCAGTGTGGGGACACTGTGGGGACAGAGGGTGGGGACACAGTGGGGAACACTGGCATGAGGACATCAGAGAAGGGGCAGCAGGGAGGGGACAGCAGAGAGGGGGTGGCACCATGGGGACATAGTTGTGGGAACAGCAGTGTGGCACAGGGGATATCTGCATGGGGACATCAGGATGGGGACATCAGGACGGGGACACTGTGGGGACATCTGCATGGGGACACCAGTGTGGGGACATCACTGTGGGGATAGCAGCGTCGGGACATCACAGAGGGGACAGCAGGGAGTGGACATCAGCGTGGAGATGGCGGTGTGGGGACACAGTGGGGACACTGTGGGGGCACATTGGCGTGAGGACATCAGGGCAGGGGACATCGAGGTGGGGACACCAGAGTGGGGACATCATTGTGGGGACAGCAGGGAGAGGACAGCAGCATGGAAATGGCACTGTGGGGACACAGTGGGGACACAGTGGGGACACTGTAGGGACGCCTTGGAGACACCGTGGGGACACTGTGGGGATGCTTGGGGACACCTGGGGACACCCCGGGGAGGCGGTGGCCGCTCCTCCCGCCCGGTGGCCGCCGGGATTTAATCCTGTCCCAAATCCCGTTGTTTTTGTAATCCCGGAGCAAATCCGCGCCCAGCGCTGGGAGGTGACAGCGACATCCCCCGTGTCCCCCCCCAGGTGACATCGCCGGCCTCGGGGACACGCCCAGGGGTGGCTCTGGGGACCGTCCCTGTGGCGGAGCGGCTTTTTAGGGAAAACTTGGAATTTCCGGCCGATGTGGGAATGGGGGGGGGGGGGACAAGCCGGGCCCTGATGTCCTCTCCCTTGGGGACAAGCCATGTGACGTCGCCGTGTCGGGGACAAGGACACAGCCGGGGCTCTGGGGATCCCTGGGAATGAGGATCCCATTTTTCTGGGAATGCGGATCCCGGGTTTTTAAGCGTTGCAGCAGCTGGAGCAGCCCCCCGGGGGGGACACTGTCCCCTCTGTCCCTCACGTGTCCCCCCTGTCCCTCACGTGTCCCCTGACCCCGCTGTCCCCCCGGCATTCCCGGGGGACGATCCCGCTGCTCTGCGGATGGGAATTGGTGACATTTCCCATGTCCCGATGGGATGTGACCGTTCCCTGTCCCCTGTCCCAGGGGGAAGGGACACGGAGGTCGGGACGGGGACAGGGAGAATGGGGCTGGACGTTCCCAGGGAATGGGATGGGATCGATGGGATGGGATGGGATGGGATGATTTGGGATTAGATGGATCTGATGGAATTGGGATGCGATGAAATTAAATAAGAAGGAGATGGGATGGGATGGAATTGCAATGATTTGGGATGAGATGGATGGGATGAAACGGGATCGAGAGGGAAGGGAAGGGAAGGGAAGGGAAGGGAAGGGAAGGAAGGGAAGGGAGGAGGGGGAAGGGAAGGGAGGGGGAAGGGAAGGGAAGGGAAGGAAAGGGAAGGGAAGGGAAGGGAAGGGAAGGGAAGGGAAGGGAAGGGAAGGGAAGGGAAGGGAAGGGAAGGGAAGGGAAGGCTCTGCCCCTCCCCCGCCCCTCCCCGTTCCCATGGCAACGCCTCCGCACCTCCCCCTCCTCCCACAAGGGGGCGCCCCGCCCTCCTCCCATTGGCTGCCCCGCCCCTTAGCCCCGCCCCTTAGCAACAGTCTCGCCCCTTAGCAACGCCCGGGGAAGGGCTGCCGGGGGCGTGGCCTGGAGGCGTGACCGGCGTGAGCGCCCACCAATGGAAGCGCGAGGTGGGGGCGCGCCAGCCAATAGGAGCGGGGGGGCGTGTCCCCGCAGCGGGAAGCGGGCAGCGGGAGCGGCGGGGTGAGCGGGGCACGGCGACACCGGGGGGACATTGCGGGACATTGGGGACACCCGGGCGGGCGCGGAGGGAGCGGGGGACCCCCGCGGAGGGGCTGCCGGGCCGCGGGTGATGGCCGAGGTAAAACGGGGCTGGGAGCGCTCGGGAAAAGGGAGGGGGACAAACGCCACCCCGGTGTCCCCTCGCAGTGTCGCCTCCCGGGGTCCCCTCCCGCTGTCACCCCCATCGTGAGGTTGGTGACACCTCCACCCCCCGCACAGCGTGGCTGGGGACGCCCCCAAATCCCGGGATTTTCCCTCCGGGAGAGGCTCCCCCCTTTAATATCGGCTTTGTTTTATCGCGTTTTTCCCAAAATGTTGGGGTTTTTTTTCCATGGATTTCCCGGCGGGGCCGTTTTGGGGGTGCCGCTTCCCAGTTCCCGGTCCCGCGTCCTTCCATGGGGCGATCCCAGGGAGCAGGTGCAGGAGGAAATTTCACCCTCCGGCTGCATCCAGGGGATTTTTTGGGATGCCACATCCCGAATTCCCGGCTGGCTCTGGGATACCTCGCACCGCGTTATCCCGGGAAAAGCGATTTGGGAACGGCTCCAAGTTTGGGATCAGCGCTGCGGTTTCCAGCCTGGAAATTTTTGCTCCCAAATTTGGGAGCGGCTTTTGGGGGGGAAAAAAAGGGGGAAACTGAGGCACGTGAGGGGGGGAATTCCCGATTTTCCCGGAGATTTGGGATTGAGGGAATGCCCATTCCAGGCCCTGGCGCTGCCGCAGGCTCCTCCCCGCCAGGACCGCGGCCACCTCGGGGCCACCTCGGGGCCACCTCGGGGCCACCGCTGTCCCCGCAATGGGACGGGATCGGCGCCTTCCCGTTCCCACCCCATTCCCGCCCCATTCCCGCAGAATTCCCGGACGATGCCCCCCGGCCGCTGAACTTGGGGACAGCGACAACGCGGGACGGCGCAGGGGACAGATGGCGACGGCCAGCAAGGGTGAGTCCCCAAATGCCCTCCCTGTCTCCTGTCCCTTGCCCGGATCCTGGGATTTGGGATTTTCCCGGAGATTTTGGAGTCCCTCTCCCCCTATCCAGGGATTTGGGGGACCCCAAAAGCGCTTTGGGGTGAGACAAATCCCAGGGAATCTTTGTGGGATTCCGGCCCCTTTGTGGGGCTCCGGGAATTTCATTGGGAGTGGGGCTGGGGGCGGCTCCTTCCCGGTGGGATCGAGCCAGGAGAGCTCCAGGAGATTCCCGGGAAAAAAGGGTTGGAGATGTCCTGGAGGGGACCCTGAGCCCCCCTGGGGTGGACGCGATGACCCCGAGGCTCCAGCAGGTCCTGATCCCACGAATCCCAGATCGAAGGGATTCCCTGATCCCGCAAATCCCACATCCCATAAATCCCAGATCCAAGGGATTCCCTGATCCCATAAATCCCACATCCCATAAATCCCAGATCCAAGGGATTCCCTGCTCCCATAAATCCCAGATCCAATGGATTCCCTGGCTGTCACCCCTGCAGGTCCCTGCTGTCCCCTCCCGAGGCCACCCAAAGTCCCCGGGCTGGGACACCCCAATCCCGGCACAGCCGATTCCCGGCGGGATTTTCCCGGGAAAAAATCCCACCTCCCTCCTGCTCCAATCCCACTCTTTCCAGAGGGTCCGTGCCCGGGAGGGGGTGTCCAAATTATGTCCCCAAGTGCCACCAGGGTGACAAAGGCTCATTTAGGATTAGCTGGGTTTGGGATTGGGATTCCCGGGCTGGGATCGGGATCTGGGATCCACGCAGATCCTTCGGGATCGCCGCGGTGGCACCCGGGAGGGTCCCCCGCGTGTCCCCACGCGTGTCCCCGCGCTGTCACCGTGTGTCCCTCGCTGTCCCCACCGCTGAGCGCGGGAGGGGCTTCGGGGCCGAACAATGGCGGGACCTTAAAGCGCGGCTCATTAAACCGCGGCTCATTAAATCCCGGCTCATTAAATCCCGGGATTCCCGGCGCTCGCGGCACAAAGAGCCTTTTCTTCGGGCGACAAGGGAGGCGACAATCTGCTGCTGGCGGTGGTGACAATCTGCTGCCAGCTGGGGGCTCGGCGGGAGGAGGAGGAGGAGGAGGAGGAGGAGGAGGAGGAAGGGGCGGATTTTCCATGGAAGCGGCGCACGTGGAAAATCCCACGGGATTTGGGCCTGCGTGGGGACAGCGCTGTCCCCGAGCCGGTGGCCGCCCCCGCAGGGCGCTGGCGCTGCGATGTGGCCTGTCCTGCTGGCCTTGTCACAGCCGTGTCACCTTCCCCGTGTCGCCTTCCCGCGGCACCGCTCGGCCCGAGGAGGGAACGGACTGTGCCGAGCCTGGGGACGCTTGGGGACACTTGGGGACACTCTGGACACCAGCTGGTGGCCGGTCCCTGCTCGGAGGGGAACTGGCTGTGCTCAGTGGTCACCTGTGTCCCTCTGTCCCTGTGTCACTTGTCCTGAGGACATCACAGGGGGGAGTGGAGTCTGCCGTGCCTGGGGACACTCGGGGACCTTTGGGGACCCTCTGAACATGGGCTGGTGACACTTCCACGCTCTTCTCCGTTCTCACCTGTCCCCTGCCACCAGTCACCTGTGTCCCCGTGTCCCCAGCCCGTGTCACTTGTCCTAAGGAGGGAGCAGCATCTGCCGAGCCTGGGGACACTTGGGGACCTTTGGGGACGCTCTGAGCACGGGCTGGTGGCCGGTCCCTGCTCGGAGAGGAGCTGGCTGTCACCACAGGTCACCTGCGTCCCAGGTGTCACAGGGAGGGGGTGACAGGGAAGCCCCTCCTGGTGCCACCATGCTCCGCCCGTGTCCCTGAGGTGTCCCCAACCCGAGGCCACCTCCCCTGGGGACTCGGCTGTGACCGCGGGCTTTGTCACCTGCAGGCAGCAAGGGGAAGGGGACAGGAGTGCGCTTCGCCCCCGAGGGGACCCAGGGCCACCGCCAGGAGGGGACACAGGGCCACCCCCAGGAGGGGACCCACGGGCACGTCCACTTCCAGGAGCAGCTGCACGACTCGGCCGTGATGGTGACACAGGAAAAGGACGGCCACTTCCTGGTCAAGGTGGGGGACAGGGGGACAACAGGGGGGGTGTCACCCTCCCCTGGGGACTCCGGAGCTCCCAACTCCTGAAAATTCCCAGATTTTGAGGTGTTCCCATCCTGTAATTCCATGTCATTCCTTAGGGCTGCTCCTGAGGGCACCAACTCCGGATTGTCCCGTTTTTGCCCCAAATCCAGCGCCACTTTTGGGTGGCTTTGGGGACACGGGGGACACGCGTGGCACTGTCCCCCTCTGCCCCGTTTTGGGGACTCTGGATCCCGCTGCGGCCATTCCCGGTTATCCCAACCACATTCCCGTGGGTGTCACCGGCTCCGAGCGGCTCCGGGGGCGGCGCCAGCGGAGGGGGACAGGGAGCCACCCGCGGTGCCACCAACGTGTGGCACCTGCAGCTGCCACCAGCGCTGACTCAGAGCCTCGTGGCGGGCGCGGGAGGCCGGAATTCCATCCCGAATCCGGCGCTCCGGGGGCGGCTGTTGTTGTTTTCCCACCGGAGCCCGGCACGTGATGATCCGTTGGGATGAGGAGGTGGCGCTGACACCCACGGGGACTTGGGGACGTGGGGAGGGGTCCCTGGTGGCATTGGTGGGGTAGGGATGTGCCTGGGAAAAGCAGATCCTGGTGTTTTTTTCTGTGGTTTTCAAGGGATAAATCCCGGAATGGTTTGGTGGGGGAAAAGAGCTTGGAGCTCGTCCTGATTCCTTGGACAATATTCCAGGGATCCAGGGGCAGCCACCGCAAATCTGGGAATTCCAGCCCAGCCAGGAATTCCTTGCCAATCTCCCCTTTCCCAGTGGGAAGCCATTCCCTGTGTCCTGTCCCTCCAGGCCTTGTCCCCAGTCCCTCTCCAGCTCTCCTGGAGCCCCTTTAGGCTCTGGAAAGTTCTGCCTGGATCCTTTTCCGGCTGTTTGGGATTTTGGGAATTCCACCCTCCGGATCCTGGCCTCTGATTTTCCCTCAGGATCATTCCCAGCTCGCTCCCTTCCCAAAATGGCTTTTTCCAAGGCTCCCAAGGGCTCTGGTTTTTGTCACAGCAGTGGAGAAATTCCATGGGAAGAGGCGCTCCTGCCTTTTCCGGGGACATCTGGAAAATCTCTCCCCGCTCCCGTGACATCCACAGGCCCTTATTCCCAGAATTTTGTCCCAAAATTCCATATTTTTCCAGCGTTTTTTTGGGGAAAAATCATCGTGTTTGTTACCTTTTCATGATTTATTTCCTAAGTTATTCCTAATATTTCCTAAATTATTTCCTATTTATTATTCCCTGAATTTTTTAGGGCACAAATCCCCCCCACCCCGGGAACTGACAGGGGGAATATTTGGGATACAATTCCCCCCCTCCAGGTGCTGTCCCCACCTTCCTGGGGACTCTCCAGTGTCCCTTGTCCCCAAGGAGGGGGGTGACAATGGCACCCCAGCCGTGGTGTCACCCCCTCTCCCACTCCATATCCTGATTTTCCAGGTGGGATTCCTGAAGATCCTACACAAGTACGAGATCACCTTCCTGCTGCCCCCCGTGCCGCAGCTGGGGAAGGACGTTTGTCCCCTCCCTGTCCCCAACCCCAACCTGCGCGTCACCAGTGTCACCTCCCTGCCAGAAGGTACCGTGTCCCCTCCTCATCCCCAGTGTCCCCATCCCGGATCCGGCTCTTTTCCAAAGGGTGGGGGGGAAGGCCACGCCCAGGTATCCCCTCAGTGTCCCCGGGAGGTGACAATTCCTTGCTGTCAGGGTCCCTGATGTCCCCAAATTCCATTATTTTGTTGTTGTTGTTGGGATTTCCTTTCCTGGGGGGGGTCCCTGTGGCCTCCAGACCCTGATAAGAACAGGGACAGGGACAGGACTTTCTCCAGGGGACAGGGATAGGATTGGCTCCAGGGGACAAGATTTGCCCCAGGGGACAGGGACAGAATTTGCTCCAAGAGCTGCCAGGCTCCACTTTGGGAACAGCTGGACCTTGCCACATCCATGGGATTCAAGATCCTGGGGACATCTCAGCATCACCCTGGGCTGGGTGGCAGCTTTTTGGGGACACGGGCTCCGCTCTGAGGTCACCGCAGGTCCCTGGGGCCACCTCGGCCCCATCCCAGTTGTCCCACATCCAATGGATGTTGTTTCCCACATCCCTGTCCCCTCGGGGCGCTCGGTGTCACCTCCCGGCAGTGGAGACAGGGCGGGGCTGTGCTCGGTGTCACCTCCCGGCAGTGGGGACAGGGCGGGGCCGTCGGTGTCACCTCCCGGCAGTGGGGACAGGGCGGGGCTGTGCTCGGTGTCACCTCCCGGCAGTGGGGACAGGGCGGGGCTGTGCTCGGTGTCACCTCCCGGCAGTGGAGACAGGGCGGGGCTGTCGGTGTCACCTCCCGGCAGTGGGGACAGGGCGGGGACAGGGCTTTTCCCACCCGCCGCTGGCTCCATCCCAAGAAAGAACTTTGGGATTTGTTTAGAGATTCCCACCTAGGGCTGGCACGGACGGGATCGGGACCGGCATTGGGATTGGGGTCAGGGCAAAGACTGGGACCGAGATTGGAACTAGGGTTGGTGTTGGGATTGGAGCTGGGATCGGGACCAGGATCAGGGTTGGGATCGGGGCTGGGATCGGGGCTGGGATCAAAGCCGGGATTGGGGCTGGAATCAAGGCTGGAATCGGGGCTGGAATCAAGGCCGGAATCGGGGCTGGAATCTAGGCCAGAGTCGGGGCTGGATTCAGAATCGGAGCTGGGATTGGGACCGGGATCAGGGCCGGGAGTTGGGATCGGGACCAGGATTGAGGCAAAGATCGGGACTGGGATCAGAGCCAGTTTGGGGTGGGGATCAAGGCCGAAATCAGAATCGGGAGCAGGACCAGGACTGGAGCCAGGATTGGGAGCAGGACTGAAGTCAGGATTAGGACTGGGAGTAAAATTGGAATTGGGGCTGGGATCAAGGCTGGAACTAGGACTGGGATTAGGACCAGGATTGGAGCTGGGAGTTGGGATTGGGACCAGGATCGAGACTGGGATCAGAGTCAGGATTTGGGCTGGGATTAAGGCTGGAATCAGGATTGGGATTGGGATTGGGACTGGGGCCAGGACTGGAGCTGGGATTGGGCCGGGATCAGGACTGGGATCAGAGCCAGGATCAGGATTGGCATTGAGGCCAGGATCAGGATTGGAGCCGGGATCAGGGCCAGGGCCTCCTTGGGGCAGGGGAAAGGAGCCGTGGGGAACCCCTAGAGCTCCTGGGGGGACCTGGGTGGAGTGTGGGGGGCACAGGCAGGGCAGGGAGGGGACAGGCAGGGAATATTCGGGCAGGGTGGGAAGGATGGGAAGAGCTCAGGGAGGACAGGGAAGGGCTCAGGAAGGGCAGGGAAGGTGCAGGAAGAGCAGGGAAGGATAGGAAGGGTTCAGGCAGGTACAGGGGGCAGGGAAGGTGCAGGAAGGTTCCAGGCAGGGCAGGGAAGGTTCAGGCAGGATAAGAAAGGTTGGAAGGTGGGGTTGGAAGGATACAAGCAGGGCACAGGCGGGACAGGGAAGGTTCAGGGACAGTTCAGGCAGGGCAGGGAATGTTCTGGAAGGGCAGGGAATATTCAGG
>JAVTVJ010000912.1:0-325212 GCA_034509425.1 Eopsaltria australis
CCGTGGTTTTCATTGTCATGGATCCTTTAAATATAATATCAAAACAAACATGAATAACTTTTGAATCAAACCAAAACAATTTTTCAATTTTCTGATTCTTTTCAACTCCTCTCCGCCTCCCCCTTTTCTTTTACTTAAATTAGGATACAAGGTGGGATAGGGTTATTACGGGACTGTTAGGTTGGGATATAAACAAGGAGAATAAGGTAAGTGAAGGGATATGGGGTTGGAACACAGGGTAGTCTTAGAGGGAGTGTCGTAGAGGAGTTAATCATAAACTATGGCTTCTCTGTCTGGTATTCGCTGGTCGCTGATCGGTACACGTCATATCAGGTAAGTCCTTTCCCTTTCCATTTCTCCTTTTTCTTCTTTTCCATGCGACTGATGGATTGTTGTCGCTCTTATCCTTGTCTTTCACACGATCCTCCACATACGGCTTCACATTTTTTGCCGGAATCCACCGCGGACCGCCTGGGGTGGAGACACATGCATACCCCCTCCCCCAGACGATTTACGGTGCGGGACCTAAAATTTGATGACTCTGCGGATCCTTAAACAGCACCGGCGGTCTTTCTGTCAATTTGGAATTTGTCGAATTCATGAAATGCCGGAAGACGGGGGGAGTTGGCTCACTATCAGAGCAATTTAAAAAATTTAACATAAACAGAGCCTTGCAGAGGCGCTCAACGGGCGACTTCTCTCCTGCCTCTCCCCGCTGCTGTGTAAGGATGCGTTTAATATCTTGATGTTTCCTCTCAACTAACGCTTGTCCCGACGGAGAATGTGGAATTCCGGTCGTATGTTCTACTCCCCAGTTTTGAAAAAACTGACACAAGGAGGCAGATACATACGCCGGTCCGTTGTCTGTTTTAATCTGTTTTGGAATTCCCAAAACTGCAAATGCCATAGTAAAATGTTTTTTGGCATCTCTCGCCTTCTCTCCAGCATGAGCCGAGGCGAAGAGAGCGCCTGAAAATGTGTCTACTGACACGTGTATGTATATATTTCAACTTCCTGAAAGGTGTAAAATGGGTGACATCTGATTGCCAAATCTCATTGGAGTTCAACCCCCTAGGGTTGACTCCTGCGTTGAATGTAGGTATTTGATAGGACTGACATGATGGACATGTGGCCACTATTGCCTTAGCTTGCTCCAAGGATAGGTGAAACATCCTACGGAGTGCTGGCGCATTCTGGTGAATGAATTGATGGCTAAGGCGAGCCTGTGCGAATGTGTCAGGTACGGTACACTTCATCACAGGCATCGCCAGAGCATCGGCTCTCGCATTGCCTTCAGATATAAAACCTGGCAAGCCAGAATGTGATCTTACGTGCATCACAAAATATTGATGCTGGCGGTGGGACAACAACATTACGAGCCACGCAAGCAAACCAAATAATTTTTTATTTGGGACCTCTCTCAGTAAGGAATGCTCTGCTCTAGAAACTACTCCTGCCACATATGCCGAATCAGTTACGAGGTTGAGTGGCAGTTCCTCAAACCTCTCAAACACTCTAACTACAGCAGCTAGTTCAGCTAATTGAGGGGAACCCTCAACTATCTGAACTTCTTCGTCCCACTGGAGGGTCTCTGGATCTCTCCAAGTCAACACCGACTTATGAGAAGAGCCAGAGCCATCTGTAAAAACTGTTAGAGCATTCTTAATTGGTGTTTTACTTTGAGCCACATCAGGAGCCAATTTAAACTCAGTATTGAACACTTGGTGTTTTAGCTTTTGGTTGCCAATTTGGCCTGAGTAATTTTCGAGGGCAAGCTGGAGGTCCTCACTTTCTTGGAGCACTTCTTCAAAACTATTCTGCTTCCAAGGAACTTGGATGTACGCAAAATCACATCCTGCTAGTACATGGAGCCGGTGCCGAGCCTTAATGATCAGCTCGGCCACCAATTCCTGTGGCCTTGTTATTGTCTTGGACGATGTGTGAGGCAAGAAAATCCACTCCACGATTAGGAGCGACTCCTTGACCCCCTCGTCCCACTGAAAAATGAGACCATAATACCTTGGTGTCTTTCCCAGTACCATAAATCGGTACGGGAGAATCGGGTTAATTCTGTGTGCGTGTTTTGTGGAGATCGTAAACATTACCTTCTTGATGACTTGTTTGGCCTCTGGTGTCATGGCTATTGGGGCGTCTAGGGCTTGTCCTCCTCGTAGCAGCTCAAATAAAGGTGACAACTCTGAAGTTTTCAGTCCGAGGAGCGGCCTGATCCAGTTTATCGATCCACACAGTTGATGAAGTTCGCGCAAAGTTGACGGATGCTGCTCTAACTTCAGCAACTGCGGTGTTACCGTTGTCTCTTGGATCTTCATTCCCAAGTACTTCCAAGGTGGCATCCTCTGTATCTTTTCGGGATGTACTTGCATTCCCACGTCCTCAATGGCCTTGACAACCTCCTTTAAGGCAGAGTCTAGAGTCTCTCGGTTAGGTGAGCACACTAATACATCGTCCATATAATGATAAATCTTGGACTGTGGAAAGGTTTTCCTAACCGGGGAGAGCACCTCCGAGACATACCATTGGCAAATTGCTGGGGAAATTTTCATTCCTTGAGGCAATACGAGCCAATGATAATGTCTCATCGGTGCCTCCCGGTTTATGGAAGGCACTGAAAATGCAAATTTCGGCGCGTCGTCAGGGTGCAAAGGAATACTAAAAAAGCAGTCCTTAATGTCTATTATAGCTAGAGGCCAATTCTGCGGTAACATTGCAGGTGATGGGAGACCTGGTTGGAGTGGGCCCATTTCCTCCATCACTTTGTTCACTGCTCTTAGATCTTGTAGCAGCCGCCACTCGTTCTTTTTTGGTTTTTTAATAACAAAAATTGGAGTGTTCCAGGGGCTGGACGATGGCACAATGTGACCCTTAGCCAGTTGTTCGGCAACAAGGTCTTCTAGGGCGCGCAACTTCTCTCCTCTGAGGGGCCACTGCTCCACCCTCACCGGTGTGTCAGTGAGCCACTTGATAGGTGGGGTGGAGCGCGCCGCAGTGGCCCCGACTAGAAATTCTGGGGTGTAAAAGGAATTTCTAGTCTCGCGCCCCATTGTGCCATCGCGTCCCTTCCCCATAACGTAAAACCTGAGGGGACAATATAGGGTTTTACGCAAGCTACCCGTCCTTCCGGACCCTCAATGGAGATGTTTGTGAGGCTCCTTTTGGGGGTAATTTGGCCACCCACTCCAACTAAGTTTCCTGGGGAAGGTTTTGTTCCCCATTCCGCTGGCCATTCTGTCTCTGCTATAACAGTGACGTCGGCGCCTGTATCTAGCATTCCCACTCGATCTATTTCGGAATGCCCATTTCGCAGTCTACATTGAAAAACAGGCTTGTCTTTTCCCACAACACTTGTCCACCACACACACGGTGTGCGAGCATTTCTAGGTATATTCTCGGGCAGCACAATCGCTTGTGCCAGCCAGGTACCTTTTGGAAGAAACCATGGTATGTGGTTGGGTTGTATGGTCACTGCAATGTTCTTCCCCGGTGTGTAAGTCTTAACTTCAGGAATCACAAAGATCCCCGGTGGACTCTTATTGGAGTCACCAATAATTAATACAGTCACGGGTGTCATGGGTGGATTTTTAACTGTCGCAGGAACACGTTGGGTGTCATCACGCGTTGTATGTTCAACAAAAGCACTCACCAGTTGGAGTCTCTCAAATGGTGTAGGTGATGAGTCTCCTGGATAAAGCTGTTGGTGTTGGATGTTTCTAGGCTCTAATGGTGTAGTGTCGTCAGAGGTAGCAGTCCTTAATTTGTTGAAGGAGCGCGAGGCTGCTTCGCGCTCCCATCCTGGTTTCCCGACCAGTAGGGTGATGGTGTTTGAGGGATCCACCATGGCATCGTTGGTGGGTACCATCCCCACGGCGGAGGATTTGGTGGCGCTTGCGGTTGTGGTGCTGGTGGGAAAGACTTGGCAGAATTGTTAGCTTGAGTCTTATTCTTATTTAGTTTTGGTTTTTTACAGTCCCTTGCGAAATGTCCAGTTCCATTACAATTGAAACACTTTTGTTCTTGTTGACCTGCATTTGTCTTTGATGTCTCCTTAGTATATTGAGTTTCTACTGGATATGTCACTTTACATTTATGTCCACACATTTTTGATTCATTCCCTGGTACACGTGGTTTAATTTGTGCACACTTTTCTGTAATTTGCTCAATCGTTGGTGGGGGGTCAATGGGAAACATCTCAATAACTCGTTTACACTGTTCATTCGCATTTTCTTTAGCTAATTCAGTTAGCATTTCTCTCAGCATCACTGGATTGCTGATAGCTTTACTCATCGCCTCCCTGAGGCGATCCACAAAGGCTGTGAAATTCTCATCCGGGCCTTGCCGGATCGTTGTGTAACTAACTGGAGGCCCCATGTCAATAGACATGGTGAACAAAACGTTTTTTGCTGCTAACTGTACATCCCTTAGTATTTCCTCGGGAATGTTATTTGCTTGGTCACGAGGTTTGGATTGATTCCCCTCCCCCACAAGATGGTCTATAGTAATATTGGCTTTATTTGGGTCACCTTTATATGATTCAAGCAACTTTGTTAATTCTCTTCTTCATCTTTTGTCCCATATCCAGTAGTGACTCTCAACTAAAAGACTTGACATCAGCGTTTTGATGTCATCAGGTACTAAGACAGATGTTTTAAAGGTTGCATTTATAAGTCCTTTAAAATATGCTGAATCTCTTCCAAATTCTTTTGAGGCTTTACAGATTTCTTTTATCGTTTGTTGTGGGATAGGCTCCCATCTGGGATTGGCACCTGTCCTATTGTATGTCACTGGTGCTACAATGGGTGTGGGCAAGGCTGCTGCCAAGGCTTGTTGGCTATAGGCTTCAGGCACACCCCCTTCCGGTGTAGACCCGTGGGAACCGAAAGCCTGGGCGTGGGAAAGTGGAAGGGGGGCAGGGTTCCCAGGGGAGGAGACAGGGAGGTGGGCGGGGTGCGCGACGGCAGGGGTGGAGGGTGTTGGGGGGTGGAGCAGGGAAGGAGGGAGGGGACCCGTAGGATTGACATCGCCGGCCGCAGAGGGTGGGACCGACGCGTGACCAATCGATGCCAAGGGGGTAGGGCTAGGGAAGGGGGTTAGGGGGTTCCCGCCGCGATCTCCCGCTCATGCGCCCTGAATTCCGCATTGCGGCAAAACTAATTCAACGGTATACCGTGGCGCAGTGAAAATTCCCCTGCCGCCATCTCCCGATGGCGCAGTAAGAATTCCCCCGCCGCCATTTCCCGATGGCGCAGTAAGAATTCCCCCGCCGCCATCTCCCGATGGCGCAGTAAGAATTCCCCCGCCATTTCCCGATGGCGCAGTAAGAATTCCCCTGCCATCTCCCGATGGCGCAGTAAGAATTCCCCCGCCGCCATCTCCCGATGGCGCAGTAAGAATTCCCCCGCCGCCGTTCCCCGATGGCGCGGGTTTAAATTCTATTAAACTATTATAACGTGGGGAGGGACGCACAACCGGTGCAACTGGGGACGGAGGGAAAGGAATAAGGGCTGGGGTGGGATCTGTCTTGGGTGGATCCGTCCCAGGACAGAAGGGGTCGGTGGGATCACAAACAGAATCGGAGCTTCTGTGGCTCCGGATTTCTCCCTCACGCTGCTCGCTAATGAGGGGTATCCTGCCGTTTTCCACACCGGAGGGAAGAGGGATCGGGTTAGTGGCATTAGGTTCACTTTTCGGAGAAGGGGGAACAGCTTTATCTAAACCAGAGCTCTTCTCCCCGTTGTTAGATAAAACTCGATAAATCGCGATTTGTAACCCGAAAAATTTCTGAACTGCAAATCGCCCCTCGCTGTCACATTCGTTTAGTTTAAATCCTACACGATCCCAAAATTCTAAATTAAAAACCTCTTTTGGTGCTTCAAAAGAAACATTTTCGATTACCCACTTTACAAATTTCCGTAATAACTTTTTGTCAAATTTTTCCCCTGAAGTAACTAACTGAACTTTTAAACCATAATAAATAAATGAAAGCTCCTTTTCCCTCTTAGCAAGGTGGTTGCCCATCCTTACTATAGAAGAAAACTCCCCCACCTTAAACTTAAAAAAACCGCGGCGGAACAAAGTCCGAGCACTCACTTGCTCTGCGAATTCTTCTCCGAATTCTTTTTCGCCGGCTTCTTCAAATTCCCCTCTCTTCTCGAGGGTCCCCTCTCTTGTCGAGGGCAAACCACCAAAAGAAATCCAAAGAAATGGGGGGGCCTTTGTGGAGTGATATGCTTTCCCGCTCCCGGAGCCGGGGGTCGCAGCTCGACCTGCAGAAGCTGCTTTCTTAAACGAAAGGCAGCTCCGCAGGGAGTGGCCCACAACGGCGTCTTCGCTGCTGGTAGCGAGCTGTCTTTCGTGGTTCCTCCAGGAACCACTCACGTTGGGCGCCAACGGTAAAGTTTTATATTATTCCTCGGTGTGATACCTACTCGTCCTCCGATCCCAGGCACGGTGCCTCTGCTCGGTGGTTGCCTTCCTCACCACTGTGCTACCTCAACCCCCTGTCCGTTAGGATGAGAGCCGAGTGAACCCCGAGGATTCCACACAGGGAGGAAGGCGTGGAGGGTCGTCTTGGGTTTGGTTCAGGAGGAATCACAAAGGCAGGAGCGACTCTAAGCTTCAGGCAACACAGAAGTTTATTCCCTGGAACCCCAAAGTCAAAGGAGCCCCGACTAGCTCTCGACAGCAACTTATATAGTACAATAAACAACCAATCAGGGTAAAGGCTCGGGGTGGGATTAAGGTGGGAGCTTTCAACAGCAGCAAATAATATAGAAACAGGGGAGTGGTTTGGGGATAACAACAAATCATAAACAGGGGTACAGAGAACTTTCCAGAACAACCTGTCAATCACCTGTGTGATAGACAAATACCATATTCAATAGGAACAAGGGGTGTCAACTTTGGGTGTTAACTGGGGTGTGACTACAACCAGGCTAAACCATGGATGTTTTTATAGCAGGGGGGCGACTCCCCGATGGACCAATCCACCAGGAAGTCCTCAAGCCCCTAGGTCTCGTTTCTATATTGACAACTGCCACATCTCCTCACATTTGGGATTATATGGAGTGCTGGGTCTATAGCATCCATTAAGCAAATGTGAAATAAGGTTTTCTTTTCATGGCCTGTGAGTGGTATGGATGGCAACAAAAATATTGGCACATATTGGCACTTTCAACTTGCAAATTTCTGAGGTCTGATGCATGTTAGTGTAAGCATTTGGAATAAAACACTTTCTGTCCTTCGGGATTCCTATGATCTAGCTAATAGTGTTCTCCAGTACAAGCTTTCTATTCATGTATACTAGGGCTGTGTTCAGGTTTTTTACTGAGTCCTGTGTTTTAAATTTTCTGCTCGTAAAAGTGGCTTAATAATTCTTTCTTTTGACCCTTTTCACAGCTTATTAAATTTGAGTAAGCCTGTTTGTTCTAACATGTATCTTCTCCTGGTGATATACTATTTTGTTAGCAAAAGGAATAATAATTTATGTTTTAATGTTGTGAATAATTGAAACATATTATATTTTTCAGTAATTGCTGGTTTTCGAGGGGCAGTCCCACATGGCCTATCACTAGAGATTGGAGACACCGTTCAAATATTAGAGAAATGTGATGGTGAGTTCACACGTGATTCCAGTGATAATTAAGTTTTGTGTATTGATAGTTTGAACTTCATTAATATTCATTTATTTTCTTAAAGTAACACATTTTTTAAGTCAATAATAGAACACATTTTGGCCTCTGATTTTTTTTTTCCACAGTTCCAGTGATCTCTAATTTCTATAATAATTAATTTGCAGTGCATTAATTTTTATTTAATCTCTCTGTTTAATAAACATTTACAGAGGATAAGAGTTATAACAGAAAGGAAGTCTCTCATGATTCTTCTGCTTTGTTGGTATTTCTGAGGGGAAACTGGCTGCCATCAAGACATCTTCAAATTAATTCAGTCACAACTTTAAATCTTAAAGCAGTGTAAGCATTCTCTTGTACCTCTGTTTTGCATTAGAGAATGCAAATATAATTTTGGCAAATTTCTGTTGCTAGTGTCAGAGAAATAAAGTTGCATTTTTTTCATAATCTGCCTCCTTAACACATAAAAATCAACACATTGAATTTTTTATGATTTTTAATATTTTTTTTTATCATTTGGGATCATATAGGTGTTTTTTTTTAATATAATTTCAGGATTATATATGGTTAACCTTGTAAGAAAGGTTCTTTTAGAAGGCATAGGGTCTATTCTGTTGAATCAGATATATTAGGAATTTTCCATAGCATTGTGGTTGATAGATGTAGAACCTAAAGTCCAGAAATGACATGTAAAAGTTTTGAGTTAGTAAGAAACTATTTCTATTCTGACTGGTGCGGTGTCCAATGCAGAATTTACCTAGGTTACATTGTTAGAAACATTAAGGGGTACAGGGTTAAAGAGTAATTCCTGAATTGTGTGAATGAAGTCATCCAACTATGAACTGGTTTAAATGAAATACCTTTCACTGTATGGAAAATTTTTTAAACTAGCATAGTCTGACAGCCTTGTGGAATTGTCATATCTGTCCAAAAGGGAAAGATGAAATGTGTTTTACATATGTAAATGGTTTGCACACTTTAAAAAGCAAAATGTGCTTTCTTCACAGGATGGTACAGAGGATTTGCCTTAAAAAACCCCAATGTTAAGGTAAAGGTCAATTGCAGTTTTGCATTCTTGAGCAAAAATGTATATTTACTTTTTAAAAGTTAATAGTCTGCTTGTAAGTATATGATATTTACTCTTAAAAGTAAACTAGAGCTCAGTGTTAAGTATATTATTGATACTACTTTAATTAGATTTGGACATGGATTTCTCTTCTGAAATGTTTCTATGTATTAGGATAATGCACTTTACAAATCCAGGGTTGTGGTGCATTTTCTTTCATTTCTGAATTTTAGATTTTCCACTCAGAGGAAGTTAAGTTGAAGGGAAAAGACTACTGAGAATACAAATTGTAAACACTGTTGGAAAAGTTGGTTAAACTGTGCCTGTTTTTCTTGATGCTATGAATTAATTTAGAGCAGCCAGTGGAGACAGCTAGTTTATAGGAGCCACATGCAGAGTATCAATTGAATAAAAGATGTGTTGCCATGTAAAATATATGGTTCATTTTGGTTTTCTTTGATGTGTAGTCTTTGATTTCCAAAGTAGCATAGTATTCTAAACCAGACTTCACTGATGTATTTCTTTTGTATTCAGACATGAAAAGTTACTGAAATTTATGTTTCACTGTCTGTTTGTGTTGTATGTTTACTTGTCTTATTTGTCTTTCTATTTTCTTAACCTCTCCTGTTGTCTTGCCTCTGGGATTGTACAGATTTTGTTTTTCCTGGGAAAGGAAGATCTTAAATTATCTGTTGATCCTTTGTCCTGGGTTAGTCAGGAGGGGTCAAAATCTAGGAAGTGACCTATGCTGCAGGAAGTGATACAACCTCCTTCCTGGGAGAGAGAGCTAATAACCAGGTAGTTTTAAAGATTGATATGTAGGTAAACCAATTAAAAAGTTGATCCGCCTTCGAGGAAAAATTAATATATAAGCAAAGAACCTCTGAGCCTCTCCCTCTTTTGGCCTGCTGCTGTGTAGAGAGGAGCATCTCCCTGCTTCTCTCCCCGGTAAGGCCCCCCCCCCCTCCTTCCAAAGGAGGGGGGGGGGGGGGGGGGGGGGGAAAGGGAGGTTTAGAACGACCTTACAACTACAACTAGACATAGGAAAAAAATACAACCGGAATTTTCGAGAGATAAGTTCAGCCGACATGTCAGCTGCACTAGACAGGGCCAAACCCCTGCTCCGGGCCAGGCAAGGAACGGGCCAGACTCCATCCAGTTCGGGCCAGGCCCTGCCCTGTCACCCCAGCCGAGCCAGCTTCGCAGAGCCAGGCAGAGAGACTCTGAGAGCTTCTGCCATCCAGCTCAGACCTTTTCAAACAGCCTGACAAAGACCACGTGATCGTCACACTGCCGGGGAGACAGAGAGAGAGATTAACTCTATCCATGCCTGGACTAAACTTACAAACACCCATCCTTCCTTGCACAGACAGAAGAACAAGTGAAAACATTTACATAAGTACAACATAAAGACTTTGCAGTCAGTGAGGAAAACAGAACCAATGCCTAAAGAGAGATGTATAAGAAGTACTTCGAGAATGAAACTGAAAATTCTTTTAGAGAACCATGGTTGGGAACTAAACTAATAAATTCCCTGTAATATATAAAGAAATAGTCTGAAGGGGGGATGTAAAGTTCTAATTACAGCCAGTGAACTGAAACACCTGGGTAAAAACAAGTAAGTGTTGAAATAAGTACAGCCTGATAAAAAACTTGAACCAAGACAAAAGAGAGACTGTGACCCAAAACCCTGGTCCCAGGGTAATGCCAGAGAACCTGTATTGTCAAGAAAACCTGTGTTACTCAACACAGAAGAAAGAATTTTCTTTGTTACTACAATTAAACTGTACATGCTTAAAAAGGTACCCTGTGGACTGTTCATGACCCACCATAGGGGCTGTAAAAAAACTACTAGTATGGGAAGGATCCACCACAAACAGATCTTTCTTCCAGGCGGCGGCTGGTAATAAAACTAAAAACCCATAAAAAACTATATTTTTTTTTCTTTCAGAAAATCCATAGTATAAACAAAAGAGACTTGTCTCCGTAAATAAAGTGAAACAAGAACTATTTCAGAAGTAGTAAACTGACTGGAAGTTGAAATGTTGTCTTTTGTATGTTATCGGGGAAAAAAAAATTTTAAATAAAAAGAGGTGGTCTAAAAAATTTATTCTAATTCTTCTTGGGTTTTTTTTTTCCTCTTTTCCTCTTTGTCTTAAATGTATTAATAAACTTTCTTTATACTCTATGAAGTTTGAACCCACTTTGCCTACTCCTAATCCTCATCTCACAACAAACATCAGGTAAATTTTGATAAGTGTGCTGACATTTAACCAGAAACTCGAATAAACGAACTAAAAACCACTACATCCTTTAACCTGCATTGTAAGCTTTCCTCTTCTTTTTCTGTCCTCATTTCCAAGAGTCTTCAGCTGCAAAAAAAGTCACATACACATTAATTTCAAAAGTTTCTAGCAGCTCATATCAAGGCATTGGCCTTTTGTGCCAAGGCCTGTGGTCTCTAATCACATAAATTTCCTTTCTTTATATGGAAGATCGATGCGAACAATAAATTTAGCCACAGAGTCTAATTTGATGTTTACTACTTTGACCTCATTGATGTATATTACAGTTTGATTTATAAGACATGAGCAGTTGTGGTTTGTTATTGCATCTTCTGTGTCTTTTGTTGCAATTCTCACCACATGCTTGCTGTCAGTCTTGCTTTGTGGTCTCTCAAATGTGTGATGGAAGTTATGAATAGGTTTTCTAAACATGACTTGATGTGTGAAGAGATGAGATATATATTCTCTGTTTTCCTAGTGTGAATGCAAACAGTTTGCTGAATTGGATTTTTGAAGGGAGTCTCTCGAAAAGTAAAATGATAAGAGCACCTTATAACTCCTCTTGTTATTGGTATTGCTCTGTCAAGATTCTTCCCTTGTTATTCTGCCAGCTTTGACACTCAGAGAAGTTATCTGTGGCAGCTGATCTGCAGAAAGGGTGCATATGCAGCCATCGTGTTCCCTGACATTGTTATACCTGCAAGGGTGTGTCCTCCTGTCCTTGGGAGATACTCTCCTGAACTACTTTGCATTACAGAGGAGTAGGAGCATTTAAAAGGGCAGTTGCCTCTACGGAGTAGATTTGATTTTGTCAAAGGTCTAATGGCTGTGTTAAAAGAAAATGGGACACCATCATTACAAAGGAAAGCTGTATGCAGCTGTGCTTATTATGCAGAGACCATATATGTATTTTCTCTCACCACATGAGCTATAGTAGCAAGTCAGCTCCAGAGGCTTGGAGCTGACTTGCTTCATTTTGCTCATTCTGATCTGTGAAGGTTAGTGGGCTGTAAGAGCGACAGGACTCTTGCAGCAATGTTCAAGAGAATGGTGTGGAGCCCTTCAACAACTAGAAAAGGGCCACTCCTGGCAGACACAGGCTCTTTCATAGGCATCTACCACAACTTTCCTGTGCACTGCAGGCAGAGGAGCCACCAAATTAAACTTTATTTTGATTTTCTTTATTAACTTGGCTTTATTTTTATTGAATATTGTAAACTTCATTTACTATGCTTAATTTTAAAAATCCCTGTCTGAAAATCCTTATTTTTAAGATGTGGTTGATAAAACATTATCCCCCCCCAGCTGGTCTATTTCTTCTCATGGTGGGAATAATGAATAAAACCATCTGCCATAAGGGAGCTCTCAAACAGTCTTCTGCGTGTTCTACATGTGTTTATCATCTAATTTCTTTAAGTGTTGAAGGATTTAAACTCTGCTGAATAATCGCATTTTAGTTTCTGCTAGAGCTATACTGAGTATTTATTGCATTCTTTCCTTGTGTGTGTTTTCTGTTAATTATTTGGAGGACTTTGAATTCAGCATGCATTTGCATATTGAATGATACTAAATGAGATGCCAAACTCATGTAAGGGGACTTTTTTTACCTAAACTTTCTTATTTTTCAGGGCATATTTCCATCTAACTACATTCACTTGAAGAATGCATGTGTTAAGAACAAAGGGTATGTGTGAAATGTGATTTCAAATATTTAAACATGGTCAGTTACTTGTACCAAAGATCTTTTGCTTATAAAGTAAATAGTTTAGTTATGTCATTATATCTTCAGCTTAATGCCAGAGGACTTAAAATGGTTGTCTTTAGCTAATCTGATGCTCCTGCATGGTCATAAAATTGGAATGCAGTATCCAGAAAAGACACTGAATACAATTGGGAGTATCATTCTGTATTGTCTAAAGAACAGAGAAAAAAATTATATTAAGTTTGGCTTAAAAATGGCCTTGCCTTAATTTGAAGAAATTATTCTGTACATAAGCTGTCTTTTAACCTGCTGTTTAATATTAGCTGTTTTCTTTGAGGGCGGCAGCTCTACCATGGTATACAGTTGCCATTTTATTAAAAAAGGGTAAAATATTGTATCAGTTTAATGGCAAAAGGTTTTACTAAATCTGTAAATGAATAGAGAAACTTTTTCCTTTACTTCTTTTCTTCACGTGATGGAGAGCCAATATTTATTTTTGACAACAACTGATGTCTTTTCATTTTTAGAAGAGTTGATAAAAACCAGAGTCATTGGTTAAAATTATTTTTAAAATTTTGTTTTGGAATTCAAGTTGTCTGACTAAAGAAAACACTGATTTTTTTTTTTTTAGATGTAAAACTTACCTTGATGGTATCACTTTTAAAATTTTAAAACTTTAAAAAATTGTCAGTGATCTTAACAGTTTTTTTCAGAGTTTTACTTAATTTGTAATTGTTCATACTGTATCCTTTATTTGGATTTATTAGTAGAGAACTGATGCAAAACAGTTTGAAAACTGTTTAGGTAAGGACATTTCTCATAGTAGATGGATGCCTGAACATTGAGTGACCTTTGTTTTGGGAGCATGAATGATTGTGGTGAAGATCCATTATTCATGATGGACAGAAATAATAATGAAGACTGTAATAATATTAAAACAAGTTTCATTCCCACAGGTGAAAATGTCCCCATGTTACTGTTAAACTCCCTGTTGTCCACTATGAAGTTACAGCCACATGTGGTTTGTCATGCCCTAGGATCCTTTTCTCCTTTTAAAATTACAGCTAAAACTGAAGGTTCAGTGAAACAAAATTGTAAACCATCACAATAAAATAAAGTTTAAAGGCAGAATAATTTTTGTTAGTGGACACCATGACAGTACTTGCATGAAGTTCAATCTTTGTTGCATCTATTTCCTTTGTTAGTTTATGTTTCCCATTCAGATCATGTTCCCTTCTGCCCATCATGGCCAAGAGCTGTCACATTGTTATGTTAATTTAGTAAGAGAGACAAGATACCTTGAGAAAAATTAATCCAGGCATGAAAAGCTGAAGTGTCAAGATCCCTTTGGAAACTATGGGATTTATTCTGCTGTGAAAGTCGTTTTTGATATGCTTATCTCATAGTAAAAAAACTCACCTTGACTTCTCTAGGGCCAAGATGTTGCATGGGGATTAAACTATTTTCGCTCCAAGTTTTTCCATGGGGATTAAATAAATATACAAATAAAAAGTGTCATGGTCTGAAGGAGTGCTCATGTAGGTTGATAGACATCAGTGTTGGCAGTAGGAAGTCTACATATTAGTAATTGCAATGGGATTAGTAATGCTTGTGCAATATCATGTGTTCTTCTGCATGTTACAGACAATTTGAAATGGTTATTCCAACAGAAGATTCTGTTATTGCAGAAATGACATCAACTCTAAGAGACTGGGGAACAATGTGGAAGCAACTCTATGTGGCAAGTACCCTGAATAATATTGCTTTGATTTAATGCCATCTCAAAAGGTGCACTGTTGTTTAGATGCTCTGGTTTAGTTGAGGTATATATTTCAGAAAAAAACCCAAAACATTCAGTTTGCTTTTTAATTGTTTTACTAATACCTTGAAATTTTATTTTGAGCTTCATAGTGTTATTAAACATTGGCATGTCTCTTGGGTTCACATGACTAATATGCTTCAGTAGAACTTGTCGGATACCAGGACCAAAGATGCACCTAAATTACTGTTTATTCAATTTGGTTTTTTAACTGCAGAAATTAGAGCTCTATATACTAGTGTCTGATGGAAAATTGTGAAACCATACTGTCAGTATAGTTTTCTATAATGTTCCTACAAAGTCCTTCTTGTCTCTTGTTTCTAATTCAAGGGCTCTTTCTATGACCTTTTTTTCCTTTGGTTTTCTTTTACTTATAATGTTCATATTTCCCTCTTGTTGTTACAGCAGTTGTTTTTCTTTTTGGCAACATTTTTCTTCACTGCTGTTGTTATTGCATGTTCAAAATTACCCTGGTTTTCTTCCTTTCCAGACAGAAAGCCAAGACAAACAATAAATTAATGCCCATTTTAGTGAGCTCATGAAGTGAATGAATGTGAAGTAAAAAGAGCAGATTTATCAAATTGCAATTTTCCAGAGTGCTTGGAATATAAAAGTTGTTGGTGGAGAGTAATGGTATTTCTAAATGAATTGTCGGTTTAACTTATGCAGCAGAAGTAGCTGAACTTTATTTTTATGCCTTTTATTCATATGAAGAAGGAAAAGGGAAATGGACTTAGGGTTTTTGGCAAGAATTAACAAAACAAATCTGAAAAGGAGTGTTTTTTCAACTTGTGTGATGAATCATTTAGATGAAGGCTGCAGTAATTTTCTCAAGCTAAAGGTTCTCAAAAAAAAAAATAAAACTACTTAGAATTAGTGAAGGAAGAGTTAATAGATTCTTCCAGAAGAGATGTTCTTTTATGGGAAATTGTTATGCCCTTAGCTGGTATGTAATTAGAGTAGGAGGATGTGGTTTCAAAGCAGTCATATTCACATAATTTCTCCTACTTCACAGTTAGATAAAGAGGAACTGTCTGGACAAGATTCTGTCTATGTGATACTATTTATTCATGATTAGGTGGTAGTGTGTAGAGTTATATCAATGCAAGGGAAAGTTAAAAGAAATTAACACTGTGGTTCAGAGTTTGAATGCTCATAGCTATTGCTTTTTCTACCCCTTATTTGTATGAGTTCAAATAGTCTTGAAATGCAGATGATATATTCAGTTTGAATGAGACAGCAGCACAGAATGAGCATGCTCTTGGAGTAAAACAGTGCTGTGTCATGAAATACATGAACATTTTTTGTTTAATTTTTGCCATACCTGTCGAGTACATTAGACTAGGTTAATGTGAGAGAGACACAAAGAGTTGGACTGGAATATTGGAATGGGTGTGGTGCAGTGACAGGGTCTCTGGCAAGGTCTGGAATTATTTTATATGCACACACTCACATGCAGGTAAAATGGTCACAGTGTGATGGGGGATAAAAGACTAAGTAAGGGGGAAAAGGGGTTTTCCTAATTTCCTTATCATGCATGTATTTATTAGGATTATCAGCTTATACAGGTGGTGTAGAGGCAATTATGTTTTTATCTGACAGAGGAATGAGGGGGATCTCTTCCATCGGCTGTGGCACATAATGAATGAAATCCTAGACCTGCGAAGGCAGGTCCTGGTTGGCCACCTCACCCATGACCGGATGAAGGATGTCAAGCGGCACATCACTGCTCGTCTGGACTGGGGCAATGAGTGAGTGAATATAAACAAATGAAATGCAATAAAATTGTAAAGCCAGTGCTTTAGGCTGATTGTAGAATGCTGAAATAAAGAACAAATTCCTGACAAGTGTTACCTTTTTTTAAATGGACTTTCTCCTTCACTGTTTTTATGTCCACTATGTTTTAACAGTGAAAAATGGCTTATTGTTTTATTCTGCTTTTTTATTTCAGTGTAATTTACATAGCAGTAGTACTGTCTATAACAGAATTGCATTGGAATATCTGAGGCAGCATTTTACATCTTTTTAATGCACATGATGCCTGGGTGATGCATTTAGCATAGCTTTGTGTTCTAACTGAAACTCTGCTGGTTGACATTGCTTCTTTTTTAACTTGGTCACACAATTGAGTTCCTGCTTGGGCATCTCTAACATTCATCCAGCTACTGTGCTCTACATCTTTCTTTTATCTGAATAACTGAAATGAGCTGACAGAAATTGTATTATCTTACTTTTTTTTTTTTTTAAGCAAGAAAACGGTTAAAACACCCTCTGGCATTTAGGTGCTGTTTCCAAAGTCTCTTCTATAGCATATGATTATAGAGTTAAAGGCTAACTAAAGGAAGCAATATTAAATAGTAGAATTAACTGAATTTCCAGGGTTTCTACAGCTGTCTGAAAGCATAATACCTAACAGAATGAAAGGGTTCTGACTAGAATTTTGTGGTAACTGACAGGAATTAATTGTGAAGTTTTTGACATGGTCAGTTCCTGCTCTTTAAAACATATTTTTTAAAAACTTTCTAATCTTTTGAATTTTCCTAAATTCAGCATGACTGCCTTTGTGTCTTTATGTGTTCTTAAACATTATTGCTTGCTACTGTGCTGGAAATAAATTGTATTCCCATTGATTCAAACTCATTTCCTTATTTTGTTCAGGGGATACAGGCAAGCATCTTTGATACCATCCAGTCCAAACTGAAAATAAACTGATATTTTGGCGTTTGATGGATTTTCTTTTTCTCTTCCTTTCCATGGTTGTTATTCAAATTGACAGTACTAGTGCATTCACACTGAAATATTCACAGTAGTGCAAAGGACAGTGTCCACTGCACATTGTCCACAATGTGAAACAGATTTAAAAATTGTGGAAAAACATTCTATTAATGTTGCAAAGTAGAGAAAGGGAGTGAGTCAAATGTGAATGGTGGATACAGCCAAAATACATTAAAATAAACCCAAAATCAGCTTATTGTAGAGTAACAATTAACATGTGCATTGTTTATTGGAATAAACAACAAACATATGCAGAGTTAATTTGTTTCTTTTGAAAGTAGAAACTACTTACTGTTGTTCCATTTCTCATACAGACAACTGGGACTTGACTTAATTCCAAGAAAAGAATATGCTATGGTGGATCCTGAAGAGATCAGCATTACAGAGCTCTACAGGCTGGTATGTGAATGCAGTATTTGGTACCTTTGCTATCAAATTGCATACTGATAGTTTGATGGCCGCTCTTTTCTATTTAACCAAAAGTACCTTTTTTGATCCAATAAATTGGCATTTCATAATGTAATGAGTTTTACTATAAGGAAAGAAGTTTTTTTGAACATCTATGTAATCTCTACATCTGAATGAGGTGCTTTGATTTGAATTCAATTTTGTGTGCACACATGCTTAGCTTAAATGTTATTTGTTAAAAGTTTTGGTGTCTGGTATACCATTAAAATTGTGACTGTTAATATGAATTTAATCATCAATAAAAGCTTATGGGATTCTTTATCAACAGACCTTTACCTGGCTCATGAGCCTGTCTAAATAAGCTTTGTGGAAATATAATAATATTCTCATGGTATAATTTTGTCACAATTAATTATACTGGGCTCTTGGTACTTTCTAATATATTAATGTAAATAGCAGTTAAATTGCATAAGAAAGCTTTCCTTTGAGTATAAAAGCCCATCTTGATTTACTAAAACCAGCACTGATATTTCTTATTCTGATTAAATCTCCAGCGAGGTCTAAGAAGACTTGCCAATTCATTTATGTAGGCTTTGGCTCATAGTTAAGTACTGCAGCTGTTACAAATATACGGTTCTGAGCCTTATGTGCTTAAAATTAAGCTTGTATTTAAACTGAATTTTATTTATGATAACTTTTGTATTTAAATACGAACCCCCCAAAAACATCATTGCTACATTTTTTGTGGATCTGAAATAATTATAATAATTATATATTTTTTTAATAATTTTTAACTTTTATTTTACTTGTTGACTTGTAATGTCAAGCCTAGTAAATAATAGTAAATTCTTTGTGCTAGAATCAGTATACCTTTGAGTAATTTCAAAGTCTTATGTAATATTATGGAATCTTGTTGAAGCGCTAGGTGAAATATAGTGAGGAACCATAAACTATAAGAAGAAACAGACAGAGAAAAAATAACCCAGGAAACCAGTAATGGAACACATGGAGTGTACTTGGAAAAATAAAAAGGGGGAAAAAAGATAACCTCAGTGTGAAGGCTATGTAGCTTAGAAAGATCGCTGTTTAAAATTATTTTTGTTACAATGTACAAATTGTACATTGAGGGATAGTACAACTTAATATTGTCCTTAATGGGTGACTAAATTATAGAAGGTGTAAACTGTGAAGTCAAATCAAGACAATTTATTAGCTTCTATAAAGCAGTTTGCCAGAGATCATAAAATGTGGGTATGATTGCTTTTTCCCATTTTAAAGTACTGGTATTTAGTCTTCTGCAAAAGCATTTTTTTATGTGTTTGAATACTGGAATATCAGGTCATTAACTGTTTAAACCAGCTAAGAAATACTATGTTGTTATAGCACAAAGCTTTAAAGTGGCTCCACACTTTCAGAATAGAAAAAGATAAACTTCTAGAGATTACTGTTTTTTCTCCTAGAGATAACAATGATGCAGTGTAACACTGGGAAAGTAAATTCCCTGTGTTTTCCTTCTCACATGGAGAAGAAAAAAATGAAAAAATACAAGTTCATATTGAATTTGAAAGATATTAATTTTAAAGCATTACATGTTTTACCTCTTTTTGTTTTGAGAATTTTATAATTGACTTAAACTGGTGGCTGTTTTTGTGGTATTTTTAGATGGAACATCGCCATCGAAAAAAAGACACACCAGTACCAGCCAGCAGCCACCATCTTTTTGTTCAGATGAAGAGTTTAATGTGCTCCAATCTGGGAGAGGAACTGGAAGTAATCTTTTCACTCTTTGATAGTAAAGAAAATCGACCCATCAGGTACCATATGATTTCTATTTAAATACCGATTTTGCATAAGTTTTACAATAAATACTGTATGTTTTGATCCAGGTAACAAATTCCACATTTAGAAACAAGGGGAAGGTATTTTTGTTTCATGAGAATCTTTTGCTTCCTTCTGAAATTCAGTTATGTCTAATGGTTTGTAGTGTCATTTAAGATTTAGAAAATGTATACATCTCTGTCTTGTTTACTTATTTCACCTTCCAGTTGTTTTTCTGTATAGGAACGTATATATGTGTATGCATATAGAATGGTCATTTTTCAGTATCTCCATTTTCATTTCTCCTAATCAGTGTGTTGTCTTTTCCCCCAGCCTGGAAAAGAAACTTGAGATCATTTTAGCAAGGAGGTAATATAAAAGGGGATCTTTATTTTTAAGGTCTTCAGGAGCAGTTATGGAAAGGTGTCCATAAAAGCCCACCCCCTCCAGGGGTGAGGACATATTTATAGCTTTTAGGAAATTAGCATAATTGATTAAAAGCACCAATAAGGAGAACAAGTGGTGATTCAATTCCCCCCCAGGTCCAGCCTCTTCTTTGGAGCCCCCCTCTCAGCACCGGCTGTACTTTGTTTATGAAAATGTACCTCAGAGTTGTTCTCGGCCTTGGTTCCCAGGAAGAACCGAGATAGGACAGGGCCTTGCACCCCCTGGGGCTTGGAGCTCTGGAATTTGTTTTGTCTTTCTGCTTAGGGAAAGGCCATGGAAAAGTACTGGAAAAACTAGCTATTAATACAGTAGGCTACAGAGCTACAAATATATGTGCAAAGAGTACAGAGAACATATAAAAGAAAAAAGGCAGAAACCAAACGGCATCAAGTGCACATTCAAAACTTTGAACTTTTGCTTTCTCTGTAATATTTATTAGATGAATTCTCTTTGGTACATGAGACTGGAGGGCTGCCCTTAGCGAATTAAGCATATTTTTTATAAAAGGAGCCTTTACTTCTATGAGGAGGTGCTGCTTCTTCAGTGAAACTGCCAAAATCAATCTGTCCTAGAGTTTAAATTCTGTGAGAGACCTGATAACCTTTGATTTTTAAAATATTCAGTAGATATTTCTATTTTCAGAATTCTGACTGAGAGAGAAAACATGGGAGTGATCAGTAGTGAAAACACTATGCATTTAATAAATACGAGCACAGGAGGAGAGTACAGTTAGTGCAGGAGCCCAGTGAGTTCCGGCTGAGGAATGTGCCAGGAAGTCTGAACCATTAAATGGCTGTGCAGTGGTGATGGATGTGGTGGATTGACAAAATTATGTCTGTGCTTTTCAGTGCAGGCAAAATAAGTAACCAGTACTTTGTAGGAAGGGTATACTGGGTACATTAATTTTTACTGTTAGTGAGACCATATACGCAGCTAGTGTTACAATGTTAGCTGTTAAATACTGACATTTCATTCTGGCCTGCACTTCAGACAGTAGTCACCAAAATACAGTTTCCTGTCATTTCTGAGAATTAAATGTGCATCAGGACACATTGTTTGGGTTCACTCCAATGAATGACACAGCAGGTGATAGGTTTACGAGAGAGCTGCAGACTTCCACAGAAAACAATTTGAGGTGATATGGCTTGCTGGAAACAAGGTTAAGGCAGTGGTGGTGGTGTGAAAGCAAATGGATTAGATTTCATGTTACATGAACGCACAAATTCTAGAGCTGTTTCTCACGTGCTTGCTGTGATCTGACCTTTAGTTATTAATTCCTGACTGAAATGTCTGTTTTCAGCTGCTGTGAACTTCCTCATCCCATTACTGGCAAACCTTGAAGAAACACATTGTTACAAATCCAAACTGCCTTCTAGGGCATGGGGGGAATGACAGGGTAAGCTTTGTGAAGGTAGTTTGCACCATCTGCAAATCAAACAAACATACCATCCTGTAACAAAAAAACCCCAACAAACACAACAAAAAAACCCTCCCAAGAAACAAACAGAAACTTCTCAACATATTGGAAAAGCTAAACCTAAAAGAGCTTTCACAAGAGCAAATTAAATGCAAGGTATGTCTGTATCACAGAATGAACTCTGGAATGCAGAGGTGTCCAAGATGGATATTAATATGGTCTGTCTGGACTAGACGTGGAAGCAACTTAACCAGTTTATCACAGAGTTAAACCAAAGCTGTTTGGTCATGGTGCACAACAGTATGGTACAATTAATATATTTTGTTCAGTACAAATGGGTGGGATATTTCAGAGCTTTTCAGGCCCTTGCTGATGTAGGCTTGAAATGGACAACCTCCCACAGAATAATGAGGTATGAGAGTGTCTGTGCTCCTTAGTCCCTGCAGTTCACACCCTGCAATGTTGCCAAAGCCTATGGGCAGCAGTGGAGTTGAGGAGCTTGGATATGCAGACTCTTCTGCTCATTTCTAGCCAAAGTGTAGGTCCAAAGATGTGTGTGACAACAACTTAGGATCTGTCACAACCTCGTTGTGTAACATTTGTCCATTGGTTTCCTAAGTCGTTGTTTTGTGGTCCAGTAGAAAAATGTAATGAAAAGAATAGATGAAACTTGTTACTAGCACAGGTGAACATAGAAGTATATGAATATACACGACTTAAAATATATTTCTTCAAATCAAAGAACCAAAAGTACGAGTATGTCTTCAGGTGGATGGCAGGGGAGGAGTGGACACATCATCACCTCTGGAATCTGTGTAGATGGATGTATCTTTCTGCAGTCACAAGTAAGATGCCAAGATTAAGACATAGGCCAATGCTTTCCTTTTTGTCTGATTTCAGGTTACATGATGAATTAATGGACTTTAGGATTGGAATCCAGATCCAAAAACATCTAAACTTAAGATCTTTGTGTGAATTGCATCTCTAGGCTCTTGTTATTAGTTATAGTCAGCAAGACCTAGAAAGCAATTCAGCTGATGAAATGTCTGCATCTTCTTTAGAGCATTTTGGATAGCTCCTTAGGATCCATAGATAGTATTGATTAGAGAGCTGCTCAGCATACCCTGAAGTAATTTTTATCTGAATCTATCCTATTTCTTTTTTGTTTTCTGCTTCACTACTTTAGATCTCAGTAAAATTTGAGGCTTCAAGTTCAGAAAGAGTTGATATTGAAATCATACAGGATATAAATTCTCAGTATTAGTTATCTGAGTTTTTGACATCAGCATTTAAGAGTGGAATCTATAGCTATTTGGTTTTTCTGTCCAGCCCGGTGTTGCCACGACAGATTCCAGTTAGCTATATTTCCAGGAGTGCCCCTATTCCAAGGCACTCTGGCTGCGTCTCGGAGACACTTAGCCAGAGAAACTGCAGCATGCGGTGTGGTGCAGGAACGAGCCAGTTTAGCTATCAGCTGAAGATGAATAACGAGAGGGCCCTTGGAATGCCTTTAATTCTGAGTGGATTTATTGCAAGGTCTTCACACAGAGGAGAGGCAGGGTCCAAGAAAGCGAGGGGCCCTCAGACACAGCCTTAAGAGTTACCATGTACCACCAATCACCAGGGGGTTTGGGGGAGTATAGGGAAGGCCTAAGGGTATTTGGTCCTATGGGATAGGGAAGGAATGGGGCTCAGGAGATAACAGGGAATAGAACAAAGGCTCTTAGGGGGAGGGAGGAGATGATGGACACCAGCAGTGGCTACTCTGGTTTGTCCTGGGTTAAACCATGGTCACTTCACTTTCCAGGGGTTTCCTATCTCTTTGGAACTTTCTCCACCAGTTATCTTTCTCCTTTTCTAAGTCTTCTCCCCCTGGAGTCTCTAAGGACACATCCACAGCAGCTACATCTCCCCCTTCTGTTTTTCCTAAAAAGGCCCGTTGGATGAAGGATAACAAAAGATTTTTAACACAAGCGAGAACACACAAGGTAATGACGATTGTTAGTAACACCCACAGAATTGAGTGGAGGATTCTGACCCCCCACCCTGAAAGTCCCCACTGGTCCATCAAGTGGTCAAGCCAATCTTTGCCTTCTGTCTTCAGCTGGTGAAGTTGATCTTTCATTTGTTGGAGAGTTTTGCGGATGCTTTGGCTGTTGGAGGATAAGTTCAAGCAGCACATGCCTTCAAACTCTTCACAGCCATGCCCGTGGGCTAGTAAGAGGAAGTCAATAGCTGCTTGGTTCTGGAGCGTTGCTTGCCTGGTGGCTTCTTCATCTTCTAGGAGCTGTGTCAGAGCACTCGAGGTCAGGTTGGCTTGCTTACCCAGCCAGCACTCCAGGTGAGAAAGCTCACCGAGGGCTTTCGCTGCAGCTGCCCAGGGTAGAAAAAGAGAGGCAGCTACCCTTTTTGAAAATGACCACCCGACAACTTCGCTGTCACAATTTGGGTCCAAATCCTGGATTTGTGTTTTGTGACGTGCCAATTGGGATTTGTTCTGCCAACTCAGGATTTGCATTTTGTCAGGTGCTAGCAGGGTAAGTTTTCCAAGAGTGCAGGGACCCCCTTTAAGACGAGAAGGTATTCCGGCCCATACTCGGTCTCCACAGATGAGGAAAACCCCATTAGGGAGCACTCTAGGATCTTTGATGGAAATGGACCATGTGATTTCAGTATCATTGCACCATATGGAATCTGAGTAAGACTTTTTATCAATTGGTGAGACATCTTTGTATGGTCCTCTCTTTCGAGAGGGAGAATCTTGCCAATTATATACGGTGCTAAAGTGAGTGCAATAGTGTGGTTTGGCTGACCCCAACAAGTCTAACACTTGGGGTTCGGAGCTCGCATGAGGAAGGGTCCTCATCCATCTGTCCCAGCTATGGGCTGGGTGAGCTCCTCTGCCCATAGCTTTGAACTCTCTGGAGTCCCCAGGGACTCCGACCAGGCACGTGGACATGGGGTTAGATGCACTATCTAAACTGAGGCACATGCTGTCTTGCTTTAATACTTTTGCTAGTGTCACCCACACGTTTTCCTTTGCCTGTTGAGCGAGCCATGGGGACACTCCTGAAAAGGCGAGGGCTAACAGCCACAGAGAGAGATGAGTTGTCTCCATCTTCTGGGTTCTCTGGGGGTTCAGGGTTTCCTTCCTTAACGGAAAGGGAACACACATTAGGGTACTGGGTAATTTTAGAACTTAACTACTTACTAAAAGCATTTCTCATTTTTTCTTTTCTCCCCACTGGGATAGGGTTAGGTTCGGGAAACACACTAGGGAAACATTTGGGGGGAAAACTCTGAAAGACAGGGGGTTTAAAAACTGTTTCGTCGCTTAGGTGGATCTCTGTCTTCATCCTTGCGGCGTCTTCTCTTCCACACCGCTTTGTCTTGCTCTTGTTGTTTGTCTGCATCACTGTTTTCAGGGCTTGCTTCTCGATAGGGTTTGATGTTACGCGCTGGTACCCACATGGGTCCTGCTGAGGTAGAAACACAAGCATACCCTCTTCCCCAAACAATAAGTCGAAAGGGCCCTTTCACTTGTCCGCTTTCAAGGTCCTTAACCAGCACTTGTGGTTGTTCTTTTAATTTGGCTTGAGTCGAATTAGAAAAATGCCGAAACACTGGGGGGACAGGTTCAGCGAATGGATTGTTTAAAAAGTTGATGGTAAAAAGAGCTTTACAAAGGCGCTCTATGGGTGATAAATTTTCTGTTCCTCTTTGCTGCTGGTTAAGGAGCTTTTTGATGTTCTGGTGGGTGCGTTCTCCAATGGATTGACCTGTGGGAGAATGAGGTATACCAGTAACATGTTTGATTCCCCATTGTTGAAGGAATTCTTTAAACTTGTGGGAAGTGTATGCGGGACCATTGTCAGTTTTTATTTCTTGTGGTGTCCCCAGCATAGAGAAGGCCATCATGAGATGTTTTGTGACATCTTTTGCTTTCTCACCAGTGTGAGCAGAGGTGAAGACTGCTCCTGAGAAAGTGTCTACAGATACATGCACAAACTTTGACCGTCCAAACTGGGTGACGTGAGTGACATCCATTTGCCAAATCTGGCAACTGTTGAGTCCCCGGGGGTTCACTCCTGGATTTAAGGAGGGGACTTGGTATTTCTGGCAGTTTCAGCTGGTGGCTACTATTGCTCGAGCCTGCTCAAGAGAAAGGTGAAACATTCGTTTGAAAGCTGGGGCATTTTGATGAAAAAACTGGTGGCTGAGTTTGGCTTGTGCAAAGCTATCAGGAACATTGGACATTTGCACTGGCATAGCTAGGGCATCTGCCCTGCGGTTTCCCTCAGCAATGAATCCAGGGAGATCTGTGTGCGATCTCACGTGCATGACATGGAAGGGGTGCTTTCGATGTGACAACAGATACACTAATCTTGAGAGCAACCCAAAGAGTTTTGGGTGGTCTACTTCTTTGAGGAGTGAGTGTTCTGCTCTAGCAGTAATTCCGGCCACATATGCTGAATATGTGACCAAATTTAGAGGTTCCTGTAATTTCTCAAAAACTCTTACAACAGCTGCTAGTTCTGCAATTTGTGGAGATCCTTCTACTACTTGAACTTCAGATTCCCACTCCTGAGTCTCTGGGTTTTTCCATGTCAGCACTGACTTATGAGAGGACCCTGAGCCATCTGTAAAGACTGTCAGGGCATTTAAAGGTGTTTTACTTTGGAGGAATTTGGGTGCCAAATTGAATTTAGTATTAAAGAGATGGTGTTTCAATTTGTGACCTGTGATTTGGCCTGGATAACTGTCGAGGGCTAGCTGGAGGGGCTCATTGGTCTGGAGTAGTTCTTCTACATCTTTCATTCACCAAGGAACATAAATCCATGAAAAATCACACCCTGCCAGGGTGCGGAGTCTTTTTCGGGCTCTTTTGATCAACTGAGCCACTAGTTCTTGTGGTGTTGTAATACTTTTGGAAGGCTGGTGTGGAAGAAAAACCCACTCTATGATGAGAAGAGAGTCTTTCAACTTCTCGTCCCATTGAAATATCAGTCCATGTAGGTGTGGTACCTTTCCTAGTATGATGAACCTGAAAGGCAGTTCTGGAGCTGTCCGATGCGCTTGCTTGGAAGAGAGCGCTTGTTTTACCTTACCAATAGCGTCCTTGGCTTCTGGAGTGATGGAAATTGGCGAGTCCAGACCTTTGCCTCCTTTCAGAAGCTGGAACAAGGGGGCAAGGTCTTCTGTCGTCAGACCTAGCAGAGGACGAACCCAGTTGATGGACCCACAGAGCTGGTGTAGGTCCCATAGGGTCTTGGGGTCGTCCTGGATGACGAGTTGCTGGGGTGCGATGGTTCTTTCGCCGATGCGAATGCCGAGGTACAACCAGGGGCAGGTGTGTTGAATCTTTTCAGATTGAATTTCCATGCCTGCACTTTCGATGGCTTTAGCAGTCTCTTTCAGGGTGGTGTCTAGATAGTCTTTTTGAGGGGCACAAACTAATATGTCATCCATGTAGTGAAGAATGATTGCCTTGGGGAAGGCTTTTCGGACAGGTGAGAGGATTTTGGAGACATACCACTGGCAGAGAACAGGGGCGTTCACCATTCCCATTGGTAGTTTTTTCCAGTGATAATGCTTCATTGGGGCTTCCCGGTTGACTGAAGGGACTGAGAAAGCAAAGCGAGGAGCATCGTGAGGATTAAGAGGAATACTGAAAAAGCAGTCCTTGATGTCAATGACTATCAAAGGCCACTCTCGGGGGAGCATAGAGGGCGATGGTAGACCTGGCTGCAATGGACCCATTTCTTCTATCACTTTATTGATCTCTCACAAATCGTGAAGAAGTCTCCACTTGTCCTTTCCGGGTTTTCGTATCACAAAGACAGGGGAGTTCCAAAGACTGTCTGTTGGAACAATGTTGCCTTTGGCAAGCTGTTCTTCTACTAGAGATTCAAGGGCGCTTAATTTTTCCTTGGAGAGGGGCCACTGTTCCACCCTGATGGGTTTATCAGTTTTCCAAGTCAGGGCTGGGGTGGAGCGCCTCTCAGTGGCCCCGATTAAAAATTTGTGGCAGGAGGTGGTATTTCTATTCGAGTTCCCCACTGTGAGAGGAGATCCTTGCCCCATAGGGTGAAGCCTGATGGTACCACAAAGGGCTTGACGGAGGCTATGTGACCATCAGGTCCCTCTATGGAGATTGAATTCATGCTCCTCATGGAAGGAGAGGTTCCCCCAATACCAGAAACTGTCCCTGCAGAAGGTCTCAGAGCCCACTGCATTGGCCAATCTGCCTTGGAGATGATGGTAACATCCCCTCCAGTGTCTATCATCCCATCTAGGTAAGTTGTGGCTTTTCCATTGGTCAATTTGCAGCTAAGAGTTGGCTTGTCTTCTCCAACAACCTCGGCCCAGAAAGAACACGGGGTTCGGTGCAGTTGAGGAAAATCTCTAGGTATCACTATGGCCTGTGCTACCCAAGTCCATAGTGGAAGAAACCAGGGGGTGTTTGTGCAAGTGACTGTGATCTGGAAATTCATACCGGGGGACACAGTGTGGATTTCAGGTAACACAAACAGTTCTGGTGGTCCTCTCAACGAGTTTCCCACCACTAGAATGTCAGTTCGAGAGTCGATGTTTCCTGAAACTGAAACTGTGATATGATGGAATGTGGGTTTGGTGAAATGGTTTGCAGTGGCACTCACCACGTTCAGATGCGGGGCCCAGGTGTTCGCAGGTGCTGGTGGTTTCGCTGGGGACACGGTGGAAGGGATCGGTGTTGCAGCCTTTAGTTTTGTGTCAGCGTGTGTTGCTGCCCCACGCTCGTTGTCCAGTTTCCCGGTTGCTGAGGAGTTTCTGGACCTGTAAACGGCTTGGAAGAGTTGTTAATTTTTCGGGGTTTGGGACAGTTTTTTGCAAAATGGTGAGGAGACCCACAATTGAAGCATTTGCGGGTGTCCTTATTATTGTCTGCTGTCACAGCGGCACCCACGGTTTTCTTGGGTGCTCCCTTAACTGGAAGTTGTTGGGGGGAAAAGTCTGTTCAGGTTTTATGTCAGCACAAAGCTCTAGCATTTGAGCAATTGTTGGCTTTGGATTTCGTGGTAAGGTTTGGAGGAGTCTTTTACATTCTATGTTTGCATTTTCTTTAGCTAGTGATCTTATGAACTCTTTCTGCAACTGTGGATCTTCTATTTGTTTCATTACTGCCCCTCTTAATCTTTCCACAAAATCGACAAAACTCTCGTCAAGCCTTTGCTTGATTGCAGAATAACCATCTGAAGGGGCAGCAGAGGAAGGCAGGCACCATAAAGCTCTTTTTGCTGCATTTTTAATATCAACTAGAACTGCTGGTGGCGAGTGGCTTGGTCCCTAGGTTTGCTCATGTCTCCTTGGCCACAAAGGTGATCAAGGGTTAAATTTGCTGTTTGGTCGTTTACTTTGTAAATTGGTAACAGTTCTTTTAATTTTTCCTGCCACAATCTTTCCCAGAGCCAGAATTGAGTTTCATTTAGGATACCAGACATTAACGCTTTTATATCATGTGGTACTAGGGTTTGAGTTTCAAAAGTCAGGTTTAACATGTTTTTAAAATATGATGACTCCCACCCGAACTCTTTTGCAATTTTACATATGTCTTTGAGATTTTGAAGGCCCATCGGTTGCCATACCGCGTTCTCTCCTTGAGGGTTGTACTGAATTGGGGCTGCAAAGATCTCGGTGTTTGTGATTTTCTGACTGGTTTCTTGGTGGCATCTTGATTGACTTCCAGGAAGCATTCCCCCCCCTCCTGCGATAGTTCGGCAGGAGATTGGGGTGGGCTCACGCTACTAGGTATTGCTGAGGCTGGTAGATGTGTGGCAACCACTGCTTTGGCAGCAGCGGCGTTAATTGGAGCCGGGGCTGTGAACGGCGGGAGTCCATGTGCGCCCGCCCCTAGGGGCGGGACGGAGGCAGGCTGGACAGAGTTTACTGTGGTTGCTAGGAAACCGCCTGGGGAGTATGTTGGGGGTGCGGTGGGCGTGGCAGACAGGAAGAGTGGGAGCTGCGCCGGCAGCGGCGCCGGCCCGGGCGGCGGGGCCGGGGCAGGGGCAGGGGCTGGAGCAGGGGCAGGGGCCGGGGTAGGGGCTGGGGCAGCCCCAGCCGGCTGCAGGCACCCGGGCCACGGTGAGGCGGCGGGCGGCTGTTGGGGCAGGGGCCAGCTGGGGCGGCGGCGGCGCCGTTCCCCCCGGCGACGCCGCTCCGAGCCTCGGCCAGGCAAGCAGCGCTGGCGGTGCTTGTACCGGGGCTTGTGCCGGGGTCAGCCAGGGCCACACGGGCGGTAGCAGCCCGGCTTGCATCCCCGTGGCCGCGAACGCCAGCGGCCACGGCGCAGCTGCCCCCCCCGCGGCTGCTGGGGATGGGTTCCCAGCGGTGGGCGTTTGCAGCGCTGACGCCATTGATGGAACGTCCGCCCCTGTAGGAGGAGGAGCGGTAACGAACTGCGAATAGTGTGGCTCTGTGGGAGGGCTGGGGGAGGTGCCGGGGGCGGGGTTGCCTGGCCGCTCGACCCCGCCCGCGCCCTGCGGGCTGGGTCCGGCTCCAGGGACCGCATGGCCGATGCCATCTTGGCCCTTTGTTTCTTTGTTTCCCTGAGGGTTTGAAATTGTGAGAGTTTTGGGTGATGGAGGGGGCCCGAGGGGGGGCGGGGAGGACTCGGCCGCGGGTTGGTGAAGCTCGGGGGAGGACCGGGGGGTTTGGGGGGGCTCTTGGAGTTTTTTGTCGCTGTTCTTGTCCTCACTCCGCGTCTTTACAAGGGGAGGGGAGGAAGGTGGGTTGGGGGGGGGCGGGGCGGGGAGGCACGCGCGTTCCGAACTTTTCTCCTTCTCTTCTAAAACTTCACAAATTAAAATGAGCAAGGGAAAATACAATCGTAATGAATTATCTCCTGTTTTTGAAAGACGCGTGAGTCTCTCCCCGACCTGATCCCAGAAATCAAGGGATTTTATGGAAGAGAGAGAAACCGAAGGGTGATAGAGAAACACCAACTTAGTAAAACGCTTCAAGAGCTTTTTGCTGAAAGCTCTATTAGCAGATTTTAAGATGCTTTTAAGTTGGTAATAAACCTCACGTTCAGGACAGGATAAGGTCTTACCCATCCTGAGTAATTCTCCCTGCCTGGACAATCCCGAAGTGAAACCCCAGCCCGAAATACTACCTGTGTGGACCCTTGAACTTGATCCCTTGCTGTTTCCTGGTTTCCTCGGTGACTGACGTCCAAAGCAGAGCCTTCAGCTGGTCTGAGCCTTCTGTGGTGTCGAAGGTTTTCAGATCCCCTTCGGAAAGTGCTAATAGAACTTAGCACGTCTTCTGGGGAGCAGCTTCCAACGGGTGAACTCCAGACCACAGCGTGGACTGGGACACTCTTCTGGGGCTTGAGTTCTTCTCAAGACCAGAGGTTGGGTGCACATCATCACCTCTGGAATCTGTGTAGATGGATGTATCTTTCTGCAGTCACGAGTAAGATGCCAAGATTAAGACATAGGCCAATGCTTTCCTTTTTGTCTGATTTCAGGTTACATGATGAATTAATGGACTTTAGGATTGGAATCCAGATCCAAAAACATCTAAACTTAAGATCTTTGTGTGAATTGCATCTCTAGGCTCTTGTTATTAGTTATAGTCAGCAAGACCTAGAAAGCAATTCAGCTGATGAAATGTCTGCATCTTCTTTAGAGCATTTTGGATAGCTCCTTAGGATCCATAGATAGTATTGATTAGAGAGCTGCTCAGCATACCCTGAAGTAATTTTTATCTGAATCTATCCTATTTCTTTTTTGTTTTCTGCTTCACTACTTTAGATCTCAGTAAAATTTGAGGCTTCAAGTTCAGAAAGAGTTGATATTGAAATCATACAGGATATAAATTCTCAGTATTAGTTATCTGAGTTTTTGACATCAGCATTTAAGAGTGGAATCTATAGGCAAAAACACTCTGAATTTGCTCTTAAATGTTTGCAAAGGGTTTAGGGTAGTCGGATCAAAAATAAGTGATAAATATATATAAGTACAAATTTACTGTTTTTCACTATGTATTGAATTTTTTCTAGTTTAAATAGAACAGATATGTTGTGGTAGGCAATGTATATGTTTAAGGAATATTCTCCTAATTTAACATAAACATTGGTGCTGTCATTGTGGAACCTAGCAATGCATTTTTAGGATAGCACCTTTTAAAATAACTAAATAGATGGAAATTAACACCATAAAATAATTTAACTGTTATTCTGGTTTTGATAATGTGTGTTAGTATTCCTTTAGTGTTTTGAATAGATCATCATTAGATGATCTTTAAGGTGTGTTGCAACCCAAACTATTCTATGATTCTATGAATAAAAAAAAAATTAAGTATATTTATAGCTAGACTATTTTCAATTAAATAATTTTTCATCTTGACAGCATGTATAAATGCTCATAATTTTTCCAACATGTACTAAGAATTAGATAATAGTTTTTTCATGAGATATGAAAAACTGATTTTGAAATGCAATAGTGACTTTCCCAGAGCAGAAATCTGGTATCAGATAGTGACAGAAAAAAACCAGTGATGCTTTGAGGTTTTTTATTTTCAGACTTTCTAGTTAAAGATTTCTCTGGTTTGGTAGGGGCTGTTATGCCTCGCTTATACCTAACTTAGTGAAATCAGCACCCACTTTGAGCAATAGGAGTGATTTTCTATCAGCTTTACTAAGCTAGAGGTAAATACTCTTTAGGGACCACTTTCCATTTGTTTGGGTGTCCTGGGTTAGGCCAGAGGGGTCAAAATCTAGGAAGTGATCTGTGCTGCAGCAAGGAATACAACTTCCTTCCTGCGAGAGAGAGCCAATAATCAGGTAGGTAAACCAATTAAAAAAAAGTGATCCGCCTTCGAGGAAAAAACCATATATAAGCAGAGACTCTCTGACGCTTTTCCTCTTTGGATCTGCTGCTGCTGTGTAGAGAGGAGCAGCTCCTGCTTCTCTCGCTGGTAAGGCCCCCCCCACCTCCTTCCGAAGGAGGGATGGGGGGGGGAAGGGAGGTTTTACGGCAGCCGTGCCGCTGCAGCCGGGCAGGCATGGGGGAGGAACGGCTGGAATCTTCAGCAGATACAGCTCAGCCGGTGTGCCAGCTACACGAGAGGGAGAGCCAGGCCCCTGCTCCGGGCCAGGCAAGGACCAGGACAGACTCCATCCAGCTCGGGCCAGGCCCTGCCCTGTCACCCCGGGCCCAGATGGCCCTACCAGGCCAAGCCAGCTTGGCAGAGCCAGGCAGAGAGACTCTTGAGAGCGTCTGGCATCCAGCTCGGACCTGTTCAAGCAGCCCGGCAAAGAGCACGTGATCCTCACACTGCCGGAGAGAGAGAGACAGAGATTAACTCTCTCCATGCCTGGACTAAACTCACAGACACCCATCCTTCCTCGCAGAGAGAGGAACGAGTGAGGACACCTACATAGTGCAGCGCAGAGACTTTACAGTCAGTGAAGAAAGCAGAACTGATACTCACAAGGGGGTGCATGGGAAGTTGCTTCAAGAGTGAAGCTGAAAACTCTTTTGGAGAACCATGGTTGGGGACTGAGCTAATAAATTCTCTGTAATATATGAAGATATAGTCCAACGGGGGATGTGAGGTTCTTATTGCAGCCAATGAACTGAAATGCCTAAGTACAGACAAGTAAGTGTTGAAAAAGTACAGCCTGATGAGAAACTAGAACCAAGAGAGAGGAGAGGCTGTGACCCAGAACCCTGGTCCCGGGGAGAATGCTAGAGAGCCTGAGTTGTCAGGAGAACCTGTGTTGCTAAGCACAGAAGAAGGGATTTTCTTTGTTGCTGCAATTGAACTGGGCATCCTTAAAACAGGTAGCCTGTGGACTGTTCATAACCCACCCAAGTGGCTGTGGGAAGGCTACTGGTGTGGGAGAGATCCACCATTAAGCTGGACTTTACTCCGGGCGGCGGTTAATGGTGAGGCAGAAGACCCATAAAAACTGTATTTTTCTTACAGAAGATCCATGGTGTAAGCAAAAGAAACTTCTCTCCCTAAATGAACTGGAACAAGAGCTGTTTCTGAGGTGGTAAACTGACTGGAGGTCGAAGTGTTGTCTTTTGTATGTTGTCAGGGAGAATGAAATGGAGAGGTGGGGAAGGAGGGGTGGTCTGGGGAGTTTGTTCTGGTTTTTCTTGGTTTTTTTTTTCTTTTTCCCTTTGTCTTAGATATATTAATAAAACTTCTTTGTACTTTATAAAGTTTGAGCCTGCTTTGCCTACTCCTAATCCTTATCTCACAACAAGCAATCAAGTAAATTTAGGTAAGTGTGCTGGCATTTAGCCACAAACCTGAATAGGCGAACTGAAACCACTACATTGGGACAGTATGGGATTGTACTTTTCTCCAGACTTTTTTATTTGTTGCTGGAAATTGCTATTAAAAATAACTTTCTAAATATGTTGGCATCCACAATAATGGCAGTTCTGTTGTATTAAGTTAGGGGTAATAACAAAATACAGGTTTATGTATTTTATGTATTTATGTATTTTATTATGACTTTATTATTGTTGTTAATAAAAAATAATAATAAATATTATTTTGCAAACTGTTTCTGTATTAAAATAATTGTCTAATGTGTGTCTTCACACTCTAAAAGGCTTTTTTTGAACATGAAGATTCTTCTATGGAAGCAAGAAAACTGTCAGTATTTAAGTCAAGTCATTAAATCTGAATGATATGATTCTGCTTATTAAGACTACAGTTGCAAGTCATTCATTTTCTACTTAATTGGTGCATGCTAATTTCACTTGATATGTATGCATATGTATATATCCATATTTTCTGGCTAAAACTAGCTGCTAGGAATAATTTTTGCTATCTCTTAAATTAACAATAAACAGCTGAAGTCAGCCCCTGATGCTTCCTGGAGTTTTCCCTGATGCGTTTTTGTATCATGTTCTGTTGCCTTCCCTGCTTCAGTCCCACCCTGGTACCGGCAGCGGAGTCCTAGCCCTATCCTAGGATGCCGTTCGCCCTCGGGAAGGCACCCTCGGAGTGCTGACTATGAGCACAGCTGGCCCGCGTTCGGTCCGGGGAGATGTTGCCCCCGGAGCGTGGTGAAACAGCAAAGAACTACCAGAGAAGGAGGTCTCTTGGTATGTGATTTCGGTAGGTTTATTGCCTCCAAAGGGAGCACATGGACCAAGAGCCAAGAGCAGCTTATTACATCGGTATTTAAGGGAGGAACAACACCCAATAGGATGAGGGCAGGGGACAATACAGGGGAGGGGCTGGGGTGCATGATCAAATGGGGTTTAGGGAGGGGAGGGGAACAGAGAGAACAACGAATGAACTATGGAGTGACAGGGAATTTCCCAGAGCGGGAATACATAACAGACAAGTCCAGTAACCAATAGCAGGAGCTTGGGTCCGTGGATTGGTGGTCCAACTGCTGCCCCCGGGAGCTCCGGGGGGAAACCCTCTGTCCGTGGAACCTGTCCGGAAGTCCTCTGGTTCCGAACCACCGCAACAATGTTCCATTTGTCTCCCCTTCCTTCTGCTTTGTAGTTTCCTTTCCTTGACTAGTAATAGCCCCTGAGTGGGGTAGAGCAAGTTGTGAATAGCACTGCTTTAACACGGTACAGCCATATGGCTTGTCCCAGTAAAATTCTTTGGTTTATGTGCTGTTTGCACTGTTATGCCTTCAACCTTATATTTCTCTTGCTCTTTTATTTTGGCTGAAGTCACAAGCCCAGTTTGTGTATTCCTTGGGTATTTTCGGTTCTTTAAGAAAGCAAAAGGTTATCATGATGACACTTTAAATTTTAGAACTAATTTCACTGGTATAGAATCCTAAAAGGAAGCATTTTAGCATATGCAGTTGCAGAGAGGTGCTGTTACTGTAACTGGAAAATGAAAGAGATCCATGGTCACATCTCTTGAGATTTGTTTGTCTTTTAGTTCAGTCCTATTTTTCTAGCCACTGCTGAGCTTTTACTGGCTACTTAGAGTTGTTCCTAAAATATATGAGCTCAAACATACTCTCTCTGGATCTGTTAAGAGTCCAGACAGTTCTTCGTGTTGTTAAAGAAACGCTTTTATAAAATTTCTTCTGGAATCTGGCATGTTGCACAAATGTTTGAGAAAAGCAAAATCAGAAGGACTTAGCAATTTTGTATAGAGCCTTGAAGATTTGTTTTTATATAATCTAATTTTGTTGTAAGCAAATCAACAGTTTGAAAGTCTAAGACTGCTGTCTACTTATGCAAGTAGTGCCAGCCAGTAGGAGTGGATTTGTAGAGCAGCAGTTCATACTAGACCAAATGTTAACATGTGTAAATGTTTTAAGGATTTTACCATGGACTAAATCTGTGGTTGTGTGGACTGAGTGGCAGTAGCAGCATATGTTCTAGTTTGGATTCACAGCTAGACTGCTCTGGCTTGTGAATCAAAATGTGGAGATGATCGGAAGATTGTCTTCAAAAGCACCTAATTCAATTTAACTTGATCATGTAGATCGTAAAATAGTGTATGTAAGAGGGATATTAAGGAAATAAAGGACATCTGATGACAGTCTGTGCTTTCCGTTCACATGTACTAATATCAACTACCTAATGCAGCATTTTTTTGAAGCAGTGATGACCTTAGTATAGCCAGGGGGCCCATTTACACTGGAGCTCTAAGAACACCAATCATTTAATCAAAAATATATTGATTTTTTTTATCAGATCCTGGAGAGATCTATTATCTTTTAATATAATCAGTTTAACAAGTGGCAAGGGGCAAAGTAAGAGCTTAGCTATTTTCTAGACAATGTGCATTATTCACTCAGGCTGTGTAAACTTTATTTGTTGCTATAAGAATATAATGCTGCTATAAAAAAAGCAAAGCCAGAAAGCCTAAAGAAAATATTTACCAGATGACTGTGTTCAAAAAATCAAATTATCCCCATATCCTCTGAAATTGCTGCTTTTCCAGCGTAAATGCCATAAGACTGTATTAATATATGTAGCATATTACCATCTAGAGATCTTGCCTGGGTTTTTTAAAGAGTTTTGAAAACCCCAGCAACACTGGGTAGTGCATTATGAAAAAGGGAATGGAAGGTGTTAAGGCTGCTGCCTACATTTGTTCAATTAAGACTATGGCCCCTGTTCTTGGCATTGATGAGTATGAATAAGAATGCTGCATCATCTCCTGCTCAGAGTCCTGTCGCACGGTTAGACACAGAAGAATCAGGCACTCAAGTCAGGTCACAGCTACCAAGGCCGGGCAAGAGAGAGGAAGAGCCCAGCCTCTCTTTATTCTTTCATTTATATATCTTTTCATATACAATCATGGATTGGACAATGAGGTTACCACCTCTCCAATTCCATAGGTTATGAACACAGTCTATGCACCTTCTCCGCCTTAGGAAAAGGAATGAAAAACAATACCAAAGGTACAAAACAATCCTTGGCCGGTTAGAAAAACATGGACTATGTTTACACAAAATCTATGAGACCTTTTACTACAAAGTATAAACACAGCACACTGCAAAAATCAGGGTGACAGAGTCCCATTTGCTTTGCTGACCTTTACATTTCTGTAGAGTTTCTGCCTCTGTCTTATGCCATAAATTCTTTAATCTGTAATATGACCCATAGTTCTTATGTAGCATTCTCTTTTCTAAACCATTTTCTTTTTTCAAGCAGCAGTACTATTAATGGGAAAATTTCAAGGCAGCACTTCAGTAAGATGGAGCATGTTAAGATTTTCTTTCATTGATATACACATTGTGTCTGTGTCAATATGATATGAGCATTTTATCAGAAATGATTGATGCCTCTGGCCCCATATGTGTGAGGAGCAGAGATAAGTTGGCATGCTAATCCTCCTTTTTCTATCACCTTGAACAACCTTATTTGTAACTATCATATTGCTCTCAAATGAGAAGAGATTTTTAAACAGCACAGTGAGAATAGGCTGTTTATCTAAGGCCAATGAAAGCAAACTGCATTTTTTGGTGAGCTTTTGATTATATCCTTAATGATTGTGTAAACTCCAGACTCTACCAAAGGATAAGATTACCCTTCCTTTGTTGTACTCTCAACGTCACCTTTTATTGACATCCACATCATCAACCTTTTTATCCCATTCTTATTTCAGTTTTGTTATTCATTTAATTCAGTGACATCACTTCCCAGAAGCTGAAATCCACATTTAATGAGTGTTATGATCTAATTATTAAAGTTCATTTGAGATACCTCTGCCCGAATTAAGGTACAAGCGAGACCATATGCCAATTAATAGTATGGGTTTTATTTGATAGTAAATATGAGAGAGAGAAAGAGAAGAAAAGAGAGAAAAGAGAGAGTAGGGAAAAAGATGGGGGGGACAGAGAGGGACAGGGACAAAAAGGTATCACCACTCCGTGGGTCCCATTGGTGTTCTGATGTCCTCTTCTCGGTGGTGGAAGTCCCCCCAAAAAGCACAGAGTGCTATGGGTTAATATACACTCAGGCCAGGTGGAAATGTCCAGGCATGTCCCCCTGGGGGAGGGGGCAGCCTCTAACAGCAGACTCTGCTTGCATCACGTGCAGTCCTGTGGTGCAAGGCGTCTGGGGAGTACTTTGGGGGGTCTGTGATGGATTGTGACTCCCCCTCAGCTTCTTCTCATGTGAGAGTCCCGTGGATGTGGCTTGTGGGGTTGGGGAGGCTTCACAGCTGGGCCAGTTTGTGTACTGGAGGATGCGTGTGTATTGCCTCTGACCAGAGGTTGCGCCATCTTCCTCCCCCCTTCAGCTGGGGGAGGGCTGTGTAAACGTGGCTTCTGTGAGCTGTGCTTTGCCCCCCACCCCAAACTCAGCCAGAAATGATTCTCAGTACAGCTGGCGGCTTCAGCTTTTGTGGATGCATTCCTTTCCCTCAGGCTGAGGTGATTAAACAATAGGCTTTTCCCTTTATCTAATCTCAGCAGTTTAGCTCAGTCCAAAGTCCCAGTCAGGTATCTTCAGGGAAGCTTCTCTGATCAAAACTTTACATCAATGTTTGAGGCATGAACTATTTTCAGTCTCTGACAATGAGTCAAAATATTCACTACTTGGTGTTCTAATTTTTAACTGCTCATCTGAAAGAACCTGATTTTTAGTCATCACTCTAACTAAAGTTTACTCAACCGACTATTACTGTTAACAATAGCAAGGAAGGGCTTGGATACGTCTTGAATCAAGCTAATAATACATTTTCTCTACCCTGAAGGCTCACTACTGACAACCCAAGATGTCTTTCTTCAAATATATCCCTATGGTCTCTCTTGCAGGCAACTCAAAGATTCAGTATTTTTTTTAAGCAGAGAAGTGGGTTATGCTTGACTTTCAGCATCTAGTTTACTTAGGATCAGTACTCCAGACATCAGCACTCTAAATGCAGGAGACTCAAATTCTTTGTTGCTTCTAAGTCATGTTGAACACTAGACCACAAAGGAGATGGAGATTATATTTGTGAAGCTGTAGAGTGTGTACTCAGTGCAAGGCTACAGAAGTTAATAAAAGGTACAGTTGAAGAACCTTGACCCTCTGGCTCACAAAAATGTGTCACATATTGTTGTGAGGGATAGTTCATTAATTATAGTCATTTGGAACTTCTGGGCAAGTAGACAAGTGGCAGAATGTTGCATCATGGCAGTTACTAACTTTCAGAGGTGGAAGATGGAAAAGACTGTGTAAAATAAACATATTTCCATAAAGACCCAAATGACCTGGCTGTCCATCTGGTCTGCCTGTATGTGGTACTTACACATAATCACAAAATCATGGAATGGTCGAGGCTGAAAGTCCAGAAGTTATCTGGTCTAACCACTCTAGAGTTGGTCTCCCAGGATCGTGTCTAGATGGCTCTTAAATATCTCCAGGGATGGAGATTTCACAACCTCGCTGGGCAACCTGTGCCAGTACTCAGACACCATCCGTCAGTAAAGAATTTGTGCCCTGATGCTTAGTGGGAACCTCCTTCAGTTTATGTCTATTGCCTCACTGGGAACCCCTGAAAATTGCTTGACTGTTCTCTTTGCACCCTCCCTTCAGATATATTCCAATTTATTAATAAGATCCCTTCTCAGCTTTCACTTCTCCAAACTGAACAGTCCCAGCTGTCACAGAATTCTATCCAGTCCCTTATCATGTCCAAGTGTGGTATAACCAGTGCTGAGTAGAGAAGAAAAGGATCACTTCCCTCATCCTGCTGGCAGTATTTTGTCCAAAGCACCCCAGGATATCATTGGCCTCCTGTACTGCAAGGGCACATTTCTGGTTCATGTTTGACTTGGTGTCCACCAGGACACCCAGATCTACTATGTATGAGTCTGTTATTACTTTTCGTCTTCTTTTCAGACTCTTGTTTCTCTATTTTATTCTGACATTGGAGATGAGAACAAATTAGGTTTGGAAAATTATTGTGAGGATGCTTTAAATCCAGATTTGGAAATAATTTTAGATGGTGCAATGTATGTCAAGTACAAAATCTGGAGAGAGAGGGAGAAATAATTTTTATATATGAGCATACATGTATGCATACTAGTTGATATTAAGATTTTTCTGCTTCTGCATATGGTTTCTTTTTCTATATCTGATTGTTTGATATTTAAGTCTTATGTCTCTGAATGTCATGGAAATTCAGAAGCTCTATTAATAAATAACCCTGCATAAAGACAGGGCTTTATTTCTAACATTAACCATGAGAATTGATATCATTCTGGGGAAAAAAAGTGTATATGATATTTTTGAGTTGTTTAAGGATGTGTTTTAACTGTGCCTCAGACATAATTACCTGGTATCAATAGCACAGAATTTCTGAGAGGTGTGAACAATGACTAGAGGCAGAGTTTGGACTGGACTTTGCTGTACTTTTTCAGCAATGTGAATTGTTTATATTAGGAGCACAATCCAGGTGCTCCTTATAATTTTTAATCTATCATTAGGATATAGGCTACTCTACCTTTTCCCCTTAAAATACTATTTTTAGTGTGTTTAACCTTCACTTTCTTAATACTGTTCCTTGGAAATTATTGCTCAGATATCTCCACATTATCCATGGATGCTTTTTGTCTTGAGGTACTCTTGGATCCTGACTTTTTCCATGCAAATGTGCCTGCTAAGCAGGGCAGGGATTTAAGGTAAAGGAACTAGCAACATTTTTGGTAAAGGAAACAACCCATGGGAACCAGAAGCAATGAATTAGCTCAGGGCTACTTTTCTGTTACAGTATTTCCACAAAAGCATGATTGCACTTTTAGTGGATCACACCATAGGGTAGTTCATGTTGTTTTCAATTTCCTGTGCCATGTTCACAAAAATATCTAATCTTGCACAGTATTAAAATTGTGCCACATCAAATTACACAAAATCAGTGCATATATGTATATATATGTGTGTTTGCATATATGTATATATATGCCTCATAGATGCAGGAGAGAAGAAGCATCTTGGTTTTTCTGGCTAGCAGACTCTTAAAGGAGTCCTCCATTCTAGTTTACTCACTTACTGCTACTCCTTAGTAAGGTTTGCTACTCCTTAGAAGCAAAATAAAACAAAACCAGCCTAGTTTTATTTACTTCCTGCTTATTCAAGAGTCAGTCCTAATTTTAGCAGGAAGGTTAAAACACCTCAGAGAAAATGCAAAGGTCACTTTGATAAGAGAGCAGCCACTACTCTTGCACCAATCTTTTATGCATTTGGAATAAAAATACCTCTTTAGATGGCTAACTTGGTATGTACATTTCTGAATGTGGTTGCTATTTTTTTAATTATGTCATCCTATATGTTGATATATGTATATATGCAATATATAAACAGCCTTAATTATTTCATTACTAGCTCTAAGATACATGGTAATTCGCCCATTCTTGTGGGCAAGAATGTGTTAGTGCAGCTGTAATTTGGCTTATAAAAAGCACTTTAAAAGAGAAGCCTCAAGTTCCAGAAACTTCAAAAGCTTCCCCTCAGAAAATGTGCATAATTTTTTCCAGTTACTCCTTGTGAGCAGAAAAATTCCTGCATGTAGGAATATAGTCAGGTCATATAGAGGCTGTTAGCCTTTTCTTGGAAGGAGTAGCGAAGTTTCTGCTTGGATCCTAGATGTGGAGGTATTTTGGAGTGGGAATTGCGAGTGGACGTTAGCAAAAAGATTGTTTCTTGGTCCCAGTCAGACTGGAAAAGTGAAGGATGTGCCTCAGTTGAATTCTGCTTTTTTGCTTGAGAATAGTCTTGAACTGCCTGCTGTGGAGTTCCTCCAGTGGCAAGAACACTGAAGCACTGGCCCAGTCAGTCAGTGTGCCCTGTTTAGTGCATTGTCATTTGTTGTTTTACATAGCAAAACAGTTATTCACTATAGCTATTATACTGACCCATAAAGTAATCAACATTCCATAATCAAACACAGGAACTTGAGCCTCTTAAGTATCCCATGGGTATTCAAGCTGACTTGTCTTTTCTATTATTTTCCTAAGTCTGATTTCAGGTTTTGACCTGAAATCTGTTTTGGATTTAGAAAGTCTTCACAGGAATATACCAGGATCAATGAGAAATTTCAAAATCAGTGGGTTGGTATCTTACAAATATTTCTATGGGTCTGACCCATTTTTCCTTTATACATATTAATATTTTAATTTTTTTTAGTTTTCAGATACCATACAGTCATGGAAAAGATTTGGTTAGAAGGGTACCAAAAAGATCATCTAGTTCCACCCTCCCTGCCATGGGCAGGGATACCAGTATCAGTAGCAAATATATATTTTATTTCTCCCTCATAATTGACTAGTTCTACTCATAGCTCCATTTTACATATTCATCAACAAAAATAGTATAAGCAGATAGGATTCATCTACTGAGAAGATGTATGAAAGGAATGTTTGACACAACTGTATCCTCCTGTCAAATGTTTTGGCTTTGTGGTAGTTTCTGTGAGAAGATCTTTTCTACAGATTAAAATTAACCTTCATTGCTGAGTATCTTGGTTTAAGACAATTTAAAGAGGTGCACACTCTAAAATGAGTTACAGGGTTAAGTCCTTTTCTGCTTCTCACCCCACCCCTCCAGTGAGGAGGCTGGGGGATCACAAGGGGTTGGGAGGGGACACAGCCAGGACAACTGACCCCTACACAGGGATATCCCACACCATAAGACATGATGTTCAGCATATAAAGCTGGGGGAAGAAAAGAAAGAAAGGGGGCGGAGTAATGGCATTTGTCTTCCTCACTCATCATTACCTGTCATGGAGCCTGTTTTTTCTGGGAATGGCTGGACACCGGCCTGCCCATGGGAAGCGGTGATTGAATTCTGTGCTTTTGCTTTGCTTGTGTGTGTGGCTTCTGCTTTATGTGTTAAACTGCCTTTACATTAACCCACAAGTTTTCTCACTTCTACCCTTCCAGTTCTCTCTCCCACCCCACTGTGGGGGAGTGAGCTGGTGACTGAGCTACCGGCAGGAGTTAAACCACAGCACTTTTACAAATCATAAATTTTACCTGACTTTTTGCAGTGCTGTATAATTTGTTGTCATTAATGAGACAGTTTTGATAAATTGCTCTTTAAATACTGGCCATTCTTGAATTGCAAGAGAATTAACATTTTCATTCAGCCTAGTACAAGTATTTTTTGAGGAGTTAGTGTTTCAGCAAGTGTGTTTGCTTTGGCCTGATGGCCTGGACTGTCCTATTCAGCCTGTGTATGGGAGCTCCTGCATGTCACTTTACAACAGATTGCATTTGGGAATAAGTAAAATGAGGTGGATACAGTAGGAATGAGTTCCTAAAAAAAAAAGCCACAAGTGTAGTCTAGCAAGCAAATGCTAATGAGAAGGCTTGGGTTTGTATTTTATGGGTAGACAGAGCCTGATTTTAATAATCTTTCATAAGCCCTCCCAGGAGTGAGGGTGTGTTAGAAATTAGTTGTATTTCATGATGTAGCTCAGTTCCTCTCAGGAGGAGCCATATTCAGTGAAACAAATCCACCTTCTTATGCACTGTTTAAAGATTCTTTCTCAAATATCTTCTACTTGCTGTAGTTGGACTGAGGATGCTAGCTTATATAGATCTTTGATCTGAGCTTGTGTAGATAGACACATTTTTAAAGTAGACAAACCAACCCAAGCAAGAGGGACCTGTGGTATCAATTACATTCCTCATATGCATTAACAAATAACCCTTTTACTGATTCTGTTGTAAAAATTGAAAACTGACAGGAGAAATAACTGTTTTTAAATGTGATGATGAAAACACTGGAAGAGGTGACCTGTCATGTGACTGGTGGAGCTTAAACAATTAGCTACATTCAGAAATAAATGCAGTGTTGGAATAGGAGTATGTGGACCAGCCATGACATGGATGTGCCAGATTTAGGTAACCATGACATATATTGAACACTGGTGGGGTGTGGGTGTGTGTGTGTGTATGTATGTGTGTGTGTATATATATATATATATATATATATATGTAGTTGGTTTACAGATCATCTCACAAAGAACATGATGCAGTCACACTGGCTACCAGCAAAAGGCTTGTTAGGATTGACACAAAATACAGACTTGCTGCTTGTGAACCTCCAAATGATGATGAATGCATAGGAAGCCAGGGGGTGTTGGAGGAAGGGGAATTTTCTTAAATGCTATTGTTTCCCTCACTTTACCAATTCCTCCTGCTCTCTTCAGGTTTAATTTCCATCTTTGGGGAAATATACTGCAAATCTGCTTGTATCCATGCTGTTACCTCAGTCAGAGACTAGGATAATAATCAAGAATGTAATTCAGCTTAAAGGATCTGTAGGTCTGTGTGCTGGTAATGCTGTGATGCAAAGTGGTTATCCATGGTGGCAGACTAAGATCACTGAAGGCTCCAGCTTCTTGTATATGTTTTTTCTTTAGTTGTAAATACCTACTGATAGATTCCTAAAAACTGTATTCTGTTTTTAAACTGTCATCTTCCTCTGGCTCCTGGTACGTCATGAAAAATAAAGATGCTACTTTCTAGCTCTTTTAAGAAATGTGTGATACCATCTTTCACTTATAATACAGGTGCAGATATCTAAAATAATGTAGATTATATTCATAAAAACTGTAATAAAAGCTAATTTCTCAAGGCTGTCTTCAGTTAATAAAGAGGTAAAAGAGGATGAGAGCAGGAGCTTGATTTAGCTATACAAGTCTGTTTTGCTTTTTCTCCAATCTCCTTTTCTGCTTTCTGTTTTCTTTGTTAACTGTACAGCTAGCCAAGGGAAATTGGGCTCCACTGCATAAATCTATGAACATTCTTTACTTTTTTCCTTCTTACCTCATGTTGTCAGCATGGCAAGGAGACAGAAAGATAAGCTTCAATGTACCATCATAAGATTGTTTTATTTATTTTTGTTAGTATTTTTGCTTTGATCTTTGTCTGAAATTGGCTGACATCTTGTTTTTAGTACTCATTCTTCCTTTTCTGTCCCCCTTTGCTTATTGCCTTGTATTTTACAGTTAGAAATTTGGGAATGATTTTTTAAGTACATAACAGATGAAATACAGGGGCTGACTTACTGTGGGATCAGCTGGTACTGCTAAGTCATCTTGGCACATTTATCATTCAGTTATTCTCTGATTAAGGATATACTTTAAGGCTTTATGATCTTTCAGTAACTTAAGGTATGTCGTACAACATTCCTCTGTATTTCACCACTAAGTATGAGGGTAACATTTTGTGACTGATCCGAGTTTTACAAAACCACTTAGCCTTTAGTTGTAAATGAAGTCAATTCAGACTCAAGTTCCTACTGAACATCCATTAACAGTGTTCTGGAATGTAATAAACTTGAGGTGGTGCATTATGTGGCAGAATTCTCTTACTGCCCCTCATTGTTTACTTTGGAAATCACTGTAACCTATTTTCAAGTAGAGAGCATTTGTAAAGATGTCTGAAAGTGGAGCTGTACTGAGAGCTATGACTATTTGATGTCATAGTTTTGCCACAAGAATATGCCATGTGGTATAAATCTGGCTGGATTTTTTTTTTTATAGTGTGTTTATAAATCATAGAGCAAGCAATCTGTCTAGACTTGGTACCATGTGACTGGTAATATTTTCCTGCTAATACTAAGGAAATAGGGGTCACATATGAAAATAGAACAGTTCTCAGCTGTGTTTCTTTAAAATGCATCTGTTAAGCGTGCATATTTGGAACACGTTACTCTGCTAATACATGAGAAGTTGCAGTACAAAAATCCCTTGTTGACCTTCTTAAATTAATCTCTCCAGCACTGGTTATTTGCTTATTTTCAGTGGGAAGACAGCTGAGTTTAAATGTGTATAACATGTTTAAGTGGCGAGATTGGTGCTTATAAAAAATTAATTGTAGTCTAAACTAAAATCAAATCATCTTAATACAAAGAAGAGGTATTTCTGTTGTGGGGTACTGCTGTGTGTATTTGCTGTATCTATGCATGTGTAGCTGTCTGCTGAGAAAACTGCTGTGAAGTAAGATACTAACTCTAGATTTAACCCTCTGAGATTTTTACTGCTGTTTGAAGCCAAGCTTTCAGATCTTGGGAAGTCTGTCTTTATTTTGTTTTATGAAGGCTGTTTACTTTCCTTAGCACTTTTTCCAACCTGTTTTTCTCTGCAGAAATCCTTTGAAATGGTATGTTAATGCCCATGCTCTATGTGCGTAGTGCGTAGATATAACATTGCCATTTCTGTCCTGTAATCTTACAAGTCTAACTGCTTGCATTTGCTCCCTGGAAATGTTCAAAGATAACCATTTTAATCTGAGCTGTAACTGGTACTGTCATATGTTTCTAGTGAAAAAAAGGTATCATAAAGCACTGAGCAAAGATTAAAATTTTAAAAATTATTTGTTGGTTTTGGTTTGCTTTTTTCATTGCCACTGGGTCCTCTGCTTCAGTGAAACAAAATTTCAAATGCAAATGAGGAAAAGAGATCTGCATAACCATTATATATCTGTTGCAATCAGTATATTTCTTTGTGGCATCACAAAAGTCTTTGGCTTTTAGTTGTGTTGTGAATCATAATCTCATGATCTGTAAGCATAAGCAGACCTTGAAAATTTCATATTGTAGTGGATAGTGAATAGGAAGCTTTCAAAAGATGTGCCTTTGTTTGTGTGGAATGTAAACTTAATTAAATACAGAATATACTCCCAATTAAATATATTTCCCAGTTAACAGGTAAACTATGAAGATAGCTTATGAATGGTATTTTTCTTTGAACCTACATATCTAGCATTCGTTTTAAAGACAAAAACAGTGAAATGTGATGTGATATGTATGTATGCATTACTTTCAAAATGTTATACAGACTGAAGATAAAGCGGTGAAATTCAGAATCACCTTTACTGGCCAAATTTTTATTGATGTGTACCAAGTGCACAGAAGCTCTGTTAGTGCTGGAACAGACTTTTTCATTTGTATGCAGTTTGGTATGGTGCCACACATAACGGGGTCCTAAAACTTTAGCCACTTTGGCAATATAATTAATAATTCTTGTTCAATGTGCAGTGACTTTGTGTGAGACCTATAAACAAAGTTCTGCACTTTTTTTTTTACAGTATTTTCCAATATTGCAAATTAGCTAAATTTTAAATGAAAGGGTATGATTATTTTGATACCAATTGTAAATCAACAGCAAAATACCAACATGTTTCTCTGTAAAAATACGCTTACATAAACAGTCTTTAAAACTCAATTTTAATGTTCTCATGGAGACCTAAGGTGCAGAAGTTCGCTGTATCATAAAAGGTGAATGAGAAAAATAGCATTTTGCTGAGGAAATAACATTTGCACGTGCTTTGATGTCTGAGCTCCACTCTACTGTTTCTTAGGTTTTGCCTTTTGTGGTGTCTGATAAAAAAACTGTACAGCTAAAGATTGCACAAAAGTTTTCAAAGAATCACAGTAAGAAAGTCTTAAATATTTACTGGTTCAGCCTGGATAGCTGGCACATAAAAACATAAAGCATTCTCCAGAAGTATCTCTTAAGAAATGTGCTCTTGAGTGTTACAGCATCCTGGGTTGTGTCAACAAGAATGTAGCCAGTTGCTTATGGGAAGGGATCATCCCCTGCTCAGCATTGGTCAGACCATGCCATTTTTGGGTCCTTTAGTACAAGACCAATATTAATGAGCTGAAGTGAGTTCAGCAGAAGGCTTCACGTTGTTTGTGAAGGAACTCCTGCACTGGGAGGTCAGGTTGAGGCAGTGGAACTTGTTCAGGCTGGAGAAGAAGCAGCTTTGAGGGGAGCTAAATCACAGAATAATCACACATGCATAGAATGTTTTGGGTCAGAAGAGACCTTTAAAGGTCGTCTAGTTCAGCCCCTCTGCAATGAGCTGGGACATCGTCACAGAATCATTAAGGTTGGAAAAGTCCTCCAAGATCATAGAGTCTTGGAGTCTTGTTGGCCAGAGCCCTGTCCAACCTGACTGAGTATTTCCATGGTGGGGCATCTATTACCTCACTGGAAAACCTGTTCCAGTGTTTTACCACTGCCATTATAAAAAAAAAATCTTTCTTATTTTTAGTTTGAATCATTATCCCTTGTCCTATGGCAACAGTTCCCAGTAAAAGGTTTGTCCCCATTTACCTACAAGAAGATCAATAACATCAATGGTGCATGGTGGGACTGTGAGACACAAGGGATACAGACTGAAACAAGAGAATGTGCATCTGGATGTAAAGAAAAAGTTGAGGACAGTCAGGCACTGGAATGGGTTTTTCAGAGAGCCTTTGTGGTTTCCATAGCTGAAGGTTTTCATGACCTGACTGGCTGTAGCTCTGAGCAAGCTAATCTGACCTTACAGCTGACCCCACTTTGAGCAGGAGTGTGGATGTAGAGGCCCTTTGAGCTCCCTTTTAATGTGAATGACTGATTCTGTGAATGATCAATGCAGATTTTCTACAAGGCAAATGCTGGTGGAATAAAGATTTAATTAGTCTCTCTTGAGATGGATCTTATCCAACATATTCTTAGTGATTTTCCAGCTGCATTTTGAAAAGCTATGCTTGATATAGGGCAGTGGTAAATCATGTTTAGCTTTCAGAATAAGCAGAAGATGTGGATACAGCTGAGAAAAAAAACTAGTTGTACTTAGGAAATTTCAATTCTGATTTGAGCATTACAGGACATCCAGACTCATGTGTCTGTGCAACTGGGGCTGGGGGTGAGAGGGAGAAGGGAAATGTATATAACACTTACTTGCCTTTCCCATCTTCCACATCTCTCACTACAGAAATATGATTATTACATTTCTTATGAGGCTGTGTCTTAGAGAAAATTATCCAAAGCATGGAAGGTTACTTTTTTCATAATATTGCCGTGCATGAATTGCCAGGTTTGCTTAAAGTTTATCCATAAATCCTACTGTCTAATGGAAATATTTCAAAAAGTAATTTCTCTTCCAGTGGGATCTTGTGCCCTCTTCTATTTGGAAATAAGAGTTCTCTGCATCTCCCTACTAACAGTGTTAATACTTATATCAGCTGCAGCATTTAACACCCCACAGTAGATTGCAAAACAGGATTTCAAAAATGAAATCTGCCCTGCTGGAACTTTCAAGACTCTTACAAAACTGCTAAAATCAGTGTACTGTAGTGAGAGTTTTTAATGGAGTTATGTAAGAAAAATGTCTGTTACGATCATCATTCTATATATGAAAAAGAATATTGGTTGAATACAAGCGTGGTGATGTTGACATTTGTTTAGCAAGAATCAATTCCAACTTACTACACATCTAATTTTAGTTCTAGGATAAATGTATTTTGTTGCTTATGTTTCTCTGTGTACTAGGATGTACAATATAATTCTTCCAAATGACAATCAGTCTTCTATTTTGTATTGAGCTTTTAGTAATTTTCTTAGGTGATTAAGTTAATCACCACCCTTCACTAGTGTCTCCCTTTTTTTTCATTGATACATCTGAGACTTCAGAAAGAAATTATTTCATTCATTTTTATCTTGAGGAAGGTTGCATCTGGAAATAAGATCAAAATGAGATCTACTTTTGCTGTAGTGTTGTTCAACATATCTGTCACATTTGTTTTCTTACAGTGAAAGATTTTTTTTAAGACTGAATAGAAATGGTTTGCCAAAATGTCCAGAAAAGCCTGAAAGACACTGTTCTCTCTTTGTGGTGAGTTCTTCCTAGTCTCAATCTTTTTTTTGTGCTGGATATTGAGAATAGAAGTTGGATTAAATTGTTATTCTGTTGGTGACTTAGAGCTGCTCCCTAAGCTTGTACATTGCTACGAACATCAACTCAAAAGGCTGGTTTGAAGGGCTGAAGGGTATGGGTGAGCCCCCAATTTAAATGTTTTATGGCAGTTTGTGGACACTCGTTGAATTTCCATGTAGGCATATGTGCCAGTCATTCTCTCTGCAACAAGGACCAGTTACGTTTCCTCTTTGTGCTTTTTACACCTAAACAATTGTGCAGAATATTTGGAATTGCACAAATACATCACTGCTGTTCAAGGCACACAGCAAGTCTCTTGTGCCCTCCCACTGATTTTGCTACAATACAGCAAATTCTAACCAGGATATTTTAGGCCACTCATTTTGAGTGCATGACTGCCAATTTAAAGAGTTGAAGGGATTTGTTAATGCTGTATAAATGATCTCACTGTTCATTTATCACTTCCACTGACAGTGAAAGCAGTGTGTACAGATCTCTTTAAATGTTGCATTTTAATCAGGAGTCATAAATAATGAGGTTCTGATCTTGTGCAGGATTTGGGTAGCAGTGAACTCAGGAAGGACGTCTATATCACTGTGCACATTATCCGAATAGGTAGGTATAATCTTATATTTGTTAGACATATGACAGTAAATGAAAGAAAACTGCTTGGGGCTAGCTTTTGGATTTGTCATAATAGCTAGATTTTTTAATAAACTTTTGGAAAAGAAAATGCCTGTTTTTTTATTGGAAAAATTGCTTTGGATTTCTCAACATTGTTTTATGTTATTTACCAAGTATACTGCTAACTGAGTTTAGATGCAGCATACTTTGTTACTATCACAAAACAAAATGAGTGTCAAAGATGAACTGTGTTAAGATGATGCAGTTGTCATTGGGGAGTCCATTCTTGTTCTAAAGTGTAATTTCAAGCATCCTTTGAACATAGAAAAGCTTGTCTGGACATTTAGTGTACCTAATTTGTACATAATATCTGATGTATATCTGAAATTGTTCAGATTAATTTTGTCTTCTCCCTGCCTCCTTTAAAAATGGGGAGAGGCGAAAAAAATGGACAACATTTGATAAAAATTTTAATCTCTTACGCTATAGACAGATATCAAGTCCTCTAGAAAAAGAAGTGGAGGAGAAGAAAAGTGTACATTTGTGTTAGGTACTTATTTTAAGAAGTCCTCTGGGCTGTACTGATGTGAAACAATAATCTTTGGGTCTGCTTCTGACCTCTTAGATATATTGTTTTCTTTGTAAACAGACTCTAGTTGCATCAGTGAAGTACTAAATATAACTTTTCTTCCTATTTTTGAAAGACATTTTGGCTTAAAGTATAGTTGCTGCAGCTTGTGCTGAGTTCAGAAACAACTTGTTACAAAGTAAACTTTATTTTATAGCTTTGAGAAATTATTTTTGTCGCATTTTTATGCTGATTTGATATTTCATCAAAATACAGCGTTTTGTTTTTATTGGCAAGGTTTTAGAAAAGATATGATGAATTCTGATGTAAGTACAGTTAGAAGAATAAATGTTTTAAAGAATATTAAAGAGTAGGATTTTTCCAGTTGTATCATTTTCAGATATATTCACAGCCAAGTTTATACGTGAACCACTGAAATATTAAAAAGTTAAAATAACATCTGCTTTATGGTGTGAAAATGAACAATTGCTCTTCAAGCTGCTGTGATGCATAGGGATATTTGGAGGAGACATTGCCCTGCAGCAACTGCAGCCATAGGTTTTTTTCGTCAGAAATTAAGACTTGGTGGGAAAGATACATAACTGCTAGTGCACAATTGAATAAAATTACTAGAAGGAGGGCATTTTCAAATGCCAGGAACACAGCAAGAAGATTGATAAATTTTATTTAAATTAAATAGAAAAGGCTAGAAAAAATATTTTGTTTCAAATCTCTTTCCCTTGACTGCCTTCTTTCTTTCCTTACCATAAATTGTTCTTCTGCCCTTTGTCATATTTTCTCCCCATGTTTCATCTCTATTTTTCTGCAACTGGTCAGTTATCCTCTTGCTTTCCAGTTCCATATAAGAAAACAGCATTTGGTTACTAAATTGTAATGGCTCAATCACAACACCTCTCACATAAATGATGGGTAGCAACAGCCACAGTAAAATAATTCTTACCAGACAGTGAATGTTGACCACTCTGTCATGTCAGAACTCTAAATTTGATAGTGTCATGAAGTTTCTATGACTGGATATTACAAAGTGGTGTTTGTTGAGTAGGGATCATGAGAGGACGAGCAGAACCTCTGGTCTGAGACCTTTCAAGATCACCACATACTTAGTGGACTTGCTGTACCATTTGTTATCTGAATGTAGTATGAAGAATGACCAGGTTCCCAATGAGAGTATACTTGGCACTGTCTGAGCTGGATTGCTTGCTGCCTCCCTTCTGTGATTTGGAGAGACACAGTTCCATGGATTATGCATCAAATATGTGTTTTGTTTGGCAGGACGAATGGGAGCTGGAGAAAAGAAAAATGCCTGCAACGTACAATATAGACGGCCCTTTGGCTGTGCAGTCCTCAGTATTGCAGATTTGCTGGCAGGAGATTCAAAGGATGACCTCGTCTTAAAAGTCTACATGTAAGAAACGGTTTTTTCTTAATTTTTGAAAGTACTTTAGAGTCATTTTGCATCAGAATCAGTGGTGTTAAGTGCAGTGTGAGTAAATAGCTCTAACTCCTTTCTGTTCCAAAAACGCACAGTAGCTGTTTTTTTTGGATTGTTTTTTACCACAGTGTGGAAATTTTGACTAGTTCTACAGGTTGTGTTTATAAAGTGGGATAATATTAAAGATAAAGGCTACATCCTTTTAGGTATTTGTGTATGTTTCAGCATTTCTCACATTATCCTGGAGCTCTCTTATTATGGCAACATAAAGTGCTTTTAGGACTTAAATAAGTGCCTTGTGCTGCCTAGGCATCTAGTGGAAGTATTTTGTAACTACAAAAAAAAAAAAAAAAAGCAGACAGTATCTTTTTGTGAAATGAAACAACTATATAATGGGAATAACAAAAATATAAAAGACAGCACTGGAGAATGAAAAATCAACAGTAGATTTAAAAGTGAATGCTTGATTAAATAGTGGATTTTAGCTGATATTAATTGCAAGAAAGTTCAATTTTCTAGTAGCAACTCAATGCATGTAATTTCCTGCTGATCTTGGACATTATAGTAAGAAATGTTTTGTAGAGTGGTCTAATCTAACTACGTACACCTGGGACATGTATTGTCATGTTCATGAGAAAGTTCTGCCCCTCTCAGGGGTAGCACTCAAATCTTGAAGGCATGGATGTCTTTCCTCTGTCTCCATCTGTGTTGAATTAGAACTGCTGGAATCAGTGCTGCAGAAAAGCAGCTTAGTGTAACAGTGGACAGGTGAGCTGACACTTATTTACACTCCCAGAACATTAAAGTCACATAAATGTTCACTCTTGGTTAACAAATTGTTACGTTTGTCTATCTATTATATTTTGGGTTTTTAAAAAAATTTGCCTGTTTGTTTTAAAATAACAAAAACAATGGAAGAAGAATTATCACTAGAAATCAGATTTAATGCTGGGGCTAACTCAAGTCTAAACTTTGAAAAGTCATCATTAGAACATAGTTGGGTTTTCCTTATGGAAAACCAGCTATTTTCTAAATGTGTAATGAAATGTAATTTGTTCTTTCATTGACTACCTCCTGAAGATAACAGCCTTTGTAAGTAACTTTGAAGTGTATAGCACAGATTTTTCTGTCTACTAAGACCAGCTCTGAGTCCTGTGTCTTCTTTGGAGTGTCACAAGATAGATTTCTGCATGAGTTAGCCCTGAAGGATAGATCTATACAAAAATTAATTTGGTCATGGCTGAGTTCCTCAGCATAATTGTTCCTATCTTTCTCCTATCCTTTGACACACAAAGCAGGTATTTCATGGTGCCTTTCTCAAACGGTAAGGGCACTCTTTTCATTGAGACAAGCAGTTTCATAGGGCTTTGTTAGCTCCTATTGTATTATTTGCTTCACGAGCTAAAGAGGATTTATTTACGGATATGTTCTGAAGTTGGTTTGATAAATTTGTGTTCCCATTTCAGAATTAAGAAAGTTATAATTTTTCTAGGTGCAATACAGAAAGTGACTGGTATCAGATCCATGAAAATATCATTAAAAAGCTGAATGCACGTTACAACTTGACAGGCTCCAATGCAGGTGAGTAATTTGCCACCTTTCTGTTTGCATTCTTAGGTGTTTCTTAGTTTGCAAATGAAGTAGCTCTATTTTACAAAGACTAGCATCTATGAAAGAAACATTTTTTGCACATAGAGAAAAATAGTCAGATGGAAATGTACAATACTGCTGTTCTTGTCCACCTTCAAAAATAAAAAGTCACTGAATTTTCTTCAAGGAACTATGTAATATAAGCTTTTATTCTGTGTTGAGGAGCTACAGTTTGCTGGAGTTCCGTTCAGTTCTGGAGCTGATCGAGTTATTGATCCATATTGTTTGACATTTCTGCTTCACATTTTCATCAGGAATATAAAACTGACATTTCAGCCATTGACATTACTGCTGTGTTTTAGGAATGGTATTCCCTGGTCTAGTACTCACACTGAAAACCACGAGCCACTCTCCTGCCCCTTCTGGTGGGATATACGAAAGACAGAGATCCTGAGGTGACATAAAAACAATTTACTGAAAAGAGCAATGACATAAGAAAAAGAAACAGAAACAGCAGCAATATTACCAACAAAAGTGTACAAAAGAGGGTGCTTCACATGCAAATGCTCACTGAGGGCCGTGGGCAACAATCGGCAATAGTGGATGAGTTTCCCCTCCCTCCAGGCTCTCTCTTGACCTGAAGCCACACCGCTCCTTCCTGGAAGCCAGAGTTCCTTACTTCCACACCGTCCATGATGTAGCTGGTATAGAATAGCAACCTAGGCATGCCCACACGGCTCCAGACCTCACCCCCTCATGGCCAAAACCAAAGCAATAATATATTACACTTCAGAAAAAAATGAATGTACAATCTGCATTCCTACTGGTAGCTTTGCATTGCAGCTGAGCAAGATACAGCATCGTAATTTAAGAACTTAGCAATAGTCCTCCACAGTCAACTGTATGTTACTGGAACTGTCTGAAATGAATTTGTGTGTGAGACTTAAGGAATGGCACACAACTGACCCTTGTTATTATGAGATGGTGGTTTGACTCATAGGAGATGTTGAATTTGCATTTTTTGTTTTCTTTTTTTAATATCAACTTGCTAACTTTTTCTGAATTCTGTCATTCAAAGGGGGGGGTCAAACTTGAAATGAAACCTAAAATGGAGGCTTATGAGTCTATTGTCCCTGTATTCAAATGTTGGTTTTCCCTGTGAAATGTCAATTAGTTAAAATACGACTATAGAAAAATCTCATTGTCAAGGTTCCAGTATATTGTATTTGTAATGCCTTTCATGTAGTAGACTTCATGCTTCTTTAACTAACTATATTGTACATTGCAGACTTCTTTAACTTGATTTCAAGCATAATGTTTGTCTTGAAAATGTATATTTAACAATCTTTAGTGCATAACCAAGAAATCTTGTTATTTATCAAGACTGAAGTGATATATTCAGCCATTTCTCATTCTATTATTTTCTCATATAGAATCTAGCCACATATATACATATATTTAAAGTTTAGAATATCATGGATCTTATTGGACAATAAATATAAAAATTATGTACTGAACATAGAAGGTACATTACTGAGTAAGTTTAATGTTTGGCTTCTTAAATATGTTAATCATATTCATAAAGAAAAAAATTATTCTTGGTCGTTCTGACTATCCATGCAACATGTGCTTACTCTGTGATATATTGCTAATCCTATTTTTCTCTCATGAAATAAGAGTTCACAGTTAAATGTGCAGTTCTTAGGAGACATTGGATAAATTTGAATACTCTTAATTATGTGAATATTCAACATGAAAGATGTGGCACATTAATTTTTTTACAAGTTGCAAGAGGCTTGAAACTAAAGGTAGCAAGTGGAAGATTAGTTATGTTTTGAAAAGGATTGTCAGGGTAAGGGAGGCAAAGAAGGAAGAGCAGCACAGAATTCCAGTAGTGGATGTGAAGGTTGGAGAGAGAAAGAGGAAGTGAGCAGTAAAGCCACTTCGAGTACTGAGCAACTGAAAGATAAACTATGGAAGGTTATTTATATCACACACATGAAATTCATTCTCCTGTGGCTCCTTAGCAGCCTGAAAAAGCACTTGCAAGGTTTTAGCAATATGTTCAGATACTTCTGCTGACACCTCATGAAAAATATTGTTGTTGCACTACTTTTATTTTTCATTTGCTGTCTTTTTTTGTGATAGTGTTGAGTGGCTGGTTCTGAAGCCTCATTAGCTTTGGCTGCCACCTTGTTGTTGTCAAAAAAAGATAACACCTTGCATTACAGGAGAGAGAGGTCTTTTCTCTCCCTTAGGAACTGTTGTGGGTATGAGCCAGATGTAGGAAAACTTGATTTTTTTGGTTTATATCACACTTGCCCTTTTCAAATCACCTTGAATATTTAGAAAAGATTTAGAAAGGAAGCATGGTAAAAACAACAGCAAAGATGCTTCAGTCTATTGCCTGTTCTCTAAGTTTCTTCCCTCTTCATATTCCTGTACAGTTTCTTTCAAGTCAGGAGATTTTGCGCAGTCTTTAGTTTCCACAAATTGTTGTGTCCCCCTGCTAAAATAGTTTATCAGATAGTTCATAATATTCTTCAGGAAAAAAAAATCTTCCAGTTTTTGGGGCAATCTAAAAAGGAACTCAAAATGTACTTTGAGTGTCTTGCATGTAAAGTGCATAGTGACAGACTGTAGCATTTGTGATGGCCTCTCAACCCCTCAACACCAAAAACCTACTTTTTCTGCTTCAACTCATGACAGTTCTTAAGTACAGAATCCTCTTGCATCTTCTTCTCAGCCTATGTCTAAAAAGCATCAAATAAAGGCAAATGACTGTCACTTATTTATAGAGCCCCAAAAAAAGGAGCAGGGGGCAGATATTCATCCCCTTTCCTCTTCTGAGTGGTGCAGGAATGGAAGGAAGGACACACTCTCATGGATAATTTAGTATCCTTTGCTGAAGTGAGAACTGGAATGTATTTTCTGTATGAATTTCCAGTCTAACAGAGTGGAGTAGCAGGTAGTGGATGCAATTCCCATTCACCACCGGTCTTTGCAGCTGGTGAGAGGTATCACGTTACTGGAAAACACCTGGCTGCCTGGTGTAGGAGATCAAACCATTATTGCAAAGGCCAAATTGTACAACCTTTGCTGCTTTTAGTAGCATTGTTAGTTCTTATATTGAGTTTATGGTTTTTGCACAATGTCATTATTACACAAACCAGTTTCAGTAATATCCGGAGCAGAGCTAGTTGTAAAATCTATTTTTTGTTTAATATTTTTTTTCTTAGAATTAGAAGCTGGTTACTTTGTTTTAAAATGCAAAAAGCAGTGGAAAAACTAATATTCCTGCATAGACATCACACTTAATTGCATCAGTTTTATGAGGAAAATAGCACATTTCTATGTTTGTATCTGTAGAACCAGAGATCTGATTTGGAGAAGGATTTTCAGTTAGTCTTGCATGTCCCAGATGAGCATGCTAATTGCTTGGCTTCTCTAACTTCCCTGCAGCAACTGTTTGTCTTAGTTTGAAAGACAGGTGTCTGCTAAGGAAGGCAGGAGCCTCCCTTGGAATGGAAAACTGTAACCCCTCTCCCTTCGAATTATTATAAATTTTAAATCAAGGGGCTCTCAGGCAAAGATATGAGAATAGGAATAACAGTTCTTTACTAGTATCTAAAACAAAACTAACAATTAACAACTATGGCATAAACCAACAAACAGAACCAGAAACCCAGTGGCAGCCTGCTTGGCCTCAGGCACCTTTACCTTTTGGTGCAGTTCCAGTCACAGTCAGCAGGGGGCGCCGGTGGATACCAGTGGGCAGGGTGGGTACGATGGTTCCTCTGCAGCTGCAGGGGGGAACTCTGGCACGAGCTCAGGTAGCACACAGCAATGGTGGCCAGGCCCCAGGCGGGGAGGGATGGATGAGAAGCTTTGTTTCACAAACCCTCAGGGGGTAGCTGGTGTCGGTGCCGCAGCAGGACCCTCGGAAACAGCGAGCCCGGACAGCAGGAGGTCTCGGCGGGCAGGGGGAGCACAGTTACAGCGTAGCAAAAACTTGGAGCAGTGCCGAAGGAGCGGGGGAGTGGGGAGAGGCAGGCTGGTGGCAGCTCAGCTTTCCATCAGGGCAGGGAGAGAAAAACTCACAGCAGAAAGACAAGCAGCTCCGTGCTGGTCTCTCAGTGGCCATGGATTTCCTTCAGCAGACCACAGCTCCAAGAGTCCTGAGCGAGACAGCGAGCCCTTGCCCCCGCCCTCACTTTTGCCAGTCCCCAAATCTTGCGTTTTCCCTGCTCCCTGAGAGAAACTTCCCCCGCCCTGTGAAGGAGAAAGCCCCTGGCCATACGCGTTTTTTCTCTTAAGTACCCAGTCATTAGTTCCCCAGCAACCCATGGGAGAAAAAATTCCTGAAGAAAAAAAATCAAAAATAAATCCAAACCCCGACACTGTTCAACTTTGTAAATGATCTGAAAATATTCAAGATACCATGGGAAAAGTGGAAGTGGCTCTGAAGCCTTCTGAGTAGTGCATAATTTTCTTAAGTGTGATCTGTATTCATGTCCTCTTACCAAATCCTACAGAGGAGAGATTTAAGCCTGGATCTCATGGTATATATCAGTATTCTCCCCCAATGGGTTACCTGATAAAAAATCATATTTAAATATTGATGAAATGTGCTACAAATTTTTTTTTTTCACATTTCTATGAAAAGAAAGACTGAATAACTTACTTTTAATGGGATGCAAGATATTCTGTTTTGCTCTGCTTTTTCCTTTAGGCTCCTAATAGTCTCAAGTGTAAGTTTTTCTGTAAACACCGATTAGGATTTCCTTATAACAAGTCTTGAAAAGTTGCATGTGCCTGATGCAGTAATTCTTGGGAGATGAGAAAAGGATACATGTGCTTTTCAATTGTGACAGCAAAGGAGGTAAAAATCCTTTAATGTCCCATAGAGATTAAATTACTGATGTAAGAAATTATAAACACATCTAGCTGCTCTGTAGCTTTGAACTCTTGTGTGGAGTCCATGAAAATAACTAATGTAGGGGGAAAGTCTTTCCCCGTGTCATTTTCTTGGAATGTTCTGATGAACTAGACAAGAGTGATGTAACCTAACTCCATTTTTACTGAATGCAGTGTGGTGTATTCTGTGGTAGCAATGCCAAACTTACTTTGGAACTCCACTGGAAACACTGTTAATTATACATTAAGTTTAATTAACATGTGTGCTTGAAACTTGAACGCCCTGATTGAAGCATGGAGAACTTGAAGCCCATGTGTTGACAGATGTTTGCTAACAATACCATCATGAGGAAAGACAATCTGTCATCTTAAGGAGGAAAGTTATTCATCAGATCATACAGTAAGTTAGGCTGGAATGGTCCTCAGGAAGTTATGTGGTCCAACACCAGTGGAAAGAGAAACCAACCTCAAAGTGAGACCTAACTTTTTTGAAGTTCATTGAGGTTGCTCATTCTAAGGCAAATAATTTTAATTTTAATTCAACTAATCTAAAGTAAGTTTCATAGAATATCCTTTGGTTTAGGGAACTGTTTTTACCTTATATGTGGGACTTTTTTTTCCACAGTATACCTGTCAGTTGCCACTAAGTCTCAATCTTGCTCAGTGGTCATATAAGGCTGGGTCAGAAAAGACATGAGGTAGACCAGCCCAGTGCATGAACTCATCTGACAGGATGCAAGTTCTGAGACAGGTGTGGCAATGCAGACAGTTGGTTAGAAACAGTGATATGTTCTTTGGGGCCTTGTCATGCCTATTTACCTGCACTCAGCAGCCCCTTGGCACTCTGATGATATCATTTCTCCATGGTTACTGTCAAACGCTGAGAAATTTAAGAAACGTATACTTTGTCTGTTTGATGTCCTATTTCACAAAAAGTAAGCTTTGGCTCACAAATTCCTTGATTTGAAGCAGGAAGCCTGTTAGAGTCATTATTTACCTTGCAGGGGAGAAACTGCAGAGGTCCCTTGATCGAGGAGCATCATTTTTTCACACTGGTAAAATGAAATGCTACAAGAGGTCAAATGCAGCGGGGAATTGGTAGCTCAGCATAAGTTTACAATATTTCTAGGAATAGAGCTGTGGTAACTTGAAGTATTTTCTAGATACCAGAAGTAATGTGACTATGTTTGCATGACACTACCCCAGCAGTTCATAGTGTTACCACACTCAAAGTTGTTGCAAGGAGAGCTTTTTCCTGTGAATCAGCACAAGAAATGTCAGATGGGAAGCTAAATGTGCATTCCTTGCTAGAAACAGCTGTGAGTTTTAGCCAAAAAGAAAGCATAGGCTTACAGTGGAGAATTGACTGGAGCAGTGACTGGAAAACAATGAGAAGGAATGATCATCAGGAGCAGCAACATGAACTTGCCAGAGAAGGTAAAACAGAATGAAGTACATAACTTTTAGGTAACTCCTGGGCATATAATTAATCACAGAAAAGTTTTCTGATGTTTCTATTTTATCAACAAGGTTCTCAGGTGTCAGCATTGCTTTGAAATGTATTTTTTATCTTCACATCTGCTGCAGTTTTGAGGTTTGGGGATCAAAATTAGGTATAACCATTAATTTTGTAGTCAAGATTATTTGATTTTGTTGTGAGATAAGGATTAATAGTAGGCAAAGCAGGCTTATACTTTAAGGAATACAAAAAATGAATTTTATTAACAGACTTAAAATAGGAATAATATCAGGCATCAACACCAAACCTTTTAGAACACTCTTTTCCCTTCCCCACCTTTTCCATTTTCTTTCTTGCTGACCATACAAAAGGTAACACTTCAACTTGTAGTTAATCTACCACTTCTGGAACTAAACAGATTTCTTAATTCATGTAGAGAGAGAAGATTTCTTTTGTTTTATTATGTTGACCCCCATAGGAAACATAGTTTCCATGGTTATTAGCTTTCTAGCAAGCAACCCTCCCCTTGAAGGGAGGCATTTGCTTCTCCAGACCCCTTCCCATTTCAGTAGCTTTCCCAGGGCTACTACCAATGGACATATGATGGTCATTGAGGTGTTCTTTTTGAGAGCGAATGTTTCTATTACAGTGGCAACGACATCCCCTTACTTCATCATCATCAACACGTCTTCTTCTACTGTTTCCTGGGGCAAGGAAAAAAAATCTTATACACAAAAGTCTCAGTCTACTGCTTACAACCTAGAACATTGCATTCCTTTTTTCTCACCTCTTTTAGACCATTATTCATATATTACAGGGTATATGACAGCCAACTTTATCAACATGTTTTTTAGAAAAGAATTTTCAGCATTGAAGCACTCCTCATCTCTTCCTTCTTTGAAAATAAGCTTGGTTATATTCATTAACTTAAAGTCTCTATGTTGTACCTTTTGTAGGTGGCTTCATTCTTGTGCTCTTTCTGTGTGGGAGGAAAAAATGAATGCCCCCAAAGTCCCATTTTGATATTAGAACAGAACAGTTAATTTGTCTTTTTGTCTGGGCGATGGTCACGTGGCTTTCGCCTGCGTGGTTTGAATGTTATAAGTTCGTGCCTGAACCAGAGGAAAAGATCCCGTCTGCGCTACCCCCCATCCAAGCTGTGTTTTAGTCTTTGGGGCCCGGCAGGACTGCGCCCGTGCTGCAAGGAGTTAGTCCAGGCTTCTTTTCTGCGCCGGGCTGCTCGGGGCCACCTGGCCGGAGCCCGATCCGAGCTCCTCTCTCTCTCTCTCGTGCCGAGTTCATTGAGGAGCTACCTGGATGGGGCACCCCCGAGGTACACAGGGCCCGACCTCAAAACTTCCCTCCGGGCCATGCTGCGGAGAGAAGACCGGTCTGGCCCAGGCTAGGCGAACAGAGCCGGCGAAGTTCCTTGGCCAGGGGCAGCAGGATGAAGCGGCTTGGGTTCTCTCTCTCCCTTCCCCCTCCCCGTGCCATGCGAGTTGGCAGCCCCAGGCCATGTGACCTGGGGAGACCTTACCCAGCTCCGGCACGGAGAGGGAGAGCGGCTTTTTTCCTCAGCAAACCGGAAGCTTCAAAAAAAGACTTCTTCAGGTGTTCTCCTGGTTTTATGAGTTTTTATGTAGGCAGAGTTTTATGCCGGCTACCTCATTTCCAACTCCACCTCCTCTTTCTACACCAGAAATTTTTAACAGCAATTACTCCATGACAACATCACTAACATTTAAACAGCAAGTGCATTTGCTTAGCTACTCTAGTTCTAGGGCAAGTTATAGATCTGTCATTTTTAATCTTTGTTTTGTGACAAGGAGATTATGTGTATTCCAGTTTGATGTGTTTAAGAATTAGTTGTCACTGAAGGCTGCTGTTTGAAATACATTTAAAATAAGAATACTGGTCTTATGTGCTTCACTAAGTATGCAACAAATTAAAGCATTCTTTTTTGTTCTCAAAAAATGCTAAAGCCAAAAAATTACACATATAAAGGATTTTGCACATAAAGTGTTGTTCCAAGATCATTTGGCCCTGAAGAGATAAGGGTGTAATAGAGTTAAATTCATGTTGTTCTCTTCAGTGTTGCTAAAAGATTTGTTTTTAGAGAGGAATAAAAAATGTGCCATTATGATACCGTCAGGGAGATCTTATATTCAGTAGAAACTATGATTTGTTGTTCAAGCCAGTACTGCAATTATACAATCATAGAATCGTTTAGGTTGGGAAAGACCTTTAAGATCATGGAGTCCAACCATTAACCCAGTGTTGCCAAGTGGGTCTTCTAAATATCTCCAGGGATAGTGACTCAAGCACTTCTATGGGCAGCCTTTTCCAATGCTTGACAACCCTTTCCATGAAGAATTTTTTCCTAATATCCAATCTAAGCCTCCCCTGGTACAACTCGAGGCAGTTTCCTCTTATTGCTTGTAACTTGAAAGTAGAGATTGACCCCTACCTCCTTGCCACCCTCCTTTCTGGTAGCTGTAGAGAGTGATAAGGTCTCCCCTCAGCTTCCTTTTCTCCAGATTAAACAACCCCAGCTCCCTCAGCTGCTTCTCATAAAAATTTACCAACACTGTTGCCCTCCTCTGGACACACTCCAGCACCTCAATTTTCTTCCTGTAGTGAAGAGCCCAAAACTGAACACAGGATTTGAGGTGTGGCCTCACCAATGCTGAGGGCAAGGGAACAATCACTGCCCCGGTCCTGTTGGACACACTATTGCTGTACATGATTCAAGAGGCACTCAATTTAAACCCAGAAATTCCTAGCTAAGGCTACATAATAACAATAGCTGGTTCATATTTCTGTCTTGGAGTTGCACTATGTTTTTATAAGCCTTTTCCAAAAATTTGTTCTACTTGTATAGTGTTGACTTCATTTTATCTACTAAAAGAATAAAAAGTCTTAACACTATTTCAAATAATGAATTACAGAACAATATGCATGCTTTTAGCTTCTTCAAAGAATGTATTTACAAGTTCTATACAATTGTTACCTTGGTTTTTATGTTGGTGAGGATCTGATTTTTAACATTTTGTTCAGGTACCTATTAAACATCTGTTTCCTTTGCAATAAGACACATAACTGGAATGCAAATAGCTAAATTTCTAATAAAATTCTGTTCTCATGACGAGCTGCACTTCATGAAGGAGAAAATAACAAGTGTTTCCTTGGAACCTTCTGTCTTTTATTTGCACTGGAAACAATATAAACCACTTATAATTGCAGAATTGTGTATTTTGTGCACTCCATAATATTCTAGCTAACCATTCAGTTTGTAAAAATGTAACTTAAAAAATGTTTGTCCAAGGTGGTTCACTTTTGCAATATAACATTTTAGTGTGCAAATGGGTGCTAAGGTGCCCTGTGAATTGTTAATAGAAAAGGGCAGCAGTGGACTTGCTAAGGCAAGAACTGGAGACATTATTTTTGAAATATTTATTGTCTTTATATGGTAGCTAGACTAGATGCTTATAATAGTAATTTAACCTTTTGGTCCTTTATCCTTCATCCTGTGGTGAGTCTGGCAAGAAATACTTGAGGTTCTACTATCTACCGTGTAGAGAAATTCCAAGCCAGTTTTCCTATGACAGTTAAATGTCATTTGCATTTAAGTGTTTCTGTTCCATTTGAGGAAGAAAAACATCCCTACTTTATACACTTGAGGGCATTTCTGACAAAAGTCTTGGGTACAAGAGCTCCAAGAACGCTGTCAAAATGTTGTAATGGCATTCATGCATTCTTTTTTTACTGAGCTAAACCCCAGAATTTAAAGCTGAAGAAAAGAGGAGTTCGGAGTTTCCTTTGCTATTTCAAATTAACCAGAATGAAGTCTTCAAAAAGGCCACCAAAGACTGAATCTGCCTCTCCTTTTTTATCTCTCTGTTCCCAGACTGTAATTTGTGGGGTTTTCTACGTAGAGTTTTCCATGCCAAGATTTATACAACTGTTTGTCCCAGATCGCTTTAAATCAATAAATCATTTGTTTGCCAATAGCATTGTGCAAATCTACTGGTTTTACTTTTACCTTTTTACCTTTGCACTTAAAACACTACTGGAAATGGGAACACCTGTAAGCCCTTAGAATGCTTTTAACACCTTTAGGCAGCTTTATTTGAACAGATGCCTTATTTTATTGCCTTTCTTAAAATACAAACAGTGCTGAATAACATTCTGTCTGAGGGTTTTTTTTTCTTCTGTCAGTTTCCTGAGCAGCTACTAGGCATTTTCTTCTTAATATGATCTAGGATTCTCTAGGCTGCTGCCAGTAGACAGAAGCTGAATGTAAATTCTTTCCCCTCCCCCCAGAAGCTCAAATGCAAATAAAGGTTCTATAAGCATAATGAACAGATGTCTTTTGTCATAACTAAGTGCAGAAATCAATAATGCAGTACAAAAGCTGTTTGAAGGTAAAATGACAAATCTAAAAAAATCTGGCATGCTTATTCAGCAGCTTGTCAATTTTCTGCATTCTCTCTCATCTGAATGATAAAAATAATCTTTCTTATGTTGAAATTTAGTAGCAGTTAATAGTAAGAAATTCCATGTGCTTGCAAAAGAAATAAAAGCATATCCATTTGCAGTTCCTTACAGAGTACTGTAGTAGTGGTTTCAAAACTGGGATAAATAACGAATAATAGCTAACACAAGAGGTTTAAATTACCACTGGGGAGGTAATTGAAGTTCTTTCTGAGGGGACAAAGCTAGACTTACATACCTTATTAAAGAAAATGTGCCAGTCCTTCAGAGACTGGATAATCATTTTCATTGTTATGTTTCAGCTCCTAAAGCTCTAGAACTGGAAAATGTATAGTTATGAAGTTTTTGATGGCTCACAGGTGTCATAGATGGTGCAGGGGTCCTATCAGCCACAGTCAGATGCAGTGTATGGTGGCATGTTGCAGGTCTCTATTTTGCTTTGTCTATGAACAGCTCTCCCATCACAAAATGTTCTATTTTTTTCTAAAGCTAATAACTTTCCTGCGTGCAGTTCCCCTACTGTTGGCAGGGATGCAGCCCACTAGGTCAGGTTGCCCAGAGCCCAATTTAACCTGGCCTAGAACACTTCGAGGAATGGGACATCCACAATTTCTCTAGGCATCTTTTTTCAGTGACTCACCACCCTCACCATATGGAATTTCTTCCTAACATTTGGTCTAAATCTCCTCTCTTAGTTTAAGGGTGATGTGTTTCAACTTGCGAGTTCCTCTTCAGTCTACTTTGTTTTGAAATATGCCTGAGGGAGTTCCCGTTCAGCTGAATCTGCACCCTTCTGAAAATCTGAATGTGATGTGTCAGTATGTTTAAAATTATGTTAGTTAACGCTTATCGATATTCCAGTAGCTCAATTTATAATTGTAGTGGTTTCAGTTCGCCTATTCAGGTTTGTGGCTAAATGCTAGCACACTTACTTATATTTACTTGATTGCTTGTTGTGAGATGAGGATTAGGAGTAGGCAAAGCAGGCTCAAACTTTATAAAGTACAAAGAAGTTTTATTAATATACCTAAGACAAAGGGAAAAGAAAAAAAAACCCAAGAAAAAAAAAACCAGAACAAACTCCTCAGACCACCCCTCCTTCCCCCACCTCACCATTTCATTCTCCCTGACAACATACAAAAGACAACACTTCGACCCCCAGTCAGTTTACCACCTCAGAAACAGCTCTTGTTCCAGTTCATTTAGGGAGAGAAGTCTCTTTTGCTTACACCATGGATTTTCTGTAAGAAAAATACAGTTTTTATGGGTCTTCTGCCTCACCATTAGCCGCTGCCCAGAGCAAAGTCCAGCTTAATGGTGGATCCCTCCCACACCAGTAGCCTTCCCACAGCTACTTGAGTGGGTTATGAACAGTCTACAGGGTACCTGTTTTAAGGATGCCCAGTTCAATTGCAGCAACAAAGAAAATCCCTTCTTCTGTGCTTAGTAACACAGGTTCTCCTGACAACTCAGGCTCTCTAGCATTCTCCCCGGGACCAGGGCTCTGGGTCACAGCCTCTCCTCTCTCTTGGTTCTAGTTTCTCATCAGGCTGTACTTTTTCAACACTTACTTGTCTGTACTTAGGCATTTCAGTTCATTGGCTGCAATAAGAACCTCACATCCCCCGTTGGACTATATCTTCATATATTACAGAGAATTTATTAGCTCAGTCCCCAACCATGGTTCTCCAAAAGTTTTCAGCTTCACTCTTGAAGCAACTTCCCGTGGACCTCCTTGTAAGTATCAGTTCTGCTTTCTTCACTGACTGTAAAGTCTCTGCACTGCACTATGTCGATGTCCTCACTCGTTCCTCTCTCTGCGAGGAAGGATGGGTGTCTGTGAGTTTAGTCCAGGCATGGAGAGAGTTAATCTCTGTCTCTCTCTCTCTCTCCGGCAGTGTGAGGATCACGTGCTCTTTGCCGGGCTGTTTGAACAGGTCCGAGCTGGATGCCAGACGCTCTCAAGAGTCTCTCTGCTTGGCTCTGCCAAGCTGGCTTGGCCTGGTAGGGCCATCTGGGCCCGGGGTGACAGGGTAGGGCCTGGCCCAAGCTGGATGGAGTCCGGCCCGGTCCTTGCCTGGCCCGGCTCTCTCTCTCGAGTAGCTGACACACCGGCTGAGCTGGATCTGCTGAAAATTCCAATCGTTTCCTCCCCCATGCCTGCCCGGCTGCAGTGGCACGGCTGCCATAAAACCTCCCTTCCCCCCCCCATCCCTCCTTTGGAAGGAGGTGGTGGGGGGGGCCTTACCAGCGAGAGAAGCAGGAGCTGCTCCTCTCTGCACAGCAGCAGCAGGTCCAAAGAGGAAGAGCTTCAGAGAGTCTCCGCTTATATATGGTTTTTTCCTCGAAGGCGGATCAACTTTTTAATTGGTTTACCTACCTATCAATCCTTAAAACTACCTGATTATTGGCTCTCTCTCGCAGGAAGGAAGTTGTATTCCTTGCTGCAGCACAGATCACTTCCTAGATTTTGACCCCTCTGGCCTAACCCAGGACAATAATAAGCATACAAACTGTAGGCCCTTGTAAAATGTGAATTATTCCATATTTTTAAAGTATCTCTTCCCCATGATTTTTATTACATTTGCATGATTCCTCCGTCATGATGGGTGTCTACTTTCTTTAGTAAGTGAATTGCATTTTTATAAACCCATGAATGTGGGATTGCTGTGGCTTGCAACTGGCCACAGGCTTTGTGTTTAGCTGACAACAAGGTCCTCATTACCAATCTGGATTTGGCTGCCTGGACTTGTCTTACCCTGCCTGGAAATTTGTTCTGACTTGTAAAAGCATATATCTAATGACAAAATAATAAATTTTATCTGCCTTATTATAGTTCTTTCTTAATTTTGTGCAGTTGTGTGGTGTAACCTACCTTGGTATATATGCTTTGTATTTAACAAATAGCTATAACATGTAGTTACTCAGTGTAGAGTTAACTATCTATAATCCTAGACTAAAATGGAACACAGAAGAGTAAAGACATGTGACCATAACTGATACCTTGAAAGTACTGGCATAGGATGATACTAGAGGCCCCAGACCTGTGAACAGCTCACCAGTGGCCAGTTATTGGTCATCAAATAGTGTGATCTTGAGAGCAGAATGAAACCAGTTCTAGGAGAAACCCTTTCATATACAGTGTGTTACTTTTGCCCATCTCAACATCCTGAATGTAACAATTCATTTGGAATTCAGGCAACCTGTTCTGTAACGTGGGTATCACACCTCAGTAACGATATGCCTCTTAGGATTTTAGGCCTTTAATGGAGGGTAGCCTGGGTGCTTTGCAAAATTATTGGAGCTTTGACAGAGCAGTCTGAATGCTTACCTGGGAATTGTGTTCTTTTCATTGATTATGTAAAGTCCCTGCGCTCCCAACTTTAGCATTTTTACCGGATTTATCAGTTCTACTTCCCTTCTTGTCAATTCCCTTTTGTTTAGCAACTGCGTCCTCAGTGGCAAAACTGTTAACTTGAAGACTTGATTTTTGGAGGTCCTTCAGATTTCCTTCCCTATGCATCCCTGTTTTGTTTCCATTCTTGTTGACTTTCGCTCTTTTCTATCTACTGGCCTCTTTACACCATGTAACATTTTAAAGTAACTGCTATCTGTAATCCAGTGTTCATCATTTTTCTGAAAAGCTGGGGAATGCATGCCATTTATATTCCAAAGATGTATTTAAACTATAGGTAAAATGACTAACCTGTGTTTCAAGTGTGTTCACTGAGAGATTTCTTGATGCTTTTGGATGTGTAAAGATAACTCTTCATGTTCTAACAATAAATGCCATAAAATACGAAGCTCTATATCTTTCGTGCCTTGCAAATACTTCAAATCCTTGACAGATAGCTTTTTTCTCAAGTTAAAACTGTTTAGCCATTGATGAGCTTTTTTTGATATCTGATTTTAGAGTTAAATAAAATTCTTCAAGGAAATCTGTGAAATTTGTACTGAAAGAAAATTGGATTTGTGGTCTTCAACCTTTGTTTAGAAAACACAATAACCTTACACCAGGTGGTGTACAATATCTGAGTAATGCTGTTGTGGTTGATGTGATCTGGAACAATCGCAAACGGGTTTTTTAGGTTTCCAAGGAAACAGTGCAATAAGGCCATATGAGGGCATGATTATACATGTGTATGTATAACAATTTCTTAAAATATAAAAGCAGTAAGATTGGAAGTGGGCTAAATATCCATATTTATAAGGGCGCTATACCCAACCTAGCTCTTCCCAGGAAGCAAGGAAAAACCTTTGACCTGCTCTAACAGAGCCTGAATTTTGCCTGTATGACTTTGTACCAAGCTTCTGTACCACCAGCTAGCCACAGTGTTTCTCACCTACCCCAATAATAATTGTCACTACTTCCTAAAGGTTGTTTGTCGCAGTAGAGATGGACACACGACACGCGAGTAGTCCAAGGACAAAGAAGAAGTGCTTTATTAGTCTATGCTAACATCTTTATACCCTTTTTTCCCCAGCTACTGTAACATGCTACTATCGGCTGCATGGAAAACAACACCAAAGCTATCTTCATAACAAGTACTTTCCCAGCACGTTAACAAGCCATACAAGCAGTCAACTACACACTATAAATCCTCCACCACATTCTTGGTGCTCTTCCGCAAGGCCATCTCTGGGTGCAAAACATCCTCCCTGGTTATCTTCTTGGCTGTCCCCCACTGTGGCTGCAGGTGTTCATACCATTGCTTTCTCACGGGGCTCTCTCATGGGTAAATTCTGATCGCTTTCAAGTCCATGTCCGAGAGGCTTTCAGGCCTGCTGTCAGCCTCATCCATCCCCACAATTCCCCCTTTTTGTTTTACTATCAAAAAAGCAGTGTTTATCGATCTCTGCAGGGCCCTTTGCAGAAAAGACAACAAACACAGCACCAATAGTAAGAACAAAAATACAACAAACAAGATGACACTTCCCATTTTCAACAGGTCTTTGAACCATCCCGTGATGCCCCAGCCACTAAACCATGTATCAAACCCACTAACAGTTTTACTTAACTTTTGCACTCCATACTGCAGCTCTTGAATATTTGCAAAGATAGACTTTGAATTGTCTGACAAACTCATACAGCACATTCTTTCAAAATAAGTATGTTTTAAAAGGAGATTGTGGAGTTGCAAGTGAAACACACATAGAAGATTGATTTAAAGCATGAGCTAATGTTATCTATACATTCTCAGGCATAGGAAGCAGAGGAGGCAACATGACCTTTCCTTCCCCTATGCAAAACCTAATGATAGCAATCATTAACATCCAAGCTTCAGGTCGATTCATCACTGTCCCGGGGGTGAGGTCGCTGTAAGTCCAGCCTCACACACCGTGCCGGCACCCAACGGGCTCCAGTATCTGTGGAGACACAAGCATATCTACACCCCCAAGTGATGAGGTCCCATGGACCCTCCCACTTGTTATTAATCAAATCTCTGACCTGCACCTTTCCTCGAGGGATATTCACTGTTCCGTCCAACTGCAAAGAAAGAAAATGCTTTAGAAATACAGGAATATTAGAATCAGAAGGCACTGTGAGATGATTGATTGTGTACAAAGCTTTTTGTAGTCTGCTCTGTGAGGGTTCCCCTATCATTCCCCCTTTTTGTTTTAATTAACGTAAGTTTGTCTATGGCATTACCAGCCACCTGTCACAAGTAGTGTAATAAGAAACACACATAGTTAGACATAAGAATACTTTTAACACCCATGTGATAAAACCTCTAAGTGATCAATGATATTCTGTGATTCTTCATGACCCAATAGTTTAAAAAATCTGTCTTGATTACGTTATTTGTGAAGGTTGTCAAGCAAAATAATACATTATGGAACTGTGAAATACTATACCAACAGTCAGGGTCTGTGACAGCTGGCACCTTGTTTCAGTGAGGGCCGGGGGATCCCTCCCGGGTGAGATCCCCAAGTCCACCCCAAAAGAGGTGCAACTCATGTAAACTCAAATTATTAAGTCAAACCTGACTTAAGTATGATTTGGATGCAGAAACACCTGGGTCTGTTGGTAGATGTCCGACCAGAGAGAGTCCAGGCTTGGCCAGAGCCAGGACCCCAGCTGGAGGGACTTCCCTAACACAGATCTTATGAGAAAACTGTTAGAAACAGCAACTAAGAAGGTTACTTAAAGCTGGAACAAATCATGGAGACAGTTACATAAACATAGTACAGGTTGTGCAGCTGTAAAGTAACAGACGTTGTCAACTACCTTTAACTAAGAAGACCATGGTACCATGAACATGATTATTAAAAGAATGCATATATATCACTGTACGTACGTAATCTTAACCTAATCTTTCCTATAACACAGATAGTTATGCATAACTGCAGTCAACTTTCACAGAATCTAGTTGTAATACTTAATTTTAACAGAACTTAATAAACCTAATAGCATTTAAACTTTAACAACATATTTATAGTTATTAATACATCAGGGGTGATCTGGAGTTATGAATACATCAGGAGTGACAGTTTGGGAGAGTTCCAAAGACAGCGTTACGAGCTGCGAGTACACAGATCCATCCCTTCTTCGAGCAGGGATGCAGGTGTGTGGTATTGTCTCCGGGGTCACTGTACTTCAAGGTTCAGCTGTGGATATAGAACTCAACACTCATTAACATAAAGTAAAAACAAGAAAAACTGGAAAACAGATCGAAATTCAGTTATCCATTTCTGTCTGGTGATACAATTCCTATTACCAATTCACAGAGATGTCTGGCTTTCTCAAGCAGTTCTTAGTCAAAGGCTTCTCATCGCCCCTGTCATCCAGGTTGCAGAGTAACAGGGGGCCTGGCCCCCGGGGGGGGGGGAGCCATGTAAGTCTCCACTGACAGCATGTCCTGAGTTGGCAGCATGCCCTGCGGAGGTGTTTGTGTGTGAGCACCCCCGCCCCTTTCGGGCTCTGCTTCCCGTTTCCCGAGTTTCCTAAAAATTGACCATTTACATGAGACTTGAATTTATATTGTTTTGCAAAATGACCAGGTTTCCCACATCATTGACAAGAGAAAACTGCTGTATTCCCAATTCCTTTCTGCTTTTTCCCTGTTTGTTTCTGTTTACAATCAGTTTTCAAATGCCCTTGCTGTCTGCATGCATAGCATTTCTGAGGTGGTCGTGAAATGGCTGCTAAAGCAGTCATTTTATGTTCCACAGACCCAACCTTAGCACAAGCTGTAACCATATCTGTTAATGAAGGATCCCCCGGAAGGGTATAAATCACCTTTTTACAATCCTCATTTGCATTTTCCCGGGCTAACTGTTTACACAAGATCTGCCGTAACTGTTCGTCCTCAACTTGTTTCTCCAGGGCTGCTGAAATCCTTTCTGCAAATTGCAAAAATGGTTCCTTTGTCCCTTGAACTACTTTTACAAATCGAGGTCTGGGAGAAGCCATTTCTGTGGTTTTTATCAATGCTCCCATTCCTAGCTTCTGACATAGTTCGAGGATCAAAGGATGCCATTGGGCTTGTGTGTCCGGGTTAGCAAATGCACCCCTTCCCATCAAGGTATCAGATCCCACTGCATACCTAGGATCGTCCTGAGGTCTGTGCATATTCTCTACTGCAGCTCTCTCTGCCATCTGTCTCCAGTTACTCTCAAAAACTCCGAACTGCACGGGCTGAAACAACACCTGAGCAAGGTGCTTGATATCAAAAGTTGCAAGCAAGTCTGTGTTTATCACTCGAATTACTTGCATAACTTCTGGAGACCCCAGGCCATATTTAGTAATTCTTTCTTGCAAATCCTGCACTACCCTCCAGGCAATCACCTGATGACTATCTTGCTGATTAGTTCCTGGTGTTGCTTTAAACACGGGATACACTTGAACACCTTCTCCTGCACCAGCACGCCCCCCAGCAGCCTCCTACCCGACCATTTCAATGTCAGTTGTAAACACATCACTATTAAGATTAGGCATACCCAGCCTTTCAACCAGCTCCCAATCCCCACACTCAAGGGCTTTACGTTTGACTTGTTCCCAAAACCGAGCCGGTTGTCTCGGCTGCACTGTCACCTGACAAGGAGGCAGTGCCAGGGCCTGGTTTTCCAAGCCTTATTAGAGCGACGACGATCACTCTCTCTCTCCTGTGAACGCTCCCGCATTGACGCAGCCTCTGAGATTCCCCGATCAATTTCCCTTTCCTCCCCACTATCACTGTCCGTGTCAGAGTCCTTTGGCAGTGGAGGAAACGTTTGCAAAGGCTGTTCCGCAGGAGTCTGCACAGGCTGTGAAGATGGAAGCGGGGGGCCGCAGTGGCAGGCTGTGTGGAAGAGTCTGTTCTCTGCTCCTTCAAATTCATTTTTGCTAATTGGTCAGCAGGCGAGGGATACACTCGCTCCTGCCGTACAAGGTCTCTAGGAGAAGGATAAGTGGGCAGCACATAGTCTTTTGGAGAGATATACGACCTTTCAGCAACACCGCTGTTTTTAGCAGAAGCAGGCTGAGTCTGAGGCAGGTCAGGGGCCGCTCTCTCCGAACAGCACCCATCTCCCCCCTCTAACTCCATCTGCTCATCCTCTACAAGATTTATAGCTGTCTTTTCATTAGGTTGTCCTCCCTTTTCTTGCTCCTCTCTCCGTTTCTTTAAAACATCAAAGAGCGAGCGCCAGGTTGTTGCCAACTTTCGTGCCTCTTTATCTCCCTGAGAAATAGCTTCCCACAGTTCATCTCCAACTGCTTTCCAGGAGCTTACACTAAAAGCAACACTCACATCTGCTGGAAAATCATGCGATTTTGCCCACAATAATATTTTTTTCAATGCATCATCTGTTATGCTAGCCCCTGTGCTTTTTAACAAAACTTTCCATGTAGACAGCACAGTCTTTTCCTGGCTAGATAAATTATTACCCATATTAAATTTGTTCCCAACGGCTCACCTTAATCAAGGTGTCAAAGTTCGGTCGACCAAAACAGAATCCTCTGCTCTCAAGCTACGTTGGGCTCCGTCTCCAGCGGCACCTCGCCCTGCCGCTCGGTTCCCACTTTTTCAAGCAGGCGTCCTGCTCTCTTGGCAGGCTCCTTGGATTACCTTTATCTTTTATCCCGTTCAGTCCCGAACAAGTCGGCCAAGGGATCGCGCCGACCCCGAAGATCGCGTCGGTTTGCTGATCGCGTCCTATCACAGCGGGCTCACGGATCACGTCGGGGTCACCAGTTGTCGCAGTAGAGACGGACACACGACACGCGAGTAGTCCAAGGACAACGAAGAAGTGCTTTATTAGTCTATGCTAACATCTTTATACCCTTTTTTCCCCAGCTACTGTAACATGCTACTATCGGCTGCATGGAAAACAACACCAAAGCTATCTTCATAACAAGTACTTTCCCAGCACGTTAACAAGCCATACAAGCAGTCAACTACACGCTATAAATCCTCCACCACATTCTTGGTGCTCTTCCGCAAGGCCATCTCTGGGTGCAAAACATCATCCCTGGTTATCTTCTTGGCTGTCCCCCACTGTGGCTGCAGGTGTTCATACCATTGCTTTCTCACGGGGCTCTCTCATGGGTAAATTCTGATCGCTTTCAAGTCCATGTCCGAGAGGCTTTCAGGCCTGCTGTCAGCCTCATCCATCCCCACAGTTGTTCACTGTATAACCATAGAACAAATTCCTCTACAAAAATAATTAATGTCCATGGCATTAAATACAGTCCTTAAAATAGAATAGACTTCACTGAATGCTTTTCCTTGTAGGATTTGTTTATGTACCCAGTTGGAGATGTGTAGGTGAGCTGTTTTTCAGGAGAAGGAAAGTCTGGTCAGAGCATCACATTCTGTGGAGTTGCCAAAATAAGAAAATGTAAGTGTAGGTAAGAGGAAAAATATAAAAGTTGTCATGGTAATTAGATATCTGATCTGCAGGAGCCTGGACTGGCAGTACATAGTACAGATTTTTAAGCCCTGATTTTAGGAACCACCAGATTTCAAGTATATTTATTCAGTTAAACAGTAACATGGTTGCAGGGAGAATTTCTTTCAAAGCTGAAAAGAATGATGACCTTGTTGTTCAGTCTGTGTTGTACATGTTATTTGCTTCAGCTTAATCTCAAGTTTGTTGTCTCTTCTTCCGAGTTGTCTGTTTGTCTCCAGTTGTTGAGTGTTTACAAAGTTTGCTTTTATCTTCTTGATCTGTACATTGACACGTGATATGCTGTAGTAATGTTGAAGGTCAGGCAAGATTAATCTTTACAAGTGGTATCATTCTGATGCTTGCCTCAGTGATTATATTTGAAATAACTGAAAGGCATGCCTGTTGCTTTTGTTAATCTCAGCTGTAATGAAGAATGCTCTTTGCAATGTATTTGTATACTGCAGATGTAGTAGAAGTAGTTATGCTTCCTTGGTTCTAGAGGAATAAAAATTGGAAAAGTATTATATGGCCACCCTTGCATTTTGCATGTCTTCTAGCAAACGTAAGAAAGAGTATGATTGATTAAATCTGATGAATGTTGAAAAAAGATTGTAATTTTAGTCCTTATGAAATTACTGTTCCTAAGAGTACTGATTATGCTATATTAGTTTACTAGAATTTTTTTCTTCAGATTTCGGATGAATAAATTGTATAACTTTATATCAAGTTAGGTGATACCATGTGATGAGATGTCTGTGTTTCACCCATAGCTGGGGACCATTGTATGTGCACCTTTTCTTGCATATCAATGAAGGCAGGATTGTGCTGAAGGAAGTGAAAAATTGAAATGGTAGCAAATACTGCTGATTGAAATTTCTCCAAATTGACCTCTTTCTAGTTCTCTTTTTAGTTAAAACATTAGTCCATCCCTACTGAGATAATTTTCATACGTCATCGTTGTTCAATTGCACATCTGTAATAATTTGCTAATGCTTTTTCATGGGTAGTTGTTTTCAAGTCTTTATTGATTTTTGGATGTTGCTACCCTTTGCAAATACACTTAAAATTTGAAGGGGGTTGTCCTGTTATTACTAAACTTCCTCTGAATTTTCTGTTCCCAAGAATATATATATACCTGCAAAGATATAAAATTCTTAGAGAAGTACTGATGACAATAATCTGTTTGAATGTCTTGTTTTTCATCTTTTTTCTCTTCCTTTTCAGGTCTGGCAGTTTGTCTTCAGTTGCTTCATGGCGACATAGAACAAATTAGGAGGGAGTATACATCCAGATTTACCCATGGAGTATCCATAACAAGGAAACTAGGTTTTTCAAATATTATAATGCCTGGTAAGTTAAAGAGAAAAATATCTCAATAAGCAGTAAAAGGAAGACCTTGTGAGAATTTACTTGATTTTCATCCAGTTTTCAAATAAATACTGTATTCTGAAGCTTCTTAAGCAGTTCCTGAGACTTTTATGTTAGCATTTTGTCATAAAGATAGAAGGAAACTGTGTCCCAGTGACCCCCATTACATTATATGGTATAGTTACTATGCCAGTGTCAAAAGGGCATATGGCTATAGCAGCCTTTTTTGAGAGATGGAACCTCACTTTATAGAAGTGAAGACTGTGGAGCTCTATGCAGGGAAAAAGATAACCAGCAGAACATTTTGTTCATGGGAGCTGGTAGCTTTCTAAATAAAGACTCACAGAATTTCACTGGTACTGTACAGCTTCTGCTTTCACAAGGTTTGTATCTCCAATACTGGAAATAACTGGAAATGGATGATAATATAGATGTAGAGACTTCATTTTGCTTATATTATATGACAAAATATGCAAATACTTAAACCAATGCTAAGGAAGGTGGAAAGATTGTGTCAGTATGAATGTGAAGAAGCAAATATAGGAGGAAGATTGTAGAACAATTTATAGCTATGAAATTTTTAAAAAGTTCAATGGAACTTAGGAAATTAGGAAGCAGATGTCTCTAAAGGAAAAGCATACTTTCAAGCAGATCAGCTTGGCATGATTATGGTGTTATGTTGTTGCTGAGAAATGTTGCAGGGAGGAGCTCACATCTCAGTTTCAGCTGAGTCCACACATACAGTCTTGACTTTCCCAAATGTCCTGGGTTAGGCCAGAGGGGTCAAAATCTAGGAAGTGATCTGTGCTGCAGCAAGGAATACAACTTCCTTCCTGCGAGAGAGAGCCAATAATCAGGTAGTTTTAAAGATTGATAAGTAAGTAAACCAATTAAAAAGTTAATCCGCCTTCGAAGAAAAAACCATATATAAGCAGAGACTCTCTGAAGCTCTTCCTCTTTAGACCTGCTGCTGCTGTGTAGAGAGGAGCAGCTCCTGCTTCTCTCGCTAGTAAAGCCCCCCCCCCACCTCCTTCCAAAAGAGGGATGGGGGGGGGGGGGGAAGGGAAGTTTTATGGCAGCCGTGCTGCTGCAGCCGGGCAGGCATAGGAGAGGAAACGATTGGAATTTTCAGCAGATCCAGCTCAGCCGGTGTGTCAGCTACACAAGAAGGAGAGCCGGGCCAGGCAAAGACCGGGCCAGACTCGATCCAGCTCGGGCCAGACCCTGCCCTGTCACTCCGGGCCCAGATGGCCCTACCAGGCCGAGCCAGCTTGGCAGAGCCAGGCAGAGACTCTTGAAAGCGTTTAGCATCCAGCTCGGACCTGTTCAAACAGCCCGGCAAAGAGCACGTGATCCTCACACTGCCGGAGAGAGAGAGAGACAGAGATTAACTCTCTCCATGCCTGGACTAAACTCACAGACACCCATCCTTCCTCGCAGAGAGAAGAACGAGTGAAGACACCTACATAGTGCAGCGCAGAGACTTTACAGTCAGTGAGGAAAGCAGAACTGATACTTACAAGAAGTGCATAAAAAGTTGCTTCAAGAGTGAAGCTGAAAACTCTTTTGAAGAACCATAGTTAGAGACTGAGCTAATAAATTCTCTGCAATATATGAAAATATAGTCCAAAGAGAGATGTAAAGTTCTTATTGCAGCCAATGAACTGAAATACCTAAGTACAGACAAGTAAGCGTTAAAAAAGTACAGCCTGATGAGAAACTAGAACCAAGAGAGAGGAGAGGCTGTGACCCAGAGCCCTAGTCCCGGGGAGAATACTAGAGAACCTGAGATGTCAAGAGAACCTGTGTTACTAAGCACAGAAGAAGAGATTTTCTTTGTTGCTGCAATTGGACTAGGCATCCTTAAAACAAGTACCCTGTAGACTGTTCATAACCCACCCAAGTGGCTGTGAGAAGGCTACTGGTGTGAGAAGGATCCACCATTAAGCTGGACTTTACTCCAGGCGGCGGCTAATGGTGAGGCAGAAGACCCATAAAAACTGTATTTTTCTTACAGAAGATCCATGGTGTAAGCAAAAGAAACTTCTCTCCCTAAATGAACTAGAACAAGAGCTGTTTCTGAGGTGGTAAACTGACTGGAAGTCAAAGTGTTGTCTTTTGTATGTTGTCAGAGAGAATGAAATGGAGAGGTGGGGAAGGAGGGGTGGTCTGGGGAGTTTGTTCTGGTTTTTCTTGAGTTTTTTTTCTTTTTCCCTTTGTCTTAGATATATTAATAAAACTTCTTTGTACTTTATAAAGTTTAAGCCTGCTTTGCCTACTCCTAATCCTTATCTCACAACAAGCAATCAAATAAATTTAAGTAAGTGTGCTGGCATTTAGCCACAAACTTGAATAAGCGAACTGAAACCACTACACCAAAGTAAATCTTCCTCTTGACTTTAAGATTTTTAATAGTCTGTCTTCTTCATATAAAGATCTATCTTTGCATTCCTGTGGACCTAAATCAGAAGTAAACTAAGGTTCTGAGGCAAGAATAAATAAACTTTCATACTTCACTAATCGAGGAGGTCTTAAATAGGCATTTGAAACTCAGTAATGAGGCTCAGCTTTAGCTGTGGGCATGTATTTCTCTTGAACTTCTGCCTGAAACTTGACAACTGAGAATTCACTCTTGTGTGCTTACTGCCAATTAAACATCTGCCCTTCTGCGTCATTGATCAGCACTACTGGTCACTTACAACATGTGCATAACACAAGTTAATAAAACAGTTTCAGCACTACAATGAAAATACTCTGCGGGTATGAGTGTAGTATTTAGAGTAATAAAATGCATAAGTCAGGTGCCATTTAATTTGAAGTTAGTTTATATATATATCTAATGGAAGCAATTCAATTGAAATTTTATGGCTTATTAGCTAGACTTTATTTGTTGTCTTACTATTGGATTTGAAATTTGAATCAAATGGGTGTTGTAAATAATATGGCAGATAACAGTGGAAGCAGTTTTACTGAGCACACTGTAACTGCCATTAGGAATAATTTCTCCAGGTATCTCTGATTTAGTGACCTGCTTCTCTGTGTTATCAAATTTGCTAATTTCTATAAGTAGATCTCTTATCCCCTCACTTTCCAGTTGAAAAATAATGTGATGCACTAAACTACAAAAAACATGTTATAGCAGAGTACAGTGTAATCATCTGCTGGAGGAGTTTCTTGACTCAGTTTCAAAGAATTATGCAGGTTCATTTTGTCACTGTTTTAGTTAAAAAATAATATAAGGGTTCTGGTATACTGCTTTCTCAGTCCAATTGTATGCATGCATCAGTTTAAATAATGTACAACTTCTGTGTTTACTGACATAGAAGGGATTTCTCCAAAGAGAAATAATCATCTCAGTCTTGCTATTATGAGTTTCAAGGACTAACCAGAGCAGTATGCCCTAGGCCCTGAAATGTCCTCAGCAACCTAGCCTTTGAAATACTTTATTTTAAAGCTCCCCTTTCATTTTGTTTCTCTTCTAGTGTTTTTTTTTTACAGATAAATTAGCGAACTTCATTTTTGCCATTAATTAATGGTCATTAATTAGATCTTATTTTATATTTTTGTTGAAAGGGTGTTGCTGTGGCTAATTAGCACTTAGGTTAGTGTTGTAAATAAGACTCTCTTGAATTATTCAATAAGAAATGCTTCATGCTGCTAAACTGCCGTATCTCTCTTATAAATGCCATATTTTAAGTCTCTCTCCTATTCTGGTGTATTTAAACTCTCTCTGACCTTTTTTTGTCATATCAATCCTGTTCTCTGTGGAGGTTTTGCTGTGAAAAGTAACTGGGATCAGCATATATGCCAAACCAGAATTGACAATACTAATCCATGTATTCATAGAGTAAATGCTTTTTGTGTCACTGCAGCTTGACAGGCTGAAGCCACACAATACGCTATCCAGGACCCTTGGAATTTCTTAATAAAGAATTCCAAATGTTTTAGGAAATGAAGTAGATGTCTGGAAAAAAAGTAGATGGCTATGATTCAAAAAGTCTGTGAAATAGGTGACTCACTTTATACTAGCCAGCAAAAGGACAGGCAGTGAAAGTGTCAACTTGTGAATATAATCAATATACATTTTCTAGGTTTGACCAGGATTTCAGGGCAGACTCCGTGCAAGCACTGGTAAATTCCATTCCAGCATTCTGTAGAATACTTTTTTCACTAAGCAATTCAGTGAGGTCCAAGCCTTACTTCCTGGAATTTTACCTGCAAACTTCTTCTATACAGCTTTGTCTATAGTAGTAGGGCAAGATAATTCTTACTTAAAACAGCTATGGATTTGATTTTGAAAGGCTCTGTGTCTTGTAGAGGACAGCAGCTCAAAATGTCAATGTCCATAAAATATACTTCGGTGTGTAAACAATTGGCCTGTTGGCTGGCATCTTAAAAGACTTGCACAGGTGGAGATCAGTTAGCTATAGCCATCCTTTTTTCAGATTATGATCTGAACTGGTGCCATTACCACTGCTGCTATATGATCACCACATGCTTTAAGGATAAGAGTTAATATTTCTTCCTGTCCATCCAAATTATTAAACTCTTAGGATATTAGAAGAGGTTAAAGAATTGGTGCATCACTACAACAGTTCTACATTGACCACTGTTTACCTTGTGCATAAGGTTAGTGTAGTATCTGCACTGGTATCTAGAGCTGAGCTAGTCAGTCATGACTCGAGAAGTCTTGGCTTGTAATACTTAACCTGGAATTTTTTGGTCCTTTTCTAATTCTCTGATAAATTTTGACAAATAGTATTGCTAAAGACTCTACATGAAGCTGCACTATTAATTTTTGTAGTGGAATTTTCATTCTTTCAAACTTATTTGTCCAAGATTAAAAGATGCATTTTGTTTCTCAACATTGTCTTTTTCTTTTTTACAATTTCTGCTCATTTAGCAGATAGAATGAGGTACCCAGGATATTGCTGCGCTTTTAAGTTTCCTGCATTAAGCTTTCATATGCTTAATTTAGGAAAAGTAACTGATTTTTTTTTGCAGTCACATCTGCATTGCTTTATATTTGTTGCGTTTTAACTTCATTAGATGTCCTTTTGCTGTCCAGTTAAATCTTATCAGATCCTGTCCTTCAAAGCTACTAAATATACTAATCATGCCTTCATCTGGATTATTAAAAGGTCTTTTCATGTGCAGGTACACACTCACCAACCTTTCTTACTATTTTCAGAAGCTTTTTAAAATAAAACTAGAAATAGAAACTTTGTCTTTTTTTACAAATGGTCTCACAAAATCCTATCTTTGTGATAACATTCATTTTCAATTATGTGATTTTTTTACTAGAGGCATTCATTCTTTCAAAGCATAGAAAAAGATTCTGGAGAGCAAAAATGTAAAGAAAGCTATGGAATATGTTGTCTTCATCATGGTGTCTGTATCTGCCACTGAGCTTGGAGTCAGTAAAGAGCTGTTGATTCTAGATGTCTATGTCTGACACACTTAAACATTTTTCTCCCTTGAGCAGTGGAGTGAATTTTTCCAAACTTCTTTATACTATATGAAGTACAAACAGCTTAAAACTTCTGCCACTGGATATATTAGTTACACAAAATACGTTTAAGCAATATGGTGGAGTAAAGACACACTGCATTTTGACCTTTCACAAAACTGTAGTACTCTAGGGGCAATATCCTCTGCTTTTCAAATCCTATTTTAATACTTTTTAAAAACTTTAATCCTATCTGTTGAAGGAATTAACATTTCTACAAGTCACTGGAAAAAAGAAAGATACTACATATTTGGTTAGACACGTGCGAGGAATTGTGTATTGTTTTCCTTCTCCTTTCCATCTCCTCTGTCTTATTTTCTTGGTCCATTAGAAACTGAAGGAAAAAATAGAAGAAAACTGTGGAAAGGGAAGACAAGTCAGAATTTAACTGGAATTCCCTTGATTTAAAATCTCTGGAAGTGAAGAATGGGGAAGGGGGTCTTCTGCAGTTTATAGTATTTGAAGAATAAGCTGGCTTTCTACTGAGTATAGAATAAGTAGCAGTGGTGCATGGGAAGTGTATACAAGGATAGTTACAGCTTGGAAGTTTTTCTTAGATAAACCAGGTAAGAAACACTAGCAAAATAATAAGTGAATGCTTTACCTCTGTAAAAATAAACAGTCTTTCAAAATTCCGTTAGAAATATTTTCTTTATTTTGAAACTAGCCAAAGTCAACAGGTCAAAGTTTTCTGTTAAAAAAAGTTTGCAAGTCTTTTATTCCTCGCTTGTTCAAAACAACTTGTTTTACATCTCATTCTTAAAAGGAAGAGAAAAAAAGTCACAGAACAATTGGGTATTACATGGTAGACGTACAGTCCATTTGAAATCTGAAAGTATTTCAGTTTGAGAATTCCTTGTAAAGGGCATTTCATTTGCTTAATCAGATGTTTTCTGGTGAGTGTTTCTTAGGGCTCTTTGAACATTTATGCGGTAAAGCTGAAAATGCAGATAATGTTTTATTAAAAAATGAAAGTAAAGTAACTGAGGAAAGTACTAAAAAAATCAGTTTATTCATCTCTGATTTAAATGCCCAAGTCTACTTAATCAAATAGTAAAAAGGCAGTAGTGTTGCCAAAGTGACCAATGTTCCCAAAATCCTAACATATGCAGAGTTGTTTTGATGTTTCCCATATATAAACAAGAATACTGGTCATAATACATAAACTAGCTGCCAGTATATAAATAGTAGAAATTGCCTTAAATTTTTCTGCCCATCCCCTGTAATATACAGACACATAACCTGCCCCAAATATTTTTTTTCAAGTATCACCCAGAAGGTCCCAGTCTCAGAGGTTTTTTTTGTATGTATATATTTAAGCACCAAGTAAAACATTTTCTCATTCTTGAGTCATGTGTGTCTATTACTCATAAATATCATGAATGTGTGCAAAATTTCCTTAGTTGTTCTTTGCCTCAAAAATGGAGAAGAGAAGGTATGCTCTGTGGGGAAAAAGCACTGAACAGACAGCTGACTGGTGGTTGTCAGTCTTTAGAACTCAAACACGTTCACTGGCAACTTCAAGCATATCAATGAGATTTGCCCCCCTTTTTAAAAGTGCTGAATATATTCCCTGATAAGCAGCCAGTCAGTCTTTAAGTATCTTCTAGAATGCAAAACAAAAAGGAAATTGTTTCAGTAATCGGATTTAATTTCCTACAGTGATGAAATTCTTTGTGAAATGCAGCATGTCTGTGTGTCTACCTGAGCTGCTGTCCTTAAGAATGCCCTTCTCTCAGATAACATGCTTCTGTATTACAATTTTCACAAATTATCCTAGATTGCTTAACTTGAATTTTTTTAATTAATTTTTGTTTTTTAATTAAATGTCTAAGAAATCAGGAGGGGAAGGCAAGAGAACAGAATAGTTGAGTGAAGACATGCTGGTCAAACTAAAGGACAAGAGGGAAATTCAGAAGCAGTGAAAGTAAGAACAGGTATCCTGGGAAGAGTATTGGGATGTTGCCCAGTTCTGTAGTGATGGAATCAGGAAGGCCAAGGCAAAGTTGGAACTGAAATTGGCAAGGGGATGCAAAGAAAAATAAGAACTTCTGTAGGTATTTCGGGCGGAAAAGAAAAGAAAAGAAAAGAGAAAAAAGAAAAGAATTCTCCTCATGATGAACATGACTGGTAAACTGGTCTCAACAGATGAGAAGGCTGAGGTACTCAACAATCTATTTGCCTCAGTCTTCACTGTAAGTCTCTCTTCCCAACCTCTCAAATCAGTGGACCTTAAGGCAGGGACTGAAGGGAGCAAAGTTCTTCCCACTGTAGGAAAACAGTAACCACCTGAGGAATCTGATCATACTTACATCTATGTGACCTGGCAAGATGCATCCCAGGGTCCTGAGAGAACTGGCTGATGTGATTGCCAAGCCACTCTCCATGATATTTGAAAAGTTATGGCAGTCATGTGGAGTACCCAGTGACTGGACAAAAGGAAACATTGCACCATTTTTTTAAAAAAGGGTAGAAACACCAGCACAGGTTACCCAGAGAGAGTGGAGAGAGTGTAAATGTCCCATCCCTGGCAATGTTTAAGGACAGATTGGACAGGGCTCTGAGCAACCTGCTCTAGTTGAAGATGTCCCAGCTCATTGCATGGAAGTTGGACTATGAAATCATCGAATTTCAACTGCCAGAAAGGGATTAGCAAGAGTTAGGTATTGCTGTAGTATTCCAGGAGTCTCTTCTCCCCAGACCCAACGCCAAATACATGTATTAGCATGGATGTCATAGAACATCCTGGGTGCTAAAAGGCATAGCATGGATTGACTTGAAGGATAGGAGGAAAGCTGTACTAAGGTTCCTTGGCCTTCTCCTCAAGTTAAAATCGCCTTCTCCTTTTTTTTTTTTTTTAAGATCTTCCCACTGTCAGTTCCTACACAGCTCTTTTCCCATTCTACAAAATATTCTAAGGATCTTTTCTCTAAAATGTTTTTCATCCACAAGATTTACATTCTGGGTTAATGCCATTTTGTCTGTGCCACATGCAGAGATTTTCAGTCCCTACAACTGAAATTTTTTTAAGAGTTGTTCAAGTTCTTATGTTTAGAGTGTAAAACATCTCATTAGCTTGTATTTTACAGAGATGAAAATGAACAGGATCTTCCTCTAAACAAAATGATGTTTTTTGCTCTTTTGCAATTCATGGTTCTAAAGGACCTACAATTCTGATCAAAGCTTTCAAAAAAGTAGTTCCAAACAAAAGCTCCTAGTGAGTTCTGTATGCTTATTTTTAAATTAGTGGCTGTTGTCAGGACAGCAGTAACTATCGAAGATGCTTGTTCAAATACAGCTGTGTTTCGTTACACTACTAAATAATCAAACTGAAATTTATTTCACTAGAAAGCTTTTTGAGGATAACCGGCAAACTAAACTCTTGTTTCTAACAAAGATGCTACCTTTGATCTTTGACAGCTATCTTCTGCTTGAAAACCTTGTTTCATATTAATATGCTACAAGAGATTCTGCAGTTCTAAATATGTTTGAAATATGAGAAAAGTCTTGTTATAATATATGTGTTGCAGTTGCAACTCACAGCTTTGTCAGTGTAAGTTTAAAAACAATTTTGTGATGAAAGATCATTGCTTTGATGCTTAGGTTAGGTGCAAATGTCTCTATAAAAATAACAGTACAAATGATACATTCATATCAATATTCTCCTGACACTTGTAGTGATCTGTCTCCTTACTAGTGATTATCTGTGTTGTTCCTGTCACCTGAGGTTCAGTGGGAGCAGTTAAGCCTCTCTGAGCTGGGAGCAGTTTACACATAGGTTCAGCCTGGGAGCAGCAAGAGACCAGTGCTTGTACACAGGTCCTTGACGGTGATGATGGAGCCTCCAACCTATGAAGGAAAGGGAGCCTTCAGAGCCATCCCATAATGAAACTGTGCAGTGGACATTATAGGACCCCTGAACACACATTGTCTTCTCCAGCCTGGAAATTACTCCTGGCTCTTTTCTGCTTATTTAATATTTGTAGTTTATAGTTGGCATGTTGAGGAAGGCTGACCCCCATTAACTGTCCTCCAGCAGTCTTCTTGTGGTTGTTTTTGACTTTATTGGCCTTCCCTTCTGTTACTAATATTAGACTTTTGCATGTAATTGATACTGATCAGGTCACTGTCCCCCATTCCATTCCACTCTTGTATAATTCATTGCTAGTTGGATTGAAGTCATGAAGCTTTTGCATCTTCATAGGTCAGAATTCTTGAGCTATAATGTCCCTGGTTAGCACCTACAGCTGGGGCAAGAAGGGTTTGGAGTTTTTCCTCTCCTAGCCCACAGAAAGTGCTTTCAAGATATTTTTGCCAGGTCAAAGCTGCAATGTATTGGCAGGACTGTATGAAGAGGCAGGTACTTCCAATGCTGTGCTGTACATATTTTGATTTAGCTCTTGTAGGAATTCGTCAGCCTACTTTTTATTAGCCAGATAGGTGAAATCATAGGGTGCTGATTAAGTAGTCCCAAAGCATTGGGGTTATTGGGTCACTTCTGTAATTAAGACAGAATATACCCCTTTTCAACACATTGCATGATTGTCAGAAGTAAGAACAAACAGCTTCTCTAGATACACTCTTTGATCCTCAGAGTTCTGTTATTTCCAAGAAAGAGCTTATTACTTCCCAGTCTCATAGGGATAAACACCAACTTTTTTATTTCTTCTTTGTTGTTTACCATCTCACATCCAATGTACAACAATCCTCTGTCTTACCTATGCTAGTTGTAACATGTTAACCTCATTTATTTCGTGAAATTGTGTCTAGAAAGTAGCTTTACCAAGATAAGCAGCTTTTTAAGCAGTGAAATCATTCAGATAACACAGAAATGCAACACATGGCACTTCTTTAATTTGCTTTTCTCCAGCTGCTGTTGACTCAGGTCATAACCTACATGTTTGGAAGTATCTTTGACTTCTAAGGAGATCTAGGTGGTTTAGCTGCACAGAACATGTTTAAAGATTTTAAACGTGTGTGGTTCACTGTTCGATATTTGTTTCTTTGCCAGAAAACTGACAGTCCTAGACAAAGCTGATTTACAGTGGAGTTTGACTCTGGCTAAGAATGTTACTAACTGGATGTTGCTCTCTGCATGTTCATTTCACAGTTTGGATGCCCTAAATTCAGAAAGCTGAAAGTGACCAGTCATAACAGGGGGCAGGGAATGGAAATGCTCCATCAGAACAGGGAAAAATGAGCTGCCCTTTCTTTTGAAATAAATTCTTTCTAGTGGACTAGATCTTTCATACCACTCAGTTTCATTATAGGTAGAGGTAGGTTTGTCACCTCAAAAGTTGAGCACATTTTTTGATATTGTTTTCAGTTGTTTATTCCTGTACCAAACTTCATGCTGAAAACAGCCATTGGATGTTTTCTCTGAAACAAGCTTGGAGAAGGGGACATCGTATTTTTCAACACAGAAATAGGCTGGAATTAGTGTGTTGCTTTTTTCATCATGTTTAAAGCCTCCTGTCTCATAGAGATTTAATTCTGCAGATATGTTTTCAACCAGTAACTAAAATCTGATGTACTGTGCTATTTGAAATGTGCCTTTCCTATTCCTGTGTTATTTCCTCACATTTGGTGAAGTGTAACAGTATAAAAAGTCTCAGTACACATACACCTATAAGATTTATTTGAGTCATGCAGATAGTTTAGCTGAAGATACCATTTGTACTCACCAAAGTCTACCTCAGAACTCTGACATTCAGCAGAACTTGGCCTTTCAGTGCTACTTATGGTTGTAATTGACCCTCTTAGTGAAAAGAAGTTGATTTACTCTGGTGTACTGGTGAAGGCAAAGATCCCACAGAAAAATTATGCATATTCTCATAATTGAATGTGTAATTATAGTTGCCATGAATAAAAAAAAAGATCAGTTAAAGGAATATAGATAGATTAAGCAATTTGCTGATGTTTGAATGCTTTATAGAGGGTTTGGAATTTTTTTTTTATGGGAAGTGGGGCCACAAAAGAATGCCCTAACTTAGTTTAAACAGATAGTCTCAGTTTTTGGAGTGAGAATTTCTGTTAAGGAAGATTGAAAAATGGCATTTTTACAATGAGAAAGTAAAAGTGATTAGGATATCTCCAGACCAATATATCAACAGGGAAATAATGAAAAATTTTGTGTCCCAAGTATATTTTTCTAGGTTTTTATTCTAATTTTCTTTTTGGAGTGACATTTACTTGTCAAATCCATTTTCTTTTTTACCAGCAGCTGTTTTCTAATAAGGCTTTGTGCTTGACATTTATAAACCTGTTGATTTTTTGATTTTATGAACTTATACTCGTAATATGTTTATTCAAATACTGTGCTAAAGATTTGTCAGGAACATGGTGTAAAGTTCTTAACATCTCAGGACTCATAGCTGAACTGTGCAAGTTCAGTATAGTTGGTTTTCTTACACTTTGTTTGCAAGTAATGATTGTGTTTTAAATCAATAGGGAAATATCTGTGTGCCTCCAGAGAGGAGGCAAGTTTACATGGAACCCTGCATTTCTGTAGATATTATAAAATGCCAGATATGCCACATACTTTGAGGAAAGGAAGCTGATGTTGTATCCACCTGTATGTATTCGCTACATGGCCCAGAGTTTACTTTTTTAAAAACTAATTTTCCAGTTATTTCAATAATCTCTCTTCTGATTTTCTATTTATTTCCATATAAAATGTGGTTATTCCTCATATAGTATAAGATTCTTAGTCTCCTCTTAGATTTAATTTGCTGTGCATGAAAATGGAAAAAAACCCCGGCATTTTCTTTCAACAACGTGACCAACGTGTCTTGAGTTTCTTCAAGACATTGAAAACAGAGCAGGGCTTCCTAATTGGAGAGAGATCAGGGCAAGATTCACCTGAACTCTCCTTTCATGGCACTGATTACAAACTCTGCCAAGTCTCTGTTAGGACAACAGCAGGTCAATATTTGAGAAAGTACATCCTACACCTCTATCTTCACTGTGATTTGATTTCTTCTGGCAATTAAAAAGGTAAAACCCAACAGGTTTGGATTTTTAAAAAACACTTAAAATGTGTTGAAACACAATTTTTAAAAGCCTCCTTCACTTCTGTGGAGCCCCAATTATTTCTTTTAAAGATGCTCTCCTTTTTGTTTTGCATAGAATTATGGGATGGTGTGAGTTGGAAGGGATGTTTAAAGATTATCATCTCTGCCCACCCATGTGGGCAGGAATGTCTTTCATTAGGTCAGGTTGCTTAAAGCCACTTCCAATCTGATCTTGAACACTTCCCATTCCACTGTCAGTTTCATTTGCATTTAAATCCCATACAGTTCACTCTATTTAAAAAGGAAAACTTACAGTTTTCACTGAGTTACACCTGGGGTAAGTCATTAAATTTGTGATGGAAATGCTTATTCGGTTATGGTTATGTTTCTGTGAAGATCCTGTGGAAAACTGAAATAAATCTGTGCTGATAAATGAAAATAATGTAGTGCAAATGTATGTAGGATTCAAGTTAATTTTTAGAGATACTGCTGCACCTACGAGTTGTTTGCTCAAATCAACTACATAACAAAGCTTCTTTTTCTGAATACTGTGTGTTGTCATTTTTTCTTAATGTAAAATACTTGAAAGGGACCAACGGGCAGCACTAATTAGAACCAAGCCTAGTGTATGCATGTGCTAAGCAACGACCCAACATGCTGCAAGCTCTTTGGTAACCATACTATACTAACTTATAAAATTTTTATAATGAAATAATACTGAAGTGTAGAAATAATCATAATCTAGTAGTTTTAATGGTAGTCCAAATGAGTTTTTAAGTTTTAATTTTGTTACTTGAATAACCAATAAGAGCAGCTTTACAGATTCAGATCAAGGGTCCATCTAGCTGAGTGTTGTAAGGAGAACCTAAGGAAAAGGAAAAGCTGAGTATGCGTATATGCATGTATGGTAATTACCCCCTAATGCTCTCCCAGCCTCCAGCTATTTTTAACTCAAGGGATTTCCTGAGTCCTTATGATTACCTGTTTCATATCCTGTAGCTGATCTTTTTTCCACAATTTCTCCGTCCTTTCCTTTCATCCTTAGACATTACTTACATTCATAACATCCTTTGGAAAGTTTTGGGTTTGTGTTTAGGTTTTGAGATTGCTTGTGTGTTTGGTTTTTTTTTCTTACAAGTCTTGATGTCCATCCCCTGAATAACCATTACCTTTTGCTTATTTTAAACCTGTTTCCCACCAATAACCAGAGACTGATCTGGTGGTTGCACACACTAGTAATGCAGCTCTTTCATCCTTGACTTCACACACTCTTAAGTGAATACCATCTGCTATTTGTTCTGTTGATTCTGCCTAGCTGTATTCTAGCCTCTGCCCATGATTGTTTCAGCAGGTAACTGATAATAAGATAATACAATGGCACATATCCCCCCTTGTTTATGGGCGTGGGTCTTGAGGGATTCATGTTATGGCAGTTTCTTCTTTTACTTTTTTTATCATTTAGATTGTGCTTTGGAGGAATAATTTCATTATTTTGCATCCATTGATGTAATAATATTGTAAAAATATTAGATGACTATAGCAAGATCATTGTTTCTATTACTTAAAAATTACTGGAGAGTTGCATGCAGTAAAATGCAAGGAATGTGAAACGTGAGTATTGTGGAAAGTCCAAGCAAGTCAAATTCCTCTTGCAAATTAAAATTAGCTAAGAAATTGAAGATGCATTAGTTATTTATGTTACATATATTATAATTAATTTTACCCACAATACATGTACACATCCCACAGTTGCCTTCTAGGTGGCACACCTATAAATATACTAAACTATTTTATTTATATACTAAACATTTCATTTCAGCAGTGCTGAGTGAAAACCTGCCTTATTAAAATATCGTATTCTCTTTTCACTAAAGGTGCATTTCTCTAGATGAAAACATGCATTCTCAATTTCTGTTTCAACAATGTCCAGAAATAAGAATTTTAGAAAATGCTCCTAATTATGATGCTGTTCATCCTTCATTTTTCTGCCTTTCACAGGGAAAGTCCAATTGCTCCAAAGTATTTCTGGTGATGTTTGTCAAGAGCTAGATTAGTTTTCACTCTTTAGAAATAGATTCAGCATCTTCAAACAGAACAGGGGCTTCCCTACTATGGCATTTCATTCACCACCAGTACTGCTTTTCCTCCTGTCCTATCCCTGCTGCAACCACTCTTTCCTCTTTTCATCAAACTTTGCAGTTTGTGTCAACTGAAACTAAAATAAAATTACCATTGATCTTGTCCATATGAACTGTTTATGTTCTGACAGACTACTTAGTGTGGTACTGCATGAACGTGTAAAGAATTTCAATTTAAATATGCTAGCAGTACTTGTACATACCGTGTGGTACTTAGGTAGTGTCTGTATTGGATTTGTAGTTTGAATGTCCTGATGAAGAGTCTAATTTCTCAGAAGCCTTTCCAACAACCAAAAAATAAGCTAAGCAAACTTTTTCCTCATAAGCTTTGGAACACCCTATTAATGTAAAATATATTGAGATTTTTTTAGATTACAAATTTGAATGCTCACAATCTGGGAAGACTGCCCTTCTAATGGAAAGAACACCAACCTCTTGGTTTTTTCCTTTTGCAAAATAATACACTTCCTTTTGAGATTAAGTAGAAAAAAGTTGTGATCAGTTTAACAGAGAACTGTAATGATTACAAGTGAAATAAAGTACATTAATATTGCCTTAGATTAGAAGAAGAATTAAATGAGGTGGAGCTTCACACTAGCTTCAGTATAGCTAGAGGAGGCAATGTAAAGACCAAACAGATCTAACAGATGAGTAAAAGCCCCTAGAAATGGTTTAGTATGGCAGATAATCTTTGGGTTTTGAGAGGGATAAAGATATCTTTTGCCTTTCTTAGTTTATGAAAACAATTATTGTTTAAAATCCAAAAATACTCTTTAATTGTGGGTGTGACACTATCCTTTGTAAGATAAAATGGAAATCTACTTAAGTACTAAAAGCAAAAGTAAGCAAGTTGGACTAACTTTTGGAAACATTGTTCTGTTTGTTTTTTTTGATAGGTGAAATGAGGAATGATTTATACATCACTGTAGAAAGAGGAGAATTTGAGAAAGGAGGGAAAAGTGTGGCCAGAAATGTGGAAGTGACAATGCATGTGGTGGACAGCAGTGGCCAGATTTTAAAGGTATCTTTGTTTTATATTTTTCCCTGCAGTAGTTAATTTTGATACACTTTTTCATATATAAGTCTTCTTTTGTGGCATTGACTGAAGTGTACAAAAATGTTTTGGAAAGGACATGTTTATCTTTTGCTGTCTTTAGGCATTCAAAGTGTTTCCACTTTGCTTAAAACATTTATAAAATGTCTATATAAAATCTTTATATATGTTTGTTTTATTTCTGTAATGAGTTACATGATTGGGATAAACACATAAAATTGCCTACCAAATAACTAATGATTCCATTAAGATGTTGGAAAACGTTGAAGCAAGATCAAGTTTGGGAGAATTTTGTATTTCCTAAGAATTCTTAGAAATATGCAATTTTTTGTGTTACACAGAACAACTTGTCTTGATAATTTTGAATTTTGTGTCTGACTTTAATAAATCAGGGATCCTCACTGCAAAAGTCACCAACATGTATCAGTAAAAAGAATAAAATTATGTTCCTTCTCATCTTCAAATTTTATTGTATGCTGCTGGTGACGGCTTACAAACAGGCAGTGGTTTAAATTTTAATTATTAATAGATGACTGTTTCTCAAAATTTTTCTGTTCCAAAAAGATTTCTGTTCACATTCAAACTTTTCCTCACACAATTTTATGTGGTTTTGTTTTGTTTTGTTTTAAATTTGAAAGTAGTATTTTCATATATTCTGCATGATTTCATGGACTGTGGGGTAACACAACGAAGAAAGGCTACACAAATAGCCTGGTTCAAATTGCATGCTTGTGTATCTGAAAAATTGTGCATCTAGATCCATGGCATGCAATATAGATACATTTTAATATATATACACATAAGTGTGTGTATATATTAAACAAAAAAGATATTGAGATTATAATTGCAAAATCTACCCCTTACCTTTCCCACAGAGAATTAATAGATATCCCCTGAGTCAGGACTTAGACAAATCCATTTGTCTGCCTTACTGTGGAGAGTCCATCATGGATGTTGTAAAGGCAGCCAACACTTTGCTCCTCCCTGATCACAGAATCCACATTTATTTTCTAATGCTGGGACATATCACTGATAGTGCCAGGATTACAGGCTTATTTCAGATGACTGAAGATCTTGAGCCTGGGCTGTTCTGGTCTCAGTCCAATTCGTTGTTGCTGGCGCATAACATTGGCTAGACAATGTTGTGTCATCCACATGGATCCACAACACGTGTGTTGCTTAAGCTTCCCATATCACCCAGTACACCCTGTTAAACACTTCAGTTCTAAATTATGTGAATGATTCTTGCCATTTCTAATTTTCTAATGGCAAGTATTTAAAATAAGTGCTACTGTTTTTGAGGATTATGAGATACTGAACATTGTACCACATTTTTTATGATGTGAATGTAAACATTAAATAGTCTTCCTTGGAAGAGCAGTCCTTTGACATTTTACAAGTGAACCAATCTATCCTTAATAATTTTTTTTTTTTCATTAGGATTTTATCTCATTTGGCTCCGGAGAGCCACCAGCCAGTGAGTACCATTCTTTTGTGCTTTATCATAACAACGGCCCCAGATGGGCTGAGCTGCTGAAACTTCCTATTCCTGTGGATAAGTTCAGAGGAGCTCACATCCGCTGTGAATTCCGGCACTGTTCCAGTAAGTGGTGCTCATGACTTCTGCTCGTCTACCCCGTTACAGCTGTAGTCAGCACATAAGTTTCCATAAAACCTCAGGAAAAAGACAGCTGCATGAACTTTCTCTTCAATGCTTTTTTTACTTACAAAATTCTAAAATTTTTAAAACATTCTGAAACATTTTAGAGATGATTTTGAGGTAAAAATTGAGGACTGGTTCTACATTCTGTATTCCAAGGTATGAGAGATAGGTTTCACAGAGGAGGATAAACTTTTATATGCTGCTAAGATTGCATATTTGGTGGCTTACATTATCTGCTGTTAATATATACTAAATTGTTTCAGAATACTCCCTTCTGATTTAAAGTGAGATAAAAAAGAACATTACAGGTGACAATGTGCAAATTGGAAGAGCAATTCAAGATAATCTTCATCTGACTATCTGCAGCTCCAGAATACTTTCTTATGTTGCATTATATATGTATGCTATTATCTTTAAATGCTGCTATTTATATATGAATTTCAGCAAAAGAAAAGGGTGAGAAGAAGTTGTTTGGCTTTTCTTTCATGCCCCTGATGCAGGAAAATGGGAGGACTCTGCCAGATGGCACCCATGAACTAATTGTACACAAGGTAATTTGAATTAGCAGTTATTAGCTGTAATGATTTCTCTGGAACATACTTTAAATGCTCAGAGACATTAGGTTGAGAAAGTCTTTATTGATTATCAAATGAGTGATAATCTTGTCATCATTAAAATATCCACTGCTGATAGTTTAATAGTCACCATCCTGATATTAACTGCAATTGAATCTAGGTATGTGTTTCATTGCGCTGGTTTTCCTAAGTCTTACTATTATATCACATTATGTTATAATGAATTTCACAAAGGTAAGTTATTTTAACTTTCTGGAATTCTCTTTCCACATATAAGAGTTGTCACTTTGTTCAGAGGATTTTATATGCTCCCAGATAAAATCTAGATTTGAACATAAAAATTTGTAGCTATTCATTTAATGTAACCTGTGCAAATTTGTTAGATTTCAATGTCAATATATGATGCTATGTTCCAAAACCAAAGTTGCAGCAGGCATAGTGGAAATTCTTCCGTTTCTGACAAAGAAACAATGATTCATATAATTTAGAGACTTGGTCAATTGTTTTGTGCAGTACAGTTATTTTAACTGGTTTGTCTTCACAGTGTGAAGAAAATGCAAACCTTCAGGATTCTGGTCGCTACCTCAAACTCCCCTTTTCAAAGGGAATATCCCTAGGAAACAACAGCCAAGCAGTAAAAACCACTAAAGAGTCCTTCTGGATTACATCCTTTCTCTGCTCCACTAAACTCACACAAAATGGTAGGATATGTTGATTATTTAAAACATGATGAGTTGAAATGAGTGTCATTGCTAGTCTTTTCCATGCCAAGCAAGCATGGATGTACTCAAAAATAGCTTATGTTCTATTAATTTTATGAACTGGTTTTCTTCATAATTTTTTTATATCCAGATGGAAACAAATGCATCATGATAAACCACTGTTTATAAGTAGTTCAAGAATGCTTTTTAGATGACCATGATGTTGGAATCAAATACAGCAATTCTGGTATAAACTATCAAAACCCAGCTGCTTTATGAAACCTCTTAATCTGTTTGCTGTAGAGTTTTTATGAAATACTTATTGTCAGCTTTAGGCTGTAGCAGTTTGTTTCTAATTAGGCATATATTGCTTTTTTGTTTCTCTTCAAACCAACAAACATTTCCTACTACTTAAAACAGTCTTATGCACTGGCTATAAGGAGCAGCAGATTTAAATATATGTGTTTACACTCTCTACCAGTGCTCTGTAAAGTTCTTAACCAGTGTTATGTATAAAATTCTTGAAGTTCTTGTTTACCTGCCCTTACTGAACTACCTGTAACTAAAACAAAAAACTGTGGAACAGTTTTCCAAAAATTTCTAAATATTGTGTATTTGCTTGGTAATGTGTTTTTGACCATTCTTTAATAGAACCACAATTTTATTACTTTGATCTCTCTTGTGTGTGAATATCTGTGACTTTACCCATCTTCTGTGTATGATGATAAAATTGCTAACTGCTTGCAAATTGATTATAGATGTTTAACAAAAACTAGAGCAGCTTTTAAAATTGAAATAGTGCTCTTAATTTTCACCCTTTAATAGCAAGTGTGCAAAACAGTAAGTGGCTTGTTTCCTTGTGCACACCCATTTTGTATTGTCATAGAAATTACCTTTGTAATGAAAGTTACCCAATGAAAGATTTTCCCAAAGGTAGATAATAAGGAATTGGAGACTAAATTTGCTTCAGTTAAAGGCCTTGATTTAGGAAATTACATGAATCTACTGATACTTACACATTCATAAAAGTGCTGCTTGGAACTTAAGTGTCTCACTGATAAATAGTTGCCCTGTTATCTGGGATTCTAATACTAATTTTTGTTTACAGTACAGGAGTTATTTTGTATTTAATGTAAATAGATGTGTGACACAGGGCATCAAATTTCCTCCTTTTTTTTCAACCATATTCGAAGTAAGAGGGTGTAGAATATCTGAATAATATTGATCCCCTTTTCAGCTCTGAAAGAGTTAACAATTATTTCAGCAGTACTTCAGAGGGTGGAAATATTTTCAATAGACAGGCTCATATTTTCTCCAAGGATCTTCTTTGGGAAGTTCATCTTGGTGAGTTTCCAAATCCCCATTCTTTAAACAAAAATTTGCCAAAATCTATTGCATGCTCAGAAAATGGACATAGAGCAAAGCATGTGGATATTTGGTCATGTGAGCATTACTTCAGTTATCCCTGAGAGAATGTACCTTATGTATTAAAAAATGTAGGATTAAAAAGATCTGTGTATTTAATTTTTTTTAGTAAACATTTGTATTGGTATTTTTGAAAATTGCTGGTTATTTTTTAATTTGTTTCTAATTTTGGAGATTTTTCTGAATGCCTCAGAGATTCACCTGTTGTTTACAAACAACATCCAGTCTGAAAATGAATTGAAAATTATTCTGTTGTCTGGCTAGGGGGTGGGAAAGGGCCCCAAACCCAGACTTGTAAAGGGTGTGACTGAATGAGGCTGCAGGTTTACTCGCTTGCTGGGAGATTTTGCTCAGCTGTCATTCTCTCATTGACTGCTCCCACATGCCATCAGCTCTCATGCATATTAAAATTATGGGGACTGGGGGACAGAGGCTGACTCCTAGTTGTTGGGATCTATAACTTCCTTACCCTGGGTACTTTGGAGGGGTTGTTAGTATTATTTCCAAACAATTTTTAGAGACCTTCTAACCAGGGGAGGCTGTGCGTTCATCATGGCTAAGAACATGTCCTTATCTAATCTTTCTACTAGTTTTTCCTTCACTTTTCCTTTTGATCCTGGATAGTTAATCAGTTGATATTAGCAAAAAATATCCTAGCTTTTATCTATTATATTCTTAGATGTGTAGTTATTTTTCATTACTCTATAAAACCACAAAAGGGCGAGAGAGAACACAGTACTTTTCTACTGAGTAGTTTTCAAAACAGTCTTAGTTTTTGACATATAGGAGGGATCTCTGGCTGCAAGAGGGTCAGGATCCTTCCAGAAAGTCTGAATATTTTAGCTGTTGGCATCCACTCGTTTCTCAGCACTGATCAGCATCCCTGGTCAGCAGCTGTTCAGCAGCAGAGCAATGCGCCATAGAGCATGACAGAGGTGTAATCCTTCTAGCTCCATTTAAAAAAACAACAAACCAGTGAATCAATAAAACAAAAGTAGCACTGGGCAGCTTTCTGAGTAACCCCAGTTTGGAGGAAGTGTTGGTGACCACAGAAGCAGCCTATTGGAAGAGACATGCTGACTGTCAGTTCTGGAATTCGATCTTTTCCTCCTGAAGTGTAGTAGTGTCACAACAAGCCAATTTCTGATGTCTCAGACTTATATGAGAGAGATGGAAAATCATCCCAAACCACTTCCTTAAATACATTATTCTAAATCTTCTATTAAACCTAGCTCTTTGGATTTAAATTACATATTTGAGAAGGGATGGGTTTTATTTGATAGGGATAATAGGTCAGGTGGAGTCTATTTTAAATATACAGGCCTTGTTATTTTGAAGATAATGCACTGGAAATATTTTTATTCTTCAGCAAAATTAATCATCAGTGACTTTTTCCCTTTTCCAAAACTATGATTTTCTAGTGGGCCTATTTCTGGGGACAGTTTTATATTCTCATGTCTCTACATGACACACTGCTATCCGTTCCCCTTGTGATTTCCATGTCAGATTTTCTATTAATGTAATTTATGCTTGGGTTATTCACTAATGTTATCTTAGAATGTCTTTCCTCCTTAGCACTTCCCTTGAAATAAATCCTTTGAAGTGAGTGTCTTACATTTGCTTTCTTTTTCTTTTGAAATCCCCCAACAAATCCCTAATATTGAGTGTCAACTATTTTATACCAAGTTCCTCCAGCAAACCTGTAAAGAAGTGTTTTTCCTGCTCTGAACTGACAGCTTCAGCTAGACTTGCTACTTGTCAGCTTGAGCTGAGGCTTAAACTGTAGAAGTACATTTAATTAATTACCCAAAAGACAAATGTAGTTCACAGAATTTGTAAATCTTGTTTCTTAAAAACTCCTGACAGAAACAATAATAAGACCTATCATTTGTCCTTGATCTTCGGGATGTGTTTCTGATGCATGTGTGGGACTCTTCATCACTCAGTGCAACTCAAGGATCTCTTTTTTCCATGCCAGCACAGCTTGAAGTGAAAAAAAATGTAATGTGTAAATGCATCAAAACGATTTGTGTCAAAAGCAATTAAGGCAGCAAAATATTTGTTGAATCTTATGTTGGTTGTTTGCCATTAACACCTATGGCAAAATTTGAATATAGGTGGAGATTTATTTAATGTTAATAAAGTAAAAATTATTACTTCATTTTTTGTGGGATAGAGGAACTTCCCTGGAGCAAACCAGAAAAGAGATGACACAAAGATGGGTGTTGTTCAAATATTACTTGAGTGTGAAGATAGTTTGTGGTAGAAAGCGGCCAAAAAGATGCTGAACCAAGAGAAAAACTTGCTATTAACTTCCTAGTTTAATAACTACTGAGAACACTTCAGAAGCACTGGCTCCTTCTAACACAATGCTGGGCAGTGATCAGCTAGACTGTAGTTCAGCTTAAACTGATGGGAAGTTTGGATGGTGATTAAGGTTTTCTGCTTCAAACCACTAGGCATTGAGAATTTCTGAAGAGCTGGTCAGTGAAGCGTGGCAGTAGTAAACTTGAATATAAAAGGGCTTTGGGATTTATTTAATTCAACTTGTACTGAATACAACTTGAAAGGAGCACTGCAGATGTGTCTGAGTTCAGCAAGGAAAAACCAAGCCAAGTTTGCAAAACTATTTTAGGATATTGAATGGTATGGAACAAGAAATTCTCAATCTTATAGCAAGGTGGGTTTTTTTAGTACATCTGTGAAACAGCAACATTTATCCAAAGACTATTAAATGAAGAAATTACATTTAAGACAGGTTGAAGAGCAGATATGTTAACTGGGCCATCCCTGCATGATGAATTTTATGCCAGTATTTACAAGAGATCATGGATGAAAAAATCAACATGTAACTAATTCAGATGTGCACTAAGATGAGTTTATCAAAGACAAATCATGCCGGAATAAACTTTTAAATCTTTCTTTTCAATTTTTTTTTATTACCAAGAGGAAATGCAGCAGTTCAATAATATACCACATGGGAAAACATATAGGCTAGAAATAAGAATTTTCAAACAGGCAAATAAAAGTTAAAATGGAAGTGGAAGGTTGCACTATAGTGGAAGGAATTTACTTCCTGAGCAGATGGAAAATACTACTAGATCTGAAGTAGTAATCTCTGGGATTTATCTCTGTTTTAAATGACTGAAAGGGTGTGGAGATGAGAGTAATTTCACTAAAATCTGAGACAATTTTCTGCTAATATGTTGTTGAAAGGTCTCATCAGTTGAGAGGGACAAAATCAAAATATGATACAGCAAAGCATTGTAACTTTGATTTAAATAATTAATAAGAAAAAATAGAAATTAGATTGAATCTAATGGTAGAAAAGGCAGGATACATTAACGGAGACTTCTGGGGATTCTGCTATAGCCAGGGAGCTGAATAGTACTAAACAGGAGAAGCATCATATTGGTGACATAAATATGTCTATCTAAAAGACCCTCAAATTCTAGAACTTAGATGTCAGCTGTTTACAACAGTCATATGAGCTTGCTAATGATGTAGAAAATGATGTAATATTCTCTGTAATGTAGTTATCTGTCGCCGATTGTGTGGGCTGGCCAGTTGCCCACCAGGGTTTTTGGGCAGCAGCCCGACGTCAGCTACAAGGAGCGTCCCCGACCTGAGCGGGTTCACTGCTGTCGGGCCCTTTCGTCCCTTGCTGCAGGCTGTGCCTCCCTTAAGGGTAGACGCTGTAACCGCTAATACCGGAGAATATGCAGGGGGGGGGAGGGAATCTTTTGCCTAGGAATAAGAGAGATACTGTAATGCAGGGTTGACAGCACTCTGGGCATCCAGATGAAAGACCTCGGCGCTCAGCGTGCATCAGACTTTATTCTGAGGGCAACAACCAATCATGAAGGGGCACAGGGGAGGAACCAGGGAGGGACAAGGGGATAGGGACCAACTGGGGAGGGAAGGGGGAGGAGAAGGGAATACAGACAAGGGGATAACACAATTAACAACCAAGTAACTTGGAACATTCCAGAAACCAAGAATAACTGACAGGAGAGTGGCAGGTGGCTGGACAAGAGGGGAAGGGACAGTCAACCCCTAGGAGACCCGACCCCCTTCAGGGGCAAACCACTCTAGACTCCACCCCAGGGGTGACTTTACTCCTGGGCTTCTTTAATCCAGAGCCTCCTAGAGGGGGAAGGGGTTTTAGGGACCTGAACCACCGCAACAGTTATCATTTCGGTTAAGAAAGCTGAAGGACAAGGAATTAAAACTGGAGGAAGTTTGGACACACTCAGGTATCTTTTAGCTCAGAATAGTTCATTTTCCAGAAGAGATTGTTTTGCTTGTTAATAAAGCAGGATCTTAAAGGCATCGTGTTTGTTCTCTAAAAAGATACAGGAACATGAGTTTTCAAATATATTCAAGCTAGAAATTAGGAGATTGTTTCAAGTTTTCAGAGAGTAACTCTAAAGTAACTCTGAAAGGTGTCCTTCAATGGGCAAATGAGAGAGGGCAAAATAATTGCTTTATTTAAGATAGTATCTGAAGGAGATTGCATGATAGACTTGGCACAGGAGACAGATTTTAGTGACCCAGTACCATGTTCTGATGTTTGTATTGGTGGAGCAATTATGGAATGGAATGAAAATGTGTTGTTGGGAAGATCACACTATAGCAAATCTGGAGGTGTTTTCTTTTGTTTTAATGATGCCAAATTTTGCTGAGTGGACTGTAATAGTAAAATTTAAAATCTGAAATGCTGCTTTGCTTCCAACTTTAATCTTGCATTTTGTTTTTGCAGGAGATATGCTTGACCTTCTGAAGTGGAGAACCCACCCAGACAAAATTGCAGGTTGCCTCTCAAAATTAAAAGAAATTGATGGTTCAGAAATAGTGAAGGTATACCTTTTTATACTTTCAGATAATATGAGAGAAGTAATGTATTTCCATGTCACAGAAATATCTTATTAATAACACTGTCTCTTATTCTCTCCCATCAGTTTCTTCAAGATACACTAGACACTTTATTTGGGATTTTAGATGAAAATTCTCAAAAATATGGATCAAAAGTATTTGATTGCTTGGTAAGTTTCATTTTGTGATGATGCTTAACACTAGCTAAAAACTAATTAAAACAACAAAAAAAAGTGTTGGGTTTTTTTTCTTTTTCTCTCTCATTTAGGTTCACATAATAAATCTGCTGCAGGACAGCAAGTTTCACCACTTTAAGCCAGTAATGGACACTTACATTGAAAGTCATTTTGCAGGAGCACTTGCATACAGGTGAAGTCTGTACTTTTTCTATCTGATTTAATACTGACAGTTATTACTAAACTAAGAGAATCAATCATTAGGTTAAGGAAATGGTGTATCCCTGTTAAAATCATTCTACTGCATATTTAATGGTGATATTATTGGCCATTCATCAGAGGTCTACTAGGTGCTCTTCAGCAGACTTAAAACTAAGTGTACTATTGGGTCTGTCATGATCAGTGAAATCTAGTCATACATTTTTTATTTTGCCAGTGTTTCTCATATGACAGCTATTGATTTGCATTTTATGTGCAAAGTTAACCCTTCTCCCACTTTTGTGTTATAATACTTTCTGATGTTTTATTATAGAGATCTCATAAAAGTACTGAAGTGGCATATTGATCGAGTCACTGAGATGGAGCTTCATATACACATACAGGAAGTACTGAAGGTAACAAAAATTGTTGAAGACAAGTATATGAAGTTATGAATGATCTATTCATACAGTACCCACAGGTGTAACTTAGGGAATGAAGCAGGATATATATATAAATGATGGAACAGTAGTATTAATTCTAGGGAGCTGCAGACTTTCAGTGTAGTCAGTTTATTAATTATTCCCTTTTGCCAGTAAGCTGACCATTAAGGCTCACTACCATTAGTCTCTGGAGCTCTAGAATGAGGCAAAGGAATCAAATATAGATTATACTGGTGATATTAACATCCATCGCATGAATCTAAATGGCAGACGTGCATGCTGACATGATGGTTCAGTCCTGGCACCAGGGAATTCTACTGATTACGTGGTTGTGGTTGTTCTTATTGCCCTGGTTTGTACCATCAGAAGAGCACAACGTGCCATCAGGCTGAGTTATACAACTCAGTAATCCCATTTGGAACAGGTGCTACAATTTGGAAATAAAATATGAATGTGGTACCTTTCTTTATCTGTGCTGCTGTGGACTTTGGTATCTTGCTAATAAGAGAGGGCAGTATTTTGAATTTGCATTCCAACAGTTTTGCAACTTAATTTAAACTTTTTTTGAGGGCGAAGAGGAGAGAGTGATGTTGAGTTTTTGCTTGTTTGTTTTGGCTTGGTTTTTTATTAAAATGTTGTTAGTGTTTCAATAGAAAGATTTACCGAAATTAACTAAGGGGGTGCTGTTTCAGACCCTTTTCTTTATTTGAATGATATAATCATTGGATGAGCATGTTGAATGATGTAATCTGTTTGGAGATGAGCATGTTCATTTCTGTGAGTTATCTCTGATTTTGGCATTTATAGGCACAGGAATATATCTTTAAGTACATAGTTCAATCTCGGAAACTATTCTCTATTGCTACTGGTGGACAAAATGAGGAGGAATTTCGCTGCTGTATTCAAGAGCTCCTAATGTCAGTACGCTTTTTCCTTTCTCAAGAGAGCAAAGGAACTAGTGCTTTATCCCAACTACAAGTAAGTTTTCTTGCTTATTGGAATTTTCCACATCCAGTATAAAAAATGTATGCCTGCTCAGAAAGAAAATGTATTTTTGCTAGAGCAAAGTGGTATTTTCAACTTTCCATCCTACCATGTGAAATTTTCATACCAGCACCTTCTAAATATGCTTGGAATAGATAATCCTAAATCTGTTTTTTTTTTTTATTATAAAAATTACATTGATGGATACGAATAAAGCAATTTCTCTGTTTTGGGCTTTTAACTGCCTAGTTTAACCACACTGACACTGAAGAATTTGAGCCATACAAAATACTACTATCTGATTTTTCATGCTTTACAGAAAATTTTTAAGTCTTTATGAGCCATACAGTTTAATACTCAGATGATATCTTTATTTCATTTGAGACTACAAAAATGGGCTAGTGCTAAAGTGTGGAGGCAAAACACACAGGAGACAGCTCTCTACATTAAGTGCTCATAAATATACCATCCTCTTCCCGTTTCTGTATCCAGAGGTGGTTAAGATACTGTTAATTAATATTTTCCAAATTAGAAAACTGTTCTGCCAAGAAAATGGTAAATCAGAGAGAAGAGTAGAGAGGTAGTTCTTCTATCTCATGTAAGCAGTTGGAGTCAGAAGACAACAAAATGATACAAACAACCACATTTAGAATTCTTTTTCAGTATTTTTAATTCACATTAGCCTGTTCTGTCACCAGTGTGTGTCAGTAGCTTTTCACAATCAGCAGGATTTAGAGAAGAAGGGAATGTCAGTTTTAGCTTCTTTTCTCTGGCATTGTTCTCCTTACTTTTACAGTGTTTTGTTTTCATATTCATCAATGACTTTCTAACCCATTTTAAAGATTGTTGAAGGGAATCAAGACTACCAGTGCTGCCTCACTCCAAAATAAAAATGTTCAGTATTTGAGAAATGGAAGATAGAGAGGCTGTTACATTACTTACCTTAAAGCAATGCAAATGATAACAACTCCACAGAAATATTTTTGTATCATTTCAGCTGGATTCTGCCATCCTTTTAAAAATTTTCTCTCACAGAAACATAAGTGTATTTAAAGAATATATATTTTTGTTCTGAGTTGAACTTTCACTTTGTCCTGGGAGAAATTAACAATCATTTGATATTACTTAAAGGAAATAGTCACAAGTGTAAGTCCGTTAATGAATGTGAGGCTATTCATTCTGAAAATAAGACCGTTTCTAAAGCTACTACCTACCCTTGAAACCAGGCATTTCTCTAGAGTTACTTAAATTTCTATAGCTATTTAAATTCTATAAATGTCAAAACTATTCTGACTGTCCATTTTTGCCCTGTTCCTCCAGGCTGTATTTCTCAGCTCATTCCCATCGGTGTACTCGGAACTTTTGAAGCTCTTTGATGTGAGAGAAGTGGCAAATTTGGTTCATGATGCTTTGGGCAGTTTGCCAACAGTCATGCATGGGGATGAGTCCCTTCAAGCTGTTAAACTGCAGAGTATTGGGAAAACTGTAGAGAGTCACCTGTACGCTAACCCAGGTAAGGTTAGTCTTGGCTACCTCTAGATGAGGAGCTCAAATTGTGTGCTTTGTACATGGGCCAGCAGATGCTGAAGGGAATAGTGTTCCCAAGGAACAATTCTGTTTTGTATAAGCTGCTCATTTACAAGAATACAGTTTTTTTTTAATTTAGCAGTTTATTTTTCAGAGGCAAAGACTCTTAAAGATATAGAGTTTTTTTGATCTACTGGGAATATGTTGGTTAAGGAAGTTTGCTTTATGCTTTTTAAAGTAATTACAATGAAAAAACTTTGCTAAAATTATTTTTCCCCTTTTTTATTCTTCTTTGGGGGCAGTTCAGCAAACAGGCTCTCACTTATCTGTTAACTCTTGTTTGTGTTACTCTTGCTAGTTCAGCACTTTGGGTCCTCCATTTCTTAATGTAGCATAAAAATGCTATGCAAATGTGAGCGATGCCTGGTGCATAAAGTATATAACAGCATAGTTATTTGCTGTGCAGAAGAAAAAACTGCTGAATGGTTGTGAGCCCAGCATTCTTGGTTTCTATTCTAAGTGAAACTCATAGAAGTAACCAAGTATTGAATTTGAGATGAAGTAATTTTGAAATAAAACAATTAAAATAGAAGAAAGATATTTAAAGAATTCTAATAAGTCTGTATTTACTCACCAATACCCCTGAGAGCTACTTGGGTATTGGCAGATGAAGTTAAGTAGGAAAAGTAACTTTTAGCATCTAAAGCATTCAAGGTAAACACATTGCAATGATGAAAGCTCTGCAAAAACCACCAGGGTATGCATAAATACTTTGGGATACTGCAAAAAATAGGAAGAGTTCTTTGAGTATATTTTTTTAAAAAACTTTCACTGATTCTACTTTACAAATATGAGCTGAAAGAAATGGGTGAGAAGTACTGCATCCTGGATAACTGGCTTCATTCTGGCTGTGAAAACAGCTTACCCTTCCCCTTGGGAGCCCCTCCAGCATCCCCTCCAGGAGGGTCACTTAGCTCTCCCTACAGCCAGTTGTTCAGACTCTGGCTAGAGGATGACATATTCATGGAGCAATATTAAGGATGCTCTCACTTATGTTTTTCATTTTCCAGACTACTTAGGGACCAGGTAGCATCATTGCCATTTTGCTCCCATTATCTTAGGTCAGCCTAACCAGGTGATCCAAATATATGAACCCAATTAGACTTACTTAATGCCATGTAAGTGACTCTTGAGGACTTCCTTGGAACTGTAAATCTACTTTCAATTGTATGACAACTTCTTTTATGTTTGCTTTCTTTTGTAAAAAACTCAGTTTTTTATTGAAATCCATTTTCATTATTAAGAAGTTGCTTTGGCTTTAAAAGCAATGAAAATGTTAAAGTTTACAAGGAGTGCGGGTTGCAACAAATAAAACACAATTTTTTTTTTTCCACGGGGAAACAGATATGAAAAACATCAGGCAGTAATATAAGCTCCTAATATCCATGATAGGAAGATCAGACAAACATTTGCACAGTATAATTTTGGTCATTATTGAGTTGAAGGGTCTTGTGGAGATCAGCATCTTGTCTCTTTGCCATCAAAGCTTCGTCTCTTTAAAATACAAAAAATATAAGTAGACTTTCGTTCAGTCCATGCCTAGAAGGAAGTCCTATTAAAGTCCTCTTGGGAAAAATAAATACTGCACTGTATTATGTTAATGTGTAGAGTAAACTGTGCATCTTAATGGGAAGTTGAGGTTTTCTGCTGTGAAAAGAATTGATTTCTGTCTCACAGATGAAGATAATGAATGCTGCAAACCACAGTGCCAGCTAACGCACTGGAAGTAAAAGGAACATAGGAAATAACTATTTATTCAAACATCTGAAAATGAGGAGAGCGCTTCTTAGATAGCATTTTCTGTTATCTGGAGCTAACTTCAAAACAAGTCAGAGTAGTTTAGCATGGGAGTTTTACACATTTTGTGCTGCAAGGGCCTGAACAACTAATGCATTAGCTCCCACAGCTGCAGAAATCAGCTGACACTAAAGCTACTCTTTCACTAAAATTCAGAGATATATTTGAATGAATTACCAAAATATGAGTATCGATCTAGCATCGATGCCCAACTCAGGACGGACAAAGACTCTCTAACAAGGCAGTTAGAAAGTGTATGTTTATTTCAGCGCTGGGCAACTGCGTGGGATAGCTCCCTAATACACAGCACAAAAGCACAAAGCAATACAAGAGGTATATATTTAGAAAAGTCTTGAATATTCAAAATATAAGGATACATTCATCATATTGTTACCTCCCATTTCCCCGCTTTGTATGATAATTAGTTGAATACTAATTAAGCATGCGTAGTTTGCCTTTTAATTTGGGTCAGTGGTCGTGAAAGTAGAGGAGAGGGCTGGGATGATGAAGTAAAACTCCTCTTCCTCTGTTTGAACTTTTTCGCCCTTTAGGTTTTTGACAATACAAATTGCTTCTAAGGGAACTTTCGGTCCCTTCTGACATTTTCTCTTCAATAGGAAAATTAGTAACTGCCTACATTCCCCTAGATCTATGAAGCAATGTTTTCTATTTCCCTATTGCAAGCACAGTTGAATAAGCACCTAAATGACCAATAATTGTTCAGTTACATTCCAAACTTGTCTCAACTTAGTTCTCTAGTTAATCATTGACTTCAGCTGGGTCTGCTTACTAACTCTGTTTTCTTTAAATTACCAAGTCTATTTTAACTGATTTCTACTATAATTCTAATTTTTGAAACTCTATGTTTCATAAATCTGTTGAAAACAGAAACAACAGGCCTGCAGGGGTTGATTTAAGGTGGCCATGCACAGATGTTCAGTACGATTTCAGATGTATTTGTTGTGTCTGCCTGCTTCTCTAGAGAATACAAGTCATATATTGTATTTACTGATGTGTAGATAAGATGTTTGAAATGGATCTGGTATAGTTTGGTTTTGGTATAGTTTTCTTTGAACCTTTTTTTATTTCAACAATTTTGAACTTCAGCTCATCCTATAAGTAACAGCTACAGGGTTGTTGAAAAGTGTCAGTAGTAGTTATGTCTAACTCCTGTGAGAAATTAGTGGGTGTTAAGGCGTTACTTTACTTTTGTTTTTCCATATTTACCTCTGCATCTTTGTTGTACACTTCATTGGCTGTCTAAAAAGAAACATTACAATTTTCTTGCCAATAAAGTTCATCAGTATTTTTTTTTCCTCTTGGCCTTTCTTCCAGCCTCCTGGGTATTTTGGTCTTTGGACTCATCACTCTTGATACTTGTAGAATGTCCAAACTGATGATCTACATATGCCTGTAACCAGCAGAATGCATAACTTTGTTATTTCCCAAACATCAGTCTAGCATGCTTGTTTGCTTTCTTTTATACATTAAATATTAATACAGCTTCCATTGAGGAAGAGTTAAATCTGTTTTGCTGGGAAGAGTTGGGCCAATAACAGAGAAACACATGAGGAGAATGTACATTTATGAAACTTTATGTTTCAGTAGTCATTCAGAGACAAATACTTGACACAATCAGGAAGAATAATTTAATATCTTTGAACCACCTTGTGTAAAATATGTCAGACTTCCTAAGGGAATGAAAAGTAATGAGCAAGTTCAGGAAATGATACCATTAACTAATAAGGAGGCTTAATTCTAGAAGCTAGGTATTATGGTTTCCCTCTTATTCAATGGTTTTTCAAAAGACTCAAATCTTCTCATTAATGACACTTGTAAGATATCTTAGTAATAACTGCAAGCTAATTGATTGCAATAAAAATGCAAAAGGCCTATCATTATTGAAAGTGTTGATACAAATCCTGAATTCAGTTTACTTAAAATTGATTAAACTTTACATATTAACACAGGTTTGAAAAGAGTAAATCTTTTCAAAACATAAAGGGTTTACACATTGATCCATAGTACTGTTTTCAAGATCTCCATTATCCTTTTCAGATTAATTAGTATTGCTTAATTTGCCTTCCACAGCAATGTACTGTTCTTTGGCATTGTTTGTGTGTATGTGCTTCTATACACACCTGTGGACGTATAGATAGATGCATTGCATACAAAAATTCAGTCTGTGCAAATTATGCTTTTGATCAGTGGCTTATTTTTAGGCCACAGGAGGACTTTCTGAGCCATGCCTGTTTTCCTTCTGCCCTTCAGGCAATGTTTTTCTTTCAACTGAAAACAGGTCCTGTCTACAAGTTTTGAGTTACTTTCCCTAGTGACTGCTCTGAGAACAGTGACATGTGCATGCAGCCAGAGACCACGCATATATGTTTGGTTTTGGATTTGCAGTGATGGCTGCTTTTTTGGCTTAAGCATTTTCTTCTCCTGCCATCCTTAAGTCCAGTATTTCATCCAAACAAGGGGGCATGAATTGAAGAGGTCAAGTAAAACTACCCAAACCAAGAGCAACTTTTGTTTCTTACTGTTCAAGGAGAATGCTGCTTACTTGTTTAAAAGGTTCAATTTTTCCAAGCAGGCTGAAACTTTGACCATCTGTTCAGACATAGTAATTGAAATTAATATCATCTTTCTGAAAGTAATCTTTAAAATATACTAGACTAAAGAAAGTATGTCTCTGCAGTTGCTTTACCACTATATGGAAATCAAGGGGGAAAAGATGTGCTGTGTATTAAATGTTAATGTTGCATAGGAAAGTCACAAGGATTGCCCAGAGTCTAAGATTGCCCTCTTTCTAATTATGCCAAGCACATACTTGAAAAGCTCTGTGTCATGATTTTTCTCTTGTCTTTCTGTATAATATTTGTAAAGGGCAAGTATTAGCATTTTAAACAGTCAGCTAATTTGACTTCCTGCATAGAAGAAAAATTAGGACAGTGACTGATGGCTCAGCGTTCTGATTATTACACCATTCCTTACACTCAGTAATTTTTCTATATCCAGTGGCTGACATCGCATCTGACAATTAGTAAGAAAAAGAGTAACCTGAGACAATTATTCTCCAAACTTTCTCACCTAGTCCTTGGTTTGTACCAGAGGTGAATGAGCCAACTCTCCTCTTCTGTAATACCACTACATCTCTCCACCTAAACACATCAAGACAGAGGGGTATTTAGATTCTGGGCTTATTAGGAATATATCTAAAGCTGTGTTATATGTGGTGGTTGTTTCAATAGCTGGCACTATTGCCTCCGATGTATAGTTGCAAGTCATTGTAAGATGCTTTTTGCTAGTCCATTTGGACTGGTAAAACAGTTTCTGATCATTTTATGAAGCTTTTGCAAAAATGGGATACTTGAAACAGTTGAATGAGGATGCTCAGTTTTGCCTGAGATGCCTCAGGCCACGTCATGTGTAAGAGCTGGCTATTTACAAGTCAATTGTTGCTACAAGTAGATTTTTGGTCTTTAAAATGGAGTTCATGATGCTGCACTTACATGTAAGCAGTGCACAGAGTAGATGGCACCTCCCGTTGGGTACCAAATGCTGTGTGGGCTCATCAAGAAGCTATCTAGAGTTAACCAAAAAGGAACACCTTGGCACAGGGCTGCTCCTGGTTTCTGCCCACCTTCTGGACTGAGGGATTTGAGTTGTAGCTGCAAAAGAGGACCTGTGGCCCAAACAATAATGCTCATACATGAAACATGTGAAAGAGCTACTATTACTGCTCTGTGATAGTTGTGGAGTTGAGTAGTGATTGTATTGAGCTTTCAATCACCTGCTTGCCTGAAAAGTGCCCCAACCACAGAATCACAGGCTGGTTTACACAGTGAACCCTTCATCTTTTCTCTTGATGATGGATTGCCAGGTAGTCAAGAATTCGATACTTGTAAGGCCTAAGAGAAAGCAGGGTAAAGGAGCCATCCCCTGTAATCTAGGGGCTAAGTCTTTTTTATACAAATAGAAAAGTCCTGCTTTATTGCTTCAGCTGAAGGCAGCAGCTCTGTTTTTTCATCCAGCAGGAATGAAAATGAATCAATAAGCAGATTGAGCATTGGGGATCAAAAGGTGACACTTTTCTAACCACAGGTCTGCACATTCACCATTTCCCTGCCTGTTTCCCTTTTGACCCTAGGAATCTTGCAGTGGATGGGTCAGTGGCAGCTGTGCACACCTGACATCTCAGAATACCTGGGATAACACTTAGCTAAGCTTCTGGTTCTGAGTTAAAGATGCTGCTGCCTTGGTTTCATTAACAAACTTCTTCCCCCCATTTGTGGTGCTACAGGCAGATAGGAACTCTCAGGCCAGTCCTGATGAAAACCTACTGAGGCGCTTGCAGAAATAAGCAGTCACTGGAGAGAGGCTGTTTATTGCCCAGTATTGGGTTTCTGTACCACTGGTTTTCGATTGATTGATGGTCATTTGCCTACTGCTGTACAGTCTTTGTTTATTATTTTCTTTAGTAGGAAGATACAGAGGTACACCTGAATAAATAATAAGCAGGAAACACCCATTTAAAAAGAGCAGGCAAGCTTTTATTTCAAAAATAAGAATATACTTAAATAGTGTGTACAAATTGGCTTGTCCATATGATTTGTTTTTTGTTATAAAGATGACTAGACAATGAAAACAAGGGAATAGTAAAGCATAACAAGATTAGTGCTGTGTTTCAGTGAGTGAAAGAAACATTAAACAAATAAAATCTCAGAATAAATATATCTTCTTCTCCCTCATGGAAAAAAATAGAGGAAATAATTGAGGGGGGGAAAAAGTGTTTATAGAAAATGTAATCCATAAACAATACCTGGTTGGCAAAATTATTTTAAAAGAGTGATTTTTCCAGCTAGGGAAATCATTTGTTAGCATATAAATGCATTAATGAACAAAGGAAGTGAGAAGATGAATATATTTCTATAATGCAGCTTATAATCAATAAAATTTTAATAGAGGATATTATTCAAGTACATTTCTATGAGAATATAATTTCTTAATTATGAAAAAGATTTTAAAACATCAACAAAATGAAAACAGGTAATATCCTTTCTGTTTATCAAGTTGTGAATAGGTGTTTACAGTGTTATCACAAGTGTATTAGGGTTCTTCCCATTTAATATTGTCTTTAATTGTAATAAAAAGAAGCAGAAATAAGTAGCACGTTCATGATGTTCTTGCATAATTTTCAGCAAATTCAGGACTGAAAATAACAGCAAAGAGCTATGTTTAGGAAATAAAATAGTGGAAAGGCAAATTATTTTATGTAGACACCTATAGTCTAAGTTGCTCATACTCAGTAGGAGTGAGGAATCTGGAAAAGTGGAAATTCTGAAAGAAATCTGAAAATACTGCTGCTGGTCTGTGAAGTAGAACTCCTTTGTAGAATAACATAAGTTCCAGATGAAGTCTGTCGTAACCTTGGCATATAAATTGATCCTGTCACGTGGCAGGAACACTAGAGCATAATTTCTCATTGTTTTGAATACAAGTATTACTGTTCTACTTGTTTTTATTTGTTTTGGATGACAGTTCAATAAATACTTAAAATTTCTTTTATATGTAGTATATTCCACACAGTGGTGTTTTTCTTCATCCATGATACAACATAGTGACTTTCAGCATATTGTTTACTCTTCAAACATTTGCTTATGATTGTGAAGTAAAAGCTTCTGCTTATCAAAAATGTGGTTAAAGCAAGCAAAAGCTTCTGCTTATCATAAATAGTATCATAATATTCATTAAATTTTTCATTTTTTCCAGATTCTCGATGCATTCTTCTTCCAGTAGTTTTGCATCATCTCCACATGCATTTGCAAGAGCAGAAGAACCTTACAATGTGTGCTCGTATCCTTAGTAACATATTTTGCCTCATCAAGAAGAACAGCTCAGTGAGTAAACACCATGTCACATCCACTTGAACTTCTTTATATGGCTCAGTGACATTTGGTGACACAAGCTGGACTTTGCCCAAGGGCATTTTAAAGAGTTCTCTGTGTAATGAATCTGCATAAACATGTCATTTTGATTTTTTCATGACCCTTTTCTTTCCATGCATGAGTATTTTAATTGTATCATATAGTGTTCTGACAAGCTTTTATACTTCCTGAGTGATGTGTTGGAAAGAAAGGTCTGCTTTCTTTTAGGGGCATTTTCTATTGTGGGCTGTATATTCTTAGGGGACACAGGGCTGATATAGGTAAAGAGATTGATATGAGTATTGCAAGGGGGATTGCACTTGACTGTTAGCTGATAAACTTTGTGGCCAGTTTCTGATGTTTGTGAATTAATGTGTGAAAGCTGCATATGAGAGCTTGCTTAGACAGGTGTATTGCAAATGGGAAGGTGATGGTAGGTTCTGACAGACAACAGGATATAAGACGATTAAAACCAAACATTGCCTGTCATCAGTTCAATACATGCATGTCAAGGCCAGCATACATTACCTTGTAATGCATTAGTGAGAACCTGTTATGTGCTTCTTCATTTCAGCAATTAAAGTTGCTCCATCAGTGATTTGATATGGATGTGGCTTGCACCTTTGACACTGTAACAACATATGTATTCCAGCTGCTCCTAGACAAGTATAAAAGCTCATCACAAGATAAAGTGATTTGGACTGGGAGAAAGACTTATTATATTTGGTCTGAATTTCAGGAGATCTTCTATTTAGAGTCACCAAGCCAGACATGTACACAATTACAAGTGGATATCTACATAAAACTCTCCCAAATGTTCAAGATATGCAGCTACTATTTTTAGTATTCTTTGAGTAATTGAGACTATTAACAACTTTGACATGTTGTGTGGTACATCAGTACAGAATTTTAGTCCTTCCATTATAATCAAGATAATTTAGAGATTGAGGGAACAAGTGAATTTGCAGTAAGGCAGCTTTGAAAGTTAGGGCTGTTGCTCATTCTAAAAGTAGTTTGTAGTAGTAAAGAGAAGTGTCCTCATGGTTGATGCAGTTCCTAAATATACTGTGTGCTGTCTGTTTTCATAAGTAGCCAAGTTAACAGTTCTTTGATGCTAGATGAAGTGACAGAGAACATGACCTGACTCTAGATTCAACTTAAGTCCAAAAAGGAATTTTGAGTTTTGTTACAAATCATATGCTTTAGGGTGTCTAGGAAGAAAAATTAAAACAAAAGAAAAAACCCAAATCACTCCTACACTTCAATGTCAGCAAAGTTGATCTATTTGTTTGTCAGTTGAGTTTTAGCTTAGTTGTGTGCATTTGATTATGAAATGTTTCTTTCTGTGAAGAACTGTCATGTTAAACAATGGATAAATTTGCTCAGATTAAGATAGTGGTTTCTGCTGCAGTGGAGACTTAAAACTGTCATGAAGCAGGGAAAACATTTGCATCTGAATTAAAAAGAAATAACTACAACTTGCCTTTATCAAGTGTTTTCGTGCTGGCAACTGAGATATTCATGGTCTGTTTTGGCAGTGAATGCTTTGATTCCTTTGTATTGATGTTGTGTACAAGCAGTTGCAGGCTCACATAAATGACTAATTTGTGCTACTTAGCTGCTGGGAAGCAACATAGCTGGTCCTTAGTGATGAAGCAGGTCCTGAAGGTTGAGCACCATCTGCTTATTTCTGGTGATAGTTTCAAAGAGTAAAACAGGATTCTGCTTTTTGGATTTTAAGCCTTTCTTGGCAATTTCCCCAGAAGATATGAGTGTTACCTATAAAAATCATGCCCGAAAAGTTTTTGTATATTATTTACTGCTTTCTTCTAAATGTCAGTGGAAAATAGAGCTATGCTAATTTGATGAACACTTACATATTCAAAGTCATCCCTGTAACTGTCCTCTGTGATGTAATTAATGGAAAACTGTTAGGAAAAAATGAATAGAATTAAACAATATCTGAATTAGAGAATAGTCCTTGTTTCTTGAATGTAGCATTCATACTGTAATTTGTTTCTAAAACTACATCAAAGGAATTATGCTTGTGGTCATGTTTCTATTTTAGAATCTTAAATGTTTTATTTATTATTTAAGGAAAAATCAGTCCTGGAAGAAATTGATATGATTGTAAACAGTCTGCTAGATATTCTATTAAGGACCATACTAGAGATCACCAGCCGACCACAGCCATCAGGCTCTGCTATGCGCCTCCAGTTTCAAGATGTAAGTTTCTTGCAATGAAAGAGCTCACAATTGTCACTGCTTGGACTACTAGATCTGTGAATATATTGTCTTTATATTGTAATTCACAGTGTTACTGTTTGTGTATAAAAGAGAGAATGAGGAGGACAATGATACCTTCTTTCCTGCATTCTACTCATTTTTAGTGGAAACAGTAATTTTTTTTCATTAAGTTTATTTATAGATTGTGACCAAAAAATCCCAAAACAAAGCAAAAAAACAAGCCCAAAAGATAACATTTCTTTTGAGACTTTCAGGTTAGTAATGATTTCAGTATGTTCCTTTTGTTTGCAATGTAATAGCTTTTTGAAACTCTCCTTAAGTTTGAATTCCTGAAAATAGAAGAGTATCAATCAATAACAATTCCTAAAATGCATACATTTTTTCATGATGAAACAACTCTAAAGATGCCTGCAGAATCTGTGATAACTTGTACTAATCTAAATTTATTACTTGAGAGACATTTTGTTGTTCTCTGAGCTGAGCATTTGAGCTTTGTTTTTGTCACATGAAGCTGAGCATACAGGATAGATTTAGAAGATTAGCAAATGATGTTTTGGTGAACCTGCTATAACAACTTATGGAAATTAGAAGGCTGAAATACAGGCATTTACAGAAAAGTCTGTGATGAGCATTAATCAAATAAAATGAAGTGTTATTTTGCTTTGTTTGCAGCAAGGTTTTCACTTTGCTTTTCAAGGGCAAATTGGTTCTAATATAGCCAGGGATGTGAGGGGTTAGCATTTTGTGCAAAAAAACATAATATGCTGAGTGATTTACCATCATTATACATTTATTAATTGCTCAGTGTTTACACTGTAACAGTTTTTGTTAAGGAATAGATGGTTGCTTTTCAAACAGAATTTCCTGAGATCAAACATTTCAAAAACATTTAATAGCTGTGGAAAAGATGTGTTATCTGGGTTTTTTTGCTTGTTTTCTTTTTTACTTTAGACCCACAGAGCTAACTGTTTATGGAGTACTTTATGGAGCTGACCGAACTCTGTAATAAGATAACATAATGCTTTAATCACTGTGATTCAACAGCAATATACATCTAAGAGTTTGGGTTTTGTTTTCCTTTAAATAACAAAATTACAAATGTATGCTGTGTGGCAGATCAGGCCACCACAAGAAAATCTAAGCTAAAGAAAGGGTGGTAGTGTTAGACTGTTACTGTTGCAAAGCTCTGATCTTAATGGTTTCTTATGAGATATCCCCTTGCTTGCAGATTAAGTTTTCATTAAACACAATGACAGCCTAATTCTTTTGCACCATCAAAAAATTAGACTCTGAAAGTGCTTTCAAGTTGCAAAATTTTCTTTTATGCATCAGAACAGCCATGTTATTGTCACTGCAGACTCCCAAAGAATACTTAATGTGGAAGTGACTCACAGTAAAGCATAAGGCAATTATATACATTTATGTAGAACTATCATTCAGTATGGCTTCTGGCAGCACATGGAGCCAGATTCTTGGAACTATTTGTAGAGGATGTATGATAAAGTACTCAATGTGAGTGCAGCAGTAGAGTCTGTTCCAGTATGATACCATTATTTCAAACTGCATGTGTCATAAAAAATTCTTTGTGAGATGTACCGTGGGAGCACGCTTGATAAAATTCTGTCATAGTTTCGAATGAGACATAGTCTTCCTTGTGGAAGTAGTCCCAAACCCATCTGAGTGTGATCTCGTAGGCCCATGTGTCACTGTTTTTCTTCACAAAGAAACAACATCAAATCAGGCAGCACTGGGGTTTGTGCTGCTGTGACTCTACCATTTCTTTCAAGAAGCTTTGATACCTGGATACCATTTAATTTTCAGTGAGAAGTCTTCTTTGCTGTAACCTGCAAGATGGGTGTGATGCTTTAAGCTGAGCACAAAGAAGGCATGGCTTCAGGGTGTCAGTGTTACAGATGCTGCATTGACAAACAGGGAATTTAATGCAATGGTGAAAGTGAAATTTCTGCTTTGGTTTGTCACTGAATAAGACCTTTGGACTTCCTTAAGAAAAAAAATGCATTTGCATATAAAGAGTTGGCAGAAAGCAGTCCACTTAAAGTGAACTTTAATTGATTTCAGATATTGGAAGTTCAGTCCCTCAGAACCTAAATGAGCTGCAATTTAATTGAAAGCTCCATGGTTTTTAATAATTGTGCTCCTTAAATACAGCACAAAAAATTACTTAAGGAATCTACCTAAGTGATTTTAGTATACTGCTTGGCTTGACTTTTGACACTGGAATTGGACCCTAAATGTTTTTTACCAAGGTTGTTATGTGTGTGGAATTTGCTTTTTGCATGATTTGAAAGTTAATCTGTGGCCAATACCAGCAGAAATCCTACAACATACATTTTTATGTTGAGTTCAACAAATGAAGCTGAATGTGCATTGCTATTTTAAAAAACAGCCTGTATAGCTACCTACATTCAAATTAAAAGCTCAAATTTAGAAGTCAGTTAACAATTAGCTAAAGTTGATACTTTTATAACACTAATCTGTCTGTCAACTGTAATAGTACAGCTCTCTATAACAGGTTTTGATTTTTAATGTACTACTATATAAGTTGAAACAAATGTGGGAACATAAAAGAAAGGTGACTAAAAAGGACTACTTAAAATACCTAGGCAGGAAAGGAATTTTGTCACTCAAGCTAGAAATTGGGTATACAGATATTTACAAACAGCTGTAACCTTTATGCCCAGAGCATGAATATTAAGAGATTTTGTAGCCTTAGGATATTGTTTTTAGATTGTGATTCTATGGTTCTATGAATGCTATGTTCACTGTAAAACAAGGGGAAGTAAGACATTTAGAATCATTACTTCATTGTAGAATCTTACTATTTTATCACCATGTTGCCAGTGAAAGCCATCACCTCACACATGATCAAGTGTATCAAGGTATAATCACAAATTAATTAGGCCTTCCAATGTAAAATCCAGAACAGCCATTCCTGTGAAAACACACTTCTTTTTAATCTTATTTTCTGTTTTTAATGAAAGATGGAGGGAAATCTTCCCAAAATTTGACTTGGCGAACTAATGAAAGACACAATTTTAAAGTATTGTTATCACCTGTCTATTCTCCCAGTCTCATTCTCCATTCCTGGTATAGGTCAGAAATATATTTCCCATTTTTTAGCAAGCTTGTAAAATTTCAGAATTGTTCTTTCTAAGCATTGGGATGCAAACCAGACCTTTGACTCTTTCCTGTCTTCATCCATTCTGCAGTCAGACCTGACTGATACCATTCAGTGTTTCTTTCCAGTCCAAAAGTGAGTAAGCAGACAGGAAAGGGTGAATGGGAGAACTTGTTCCTTCCTATAATACCTTGGTTGTTTGACTGCTCACTAGAGGTACCCAGTGCAGTTCTCTGCTCTTTCAATGAGAAATTCTTCTGTAAGCCCAAAGAAATTTCTGATCAAAACATTTTCAAAGTTTGTTCAATCCTACAAATGAGTTTTCTTCGTGACAAATCTTGGTTTTTTGAGATGAAAGAATGTTTTGAAAAATTCCCAGCTACCTCCATTCATTTCTTCCCTAAAGGAAAACAACAGCATTCTTCCCAGAATTGTTGCAAAATATGTTTGTTTATATTTGTTTCAAAACTGAGTTGACTAAAGAGGTTGTAATTTTAGCAATGTAAGTAATTTGTTTAAAAACAGATACAAGGGAAGCAAATCACAAATTAAAATTTTACTGGTTTAGCCCTGCTGGAACTATTTAAAATAGATTTTTCTAAGCAAGTAGACTCCATTTAGGGAAAAATATTTCCTTAAATGGGAAGGAAGTGCAATCAATGTATTTTCACAAAATATGGAGTTGAAGCCTAATTGTAGATTAATTTCCCTTGCATTTGTTAATTATTTTGAAGTGCTTATAATATAACAGTTTAAGCTCAAGTGCAGAAAACATAATATTTCTCCTCTTGGCTTATCTGAACAGGGGGAATTTGTCTCCTGTTTATTGTCACTCTTGCAACAAATGACTGATAGACATTATCAGCAGCTGCTTGATAGCTTCAACACAAAGGAAGATCTGAGGGTGAGTAACAGAATTGTGTTTCTGCTTGCTTAGGCCTTTTTATTTCTCTTTTTTTATTTATCTCCCTTTAAGATATCCCTGTGCTTTAATGAATCACTTCAGTATTTAAATGCAATGTGTTTTACAGTTTAGCTAACTATTGCACAGCTTTTCTTGGGAACTCGCCTCCACTCTTACAGTGGGGCAAGGCTGTTATTGCTTCTATAATGACAGCAGAGAGAATATGGATAGAGGGAACTGTATAATTGCTTTAAAGCCGTGAACTTAGCCTCCAAACCTATTTAAAAGATGGTGTCAGTCTAAGGTTACCCTGCTCTTGTTTGATTCTTACTGTCAGGCAATTGGAGAATTTTTGTGTTTTGCTTATTATACTTGCTTATTTTTTTCATTAATTAAATTATGCATGGCAATAGCAAACATGCAATTTGAGAAATGCATAATCAACTAACTCTTCATTTTTCTTAGCTGTGCAGCACGTCCATTGGCAGGAGGATGTGTCAGACTTATAATGTCTGTCTGCTCATTTTGATCATAGAAAAGAGTAGCTGAAAAGAGTAGGGGTCTTTCAAAGCAACTTCTACCAGTTTTATTAATTGATTTACTGAGTTTGTGGCGATACATAATTTTTAATTCCTTTTTGGAGGAGGGGCAGGATTAAAAAAAAAAATTTTGAAGTTAAGATTTCCGGCATAAACATATACACTAAGATTTCCCCGCTGCTGCATCCTGAAAGTTATATAGTACCAAATTTGATCCACACAAAAAATCTTGAGTAATCATTTATGCACATTATTCAGCCAGTAATCATGTCCTAATGTGATAATATATTTTAAGTGTTACTCCTTAATTACCATTTGATAAACTTATGTACTGCCCTGAGAAGGGGAGTCTAGTCATGGTGCAATTTCAGATTTACTTAAATTCCTGATAGCTGCTTAGAGCTGAAGACAGCATACCATTTGTGAGTGCCTTTTCTTTGAATGAGGTGGTCATAGAGAGTTTGACATAGAAAACTCTGCTAAGAAGTTATCATGAATCAAGAGCACTACCTAGGAGTTGTATAGGGTGAACGATTTTTATATAAGCAATACAGCATCAGTTTTCACCTAGCATAGTTGCTATCCTTAGGCAATTTTTAGTAAATATTGTGGAACCTAGGCATTTTAGTGGAAATATTTTACCTTTTGTGTGAGTTCTGAACATGTATTCCTAAAGTTTTCAGGCTTTATTTCTGTTTGATATATCTGTGAAATACAGTGTTGAGTTTATTCAGACTTTTCTTCCTTCTAGAATATGAAAAATCTCTGGAATTAATGCTTGAATGGTGTTTGATTTGACACATTTTAATTCCCCCCATGCACATACCCTACTATTACGCAGAGACATATGGAAAGCAGCTGTAGCTGGTGCCATCAGCTTTCACAACAGAGGTCTTCAGAACTCAAGTCCAGAGTTTGCTATTTCCATTCACATCTCATCGAATCAGCATCAGCTCAACCAGTGATTCATCATTAATGCAGCATTCCTTCTCTTCTGAATCTTAAATAATATATTGTTTTTTCCCCTCACTTTGAAATATCAAATATGACTGAGAGCAAGAGGAAAAGATGAGAGCTGGTGTGTGAGACCAACACTGCTGTTAATCATGAGGTGATTGTGTATGACTAGGCTATCTAAACCATCTCGTTACTTCCCTTTTTACTTTTCTGCTTTGATTGCCAAGTGTGGAATTTTCTTTTCTTTAAGATATCTTAGGAAATTATATCAGTATGGATAAGTGAAAATTCAAAAGGTGTAAATATCAGTGATAAGACTTTTTTTCCCCTGAGATGCTTTAGAAGCTGAAATAGTAGCCTTTATTAATCAAGTGGCTAGTTGGGACTTAAACTTCAGTGGTAACTACCATCAGCTTGCTGTATTTCTGACTTCTCATTTTGTTCCTAGTCAGTGATATCAAAGTGAGTTGGGTCTTCCACATTATGAGTGAGTTGGGAAGCCACATTATGAGTTACAGATCTGACAGGAGGTTTACAAGGGATTTATCCGAGTGCAACCTAGGCCTTTGAATTGCTTTGTGCTCTGCTTTTTTGCTTTAGCTACCTCTGGTTATAATTAACCATCTATACTAAATGATTAGGCACTGACACCACATGACATTTCATCTTTCTTCCAGACTAATTCTCAAGGTGACTATGTCAGTACTTGCATGAATGTATGTTTGCACAGCATTTGTGATACAGTTAATAAAAATACCCCTACCAAATGACTTCTCCAAACAAAAATTCACTCATGAAAGTACTTGCAGAAAAGGAAAGAAGGTTTTGCAGTTCTATTTTTTTTTAACAGTCTATACCAAACTTACTAAAGGCTGCTTCCAGCTTGTTAAACAAAGAAAAGCAAAATGGAGACTTTGAAGGAATGTCATGTACACATACTTACATGACATGCATCTGAGTGATGCATTAAACAAGTGGTTGCTTATGGAAATATTCCCTCTATTTTGTAAATATATTTATCTTAAGTAATTGACATGGTGACTGTTTTGTCAGGTTTTTTAAGAGAGGGTTTTTCTGCTCAAAGCAGAAGATAGAAAAAACATTTTATATTTGAAAACATGCAAATGAAGTATAAAAGAACTGACAGGAGTTTCATGGCTGAGTGGTAGAACCAGGCACTATACTTCACTCACTTTTTGAAACCCTGACTTTAACAAGATAGTAATTTTAAATGCTTCCTTTTATCTTTCAATATTATTTTAATGGTATGCTCTTTTTGCCTACCACAAATTGCTTTCTACTTCTAGTAAATACATTTTACAGTAATTTATAGAGCAGAGGCACCCTTGTAGGTGGATATTTGCTGCTGTGAAAAAGCTCAAATATAATTTATGACAAAAGGTAACAGTGGAAGTTATAAATCGGAGGAGATCATTGGGAAAATGAATGCAAAAAACAGTGTATGTTAGCACAATGCAGCTTTGACCACAGCAAGGTGACTTTGGTCAATGTGTGGGAGTTTTAATTAATAGATTAAAAGAAGACAAAACAAGTAAGCATCTACCAGAAGGCCTAGTTTTTATTCATTGACAGTGTACGCTACATGATGTGACAGAATAGAGGTTTGATGAAGGAAAAGATAATATTTCATAGGGATGGGTGTAAATCTTGCTAGTTCTGTCATCCCTCTCTTCCAGCTCTAGGAGCTGAGCAGGGTAAGATGGGTGCCAAACTCTAATACCAAGTGGAGTTTTTTCCACTGTTCTCTAATGGCCCCTGGGACACAGGCCGTGTGAGATCTGTAGGCATGGGGAGTGTCTCTGGTGGAGAAGCTCAGTTCTATTCACCATCCTTCCCCTGCTCTGCAGGGACATCCACTCACACATGGGACTTCTAAAAGAATGGGTGCTGGGGCAGAGGAGTAGTTCTAAAGCCACTCATTTAGGTGGCTTCTGATGTAGATTAAGCAGTGAAGCAAAGAAGATCTGGGAAAAGAACTGGCCAAGGGGTGGATGAGTTGCCCAGGAAATGACAGCTCACTGTGAAACCATCCTCTTTCTTATTGTCATTTGGCACTCTGGATGCTCTACAACCTTGATACCAAGTAGTCTGATAACCCTGCAGTGTAAATCAAAGCAATGGAACATCATGAAATTAGCTTCAAAGTGGACTGTTGACCCAAATTAAAATGCTTTATAGGTGTACCCCAAGAGATCCAATGAAGAGTCTGATCTGCTTTGCAGAGGATTTTACATGCATACTGAGAAGTGTGCAAAGAAATTCGAAGGCAGTTTTTGGTTAAATGAGTAGATGTTTTTCAGTCCTTCAGAAGGCTGTGCTTCTCAATCACAGTTTGAAAATTTCATTGAGTAAATATTACCGCTAGAGGAAAACCAAACTGTGATATGATATTATTTAGTCATAGAACCATAGAATGGTTTGGGTTGAAAGGAAGCTTAAAGACCAGGCAGGAACACCTTCCACTAGACTCGGAGCTCCATCCAGACTGGCCTTGAGCACTTCCAGGGATGGGGCTTCTACAACTTCTGTGGGTAATCTGTCCCAGTGCCTCACTATCCTCACAGTAAAGATGTTTTTCCTAATATCTAATCTAAATCTACTCTCAGTTGGAAGCCATTCCCCCTTGTCCTGTCACTACATGCCCTTTTAAATAGTCTCTCCCCATCATTCTTGCAGGTTCCCTTCAGATACTGGAGGGGCTTCAATTAGGTCACCCTGCAGCTTCCTCTTTTCCAGGCTGAACAATCCCAATTCTTCCAGCCTTTCCTCACAGGAAAGGCCTTCCATTTCTCTAACCATCTTGGTAGTCTCATTTGGACTCCAACAGGTCCATGTCCTTCCTGTGATGGGGCCCCAGAGCTGGATGCAGCACTCCAGGTGGGGTCTCACCAGAGTGGGGCAGAATCCCCTCCCTTGACCAGCTGGCCACGCTGCTTTTGATGCAGCCCAGGATACAATTGGCTTTCTGGGCAGGGAGGGCACTTTGCCTGCTCATGTCCAGCCTCTCATTCACCCCAGGCCCTTCTTGGCAGGGCTGCTGTGGATCTGTTCATCCCCCAGCCTGTGTTGGTACAGGGGGTTGCCCTGACCCAGCTGCAGCACCTTGCACTTGGTCCTGTTAAAACTCATGACATTCCCACCAGACCACTTCTTGAGCTTGTCCAGGTCCCTCTGGATGGCATCCCATCCTTCAGGGTAAAGTTGTTTAAGTGGTGTGAATTAGTACTAAACCTTATAGTACTAACTAGTATTATCTTACAGATAGTACTAGACCTTATGTACACTAGGTAGAAATATTAAGAGATGGTATTTAGAGTATGTAAAAGGACAAAATTACTTCCTTTTTTTCTCTTAAGATAGAAGACATGAGACATTAATTCTATCTGTACTCAACCAACCAAATGTTAGTTCACTTATACTGCCAGCAAAAATGGCTTTTAAATGTTAAAATCTGTTACTAAATCTATGTTTTGCATCTAATATCACTACATTGATGACACAATTTTCTATTTTTTTGGTGAAAATTAGAAATAATTAGCCTGGTATAAATTATTCAGAATTTAATGCCAGTGTCTACATTTGCTTTGTTTTAAAGTTTGCTTGGTATAAAAGATGTATTCTGATTCTAGCCTAGTTACCCAAAGAAATGAAGTACATAAGATCTTCCTTTCTGTTATTCTTAAAGACTTTTGAACAAGCTATCTCAAAGGCCCTAAGTTTACACCTCACACAGCCCTTTGGTGTTAAATCTTCAAACCACTGCATGGTTTCATGGCTTCCCAATAACAGCCATTTGGCCTCTTCAGTTCAGCAGTCTGCTGGTTAGATCCCTAATGGCAGCAACATGTATTATGTCTGGACAACAGACAGGATAAAAAGGGAATGTGGAAGAATCTGGGACGTTATTGTGAGGTGATATGCAGCAACATTGAAGGCATTGCCATATTGTTGGGATTATGGCACAGAGCTGTGGGATTACTGCAGGGGAGGGAAGTAACATCTGCAAAATAAAAAGGCACTTAAGTACAAGGTGCAAAGCTGTAGAAAAATGGCCTGGAATAAATGTGTTGTTCGTAGAGGTAGGTACTTATTTATCTGTAAAGCTGGTCACCTGCATTCAAATAGTATGTTATCCGCAGTGAGTATCATTTATACTCTTTAATACAGATAAATTTTTGGCATCTTGCTCAGAAAACAGGTTCTCTTTTCTGTAATCTTCTCTGGTGGGTGGGTGTGGGGATCTCATCTACCTTACCCAGTGCCTGTATTCATCCCCCTTTACAGTGATTCTCTAATGAAAGACATCTGTTGTGCAATGCCTGTCATCTACACTTTGATAAATGCACTTGAGAATATATTTTTTTGTTCAAAATTATTTGTATCTTCATCTCATTTGTGTTTCGGGGTAACTCTCTACAAGTGATGTGGGCAGAATGCATGCCAAACATTTCAAGGTCAGGTACTGCACTGATTCTGTTAGATGTGTTTATATCACTTGCCTCATGCTCTTCGTGTTGTCAAAAGCTCAATTTTCATACTAAAAGAATACTGGCAGTACTATACATAAGCAAGATGGTCCCTTGTTGTTAGTTTTATTTGTGAAAAGAAAAACTGAAAAAAAAACATGCTGAGAGGAATAGTTTCGTTATTTATTAGTGAGTTAAATGACATAGGAGATGATAATGCTAAAAGCTTTCAGGCAGTGCTTTCTATATTCAGAGTAGCTCACAGGGGTTGACTGTTTTTTTAGATCCAGCAAATGAGGCAGAATGGTTAAGTGACCTGCACATAGCCAGCCAGATGCACTACCAGTTATGGGGCCTGGGCATTTCTATTGGAGTCACTGGTCTTTGTCAACTCAGTGACAAAATTGTCCTTACACTCTCTCTGCTGCTTTTAGAATAAATCTCAAGTGATGAAAGTCTGGCATGATTAAGGAGATATTCTGAACTCTCTGGTGTTTGTAAAGTGCTTTTTTGATTTTCAAATTGTTCTCAGCATCACATTTGTGGAAGTGTATGGGTGGAAACCAAATGCATCTTTGACATTTCTTTTACGCATTGCTGTCAATCAAATGGCACATATTTTCGTCATTTTAAGAAGACAGAATTAAATCACTATTTGCAGATTCTTGGGAAGTAATAAGAAAAAACATTCAGAGGTGTATCTATGGTGAAAATAAGTGCAATTCTTCTGTTTCTATAATGATTTTTTTTCTCTCTGATTAAAATATTTTTAAAGCTCACTGCTCTTTTTAAAGCAGCAAAGACATATGACTACTTCTTTTCCTTCCAAAGGATTTCCTGCTGCAGATTTTCACAGTATTTCGGATACTGATACGACCAGAGATGTTTCCAAAAGACTGGACAGTGATGCGTTTGGTTGCAAACAAGTAAGACATTTTTAATGTTATTAAAAAGTACAGGTAGTATGCACAGATCATGCTAAAAATAAAATTATATGATGTATGTAATAAAAATTCAATGTATTTTTTATAATGCTGGCTGCAGTTTTTCTTTTTTTAATTTAAGATTTCAAATCTCTGGACTTCTTTTATACCACAAATTTATAATATAATCTATACCTCTTTCTGTTCTGAATTTTATTAAGCACATATAACTGGAGACTCAAAAACACTTTTACAGAATAAAGCTGCAAAGGATCAACAGCTTTGTTTTCCAAGTAACAAATTACAAGTCTCTAAGGAACTTCTTTTCAAATCTGTTTCTTGAAATTCTGAGTTGGTAAAGATCTGTTTGCTCTCAAGAAGAAATTATCAACTGTAATATCATTAATGATGCTTTTGCACATTTGTTCATTTAGTGTTTGTCAAAAAAATCACAAATTAAAAATCCTAAATCAGGAAATGATGTACAGCACAGGCAACAGTCATATAAAATTCTAAGTGCTGCTTAGTGAGATTTTCAGATGAAACCTGCCCATCAGCCATTCCTTCTCTGCTCAGGCCTTATTTTTAAAGAAAGAGGTTCCCAGCATTTCTAAGAAGTAATTACAACAGGTCTGAAGCAATATATTAGGTTTTATTTCACCTCTATCACCACCTGTCCTTTTTGCAGTCTTAGCTTTAGGTCAGATAAACCAGCTGAACAGTCAGCACAGTTACAGAAACATCAATATCAGCAGAGGAAGGGCATTGTGTTGGGCAGACCTAGGGATCCAGAAGGTAGGATTGACAAACTTTCATGATACATATTGCAATGCCTGATTAAAATTCGGTTGTAGTCTGCGTTGTACCTGCTGGCTTCAAGGAGAATTTAAATTTGTGCTGCTGTACATACTACTAGTAGCAATATTATTGGTACAATTAAATTTAACAATACTTGTGTTTATGATCTGTATTTTTTGCGTGTGTGTGGATATGCAAGCATAATAGTATTTGTTCAAACTTTGTCATGGCTTGAAAAAATTATCATTTTTTGTTCATTTTTATTACCTCAGTGCAGCTAATCTTGCCAAGTTTGAATTCCAGAAAAAAAAGTTACTAATTAAAGAATGGATATGATCATTTGTTTCTGTGTATGATATTAAATAAGATATGACTGATACCAGCCTACATCTGGTATCATCTGGTATGCTTAAGAAATAAATTGTGAAACACAAGAAAGATGGAAAAAAACCAGGAACTTTTAGTCAAAATAAATAATCTAAGAAATTGTTATGTATTCCAGTAACAGCTGGCTTGGCAAATGGCTTTGCAACAGCTGACATGCACAGAACTAAGGTTTAGGAACGACCTTGGCACGTGTTACATGGCTGGTGATGTTCAGATAATACCAAGTTCTGCAAAATGAGCACTTCCTTCACCAGTATTTTAGTAATCATCACACATCTCCCTTTATTAATCAATGGCATGATGTTTCTGACCATCTAGGAAATGAGTCTATGCCCAGTTCTGTCAGGCAGTGAAGATAGGCAGAAGCTGACAATAACTGCTGGTGGGAATTGTCCACAAGGAGCTCATCAGACCAGCTAACTGATCCTGATAACACACAATTGCATAAGCACCTCTGCCAGCAAGTGGGATTATAAGATGTCTTGGTTTCAAAGACAGGTGTCTGCTAAGGAAGGCAGGAGCCTCCCTTGGAATGGAAAACTGTAACACCTCTCCCTCCGAATTATTATAAATTTAAAATCAAGGGGCTCTCAGGCAGAGATATGGGAATAGGAACAACAGTTCTTTACTAATATCTAACACGAAGCTAACTGTCCTGGGTTGACTGTATGATGCTTGTATCCCCAATCGTCTGTCCTGCTTATGCCGGGTATTAAGTTCTGTAGCTTTAAGTTAGGCCCAGAGAGAGAGAGAGTGAAGAGGGTGAAGGGGGGAGAGAAAACGCACACAGTTTGTCTACAGGAGTTACACCTTACTCCCCCGGAAATTCCTTCAGAGACTGCGCTCGAAGCGGAGACAGAAAAAATAGAGATAAGCTCTCTGTGTGCTCTTGGAGTTCGCAGCTGGGTGCTCTCGGAAATCTCTCGGCTTTTGCAGAGAGAGAGAGACTTTATTTCTTTTACTGGTTTATTTCTTCTGGGACTGGTCAGCATCTCTGTGGTCCAAGACATCAGGACAATTCCCCGGGGGCCCCCCGACTCTGCAGCCGGGCCTGGCCATTGGCCCCAGTCTCTGGAGGGACTGAGGCTGACACAGCCGCACCCACAGAAGGACTCCGGATCCACCATCTCTTCAGAGAAAGGAGAGGTTTCATTGTTTTATATCATTCAATTTTTGTTTCCAAACTTGTGAATATTCTGCTTATTAAATAAATAGTTTTTTCCACTTTTTCTCTAAGGAAATCTTTTCCCGAACCGGTTTGGGGGAGCAGTGGCTGAAATTGGCTTGTCTAGAGGAGACCCCCTTGGAGGTCTCCTCCTAACATTTGCCCTAAACTAGGACACTAACAAATAACAACAACTATGGCATTAACCAACACACAGAACCAGAAACCCAGTGGCAGCCTGCTTGGCCTCATGCACCTTTCCCTTTCTGGTGCAGTTCCAGTCACAGTCAGCAGGGGACGCCGGTGGCTCCCAGTGGGCAGGGCAGGTGCGATGGTTCCTCTGCGGCTGCAGGGGGCTGCTCCAGCGCGAGCTCAGGTAGCACACAGCAATGGCGGCTGTCTGGGGTAGGAATGGATGGAGGAGAGGCTTTGTTTCACAAACCCTCAGGGGCAGCTGGTGTCGGTGCCACAGCAGGACCCTCAGAAACAGCAAGCCCAGAGAGCAGGGGGTCTTGGCGGGCAGGGGGAGCACAGTTACAGTGTAGCAAGAACTTGGAGCAGTGCCGAAGGAGCAGGGGAGTGAGGCGGGGAGAGACGGGCTGGTGGCAGCTCGGCTTTCCGGCAGGGCAGGAAGAAAAAAACTCACAGCAGAAAGACAAGCAGCTCCGTGCTGGTCTCTCAGTGGCTGTGGGTTCAGCAAACAGCAGCTCCAACTGTTCAGCTCCGAGAGTCCCGAGCGAGAAAGCCAGCCGTTCCCTGCCCCTGCTTTTGCCAGTCCCAAAATCTCATGTTGTACCTGCTCCCTGAGAGAAAACTTCCCCCGTCCTGTGAAGGAGAAAGCCCGTGGCCATGCACTTTTGTTCTCTTAAGTACCCAGTCATTAGTTCCCCAGCAAGCCATGGGAGAAAAAATTCCTGAAGAAAGAAAAAAAAAAACTAAATCCAAACCCCGACATTCTCCACCCTGAATTTTTTTCCCATGCAAACACCTTTCATTAAATTTAAACCTTCGAATTATATACATACATGCAGATACAGATACAAGCACAGTGTCGTAGGTAGTTCACCCTAAAACAAGATCTCCTTGAGGTATGCATCGGGTATCTCCATCTCTTTGCATCACCCACCAGGTGCAGCCTGGTCCCTGAGCAAAGACAACCCCATGGATAGGATTGTCTTTGCTTGAGGCAGAGTTGACCCAAACAGTCTTTCCCAGCATACCTCTCACGTGTGCCACTGGAACCTTATCTCTATCTGTTGTTCGCAAGGGGTCAGACTGGTCAGGCCCTGCTCAGTTGGAGGAGCCTCGGGGGTTCACTAACCATGTGGCCTTTGCTAAATTAGTCTCCCAGTTCTTGAACGTCCCCCCACCCAGTGCTTTCAAGGTGGTTTTAAGCAGGCCATTTTACCGTTCAACTTTCCCAGCTGCTGGTGCATAAGGGATATGGTACACCCACTCGATGCCATGTTCCCTAGCCCAGGTGTTTATAAGGCTATTCTTGAAATGAGTCCCATTGTTGGATTCAATTCTCTCGGGGTTACCATGCCTCCAGAGAACCTGCTTCACCTACTTGGTCTGTTTGATCGCGGCGCACATCTCACAATCATGGATCACCTGGGAGATACTGTCCATGGTTAGGTCCACCCCTCGGTCTCGTGCCCACTTATAGGTGGCATCTCTGCCCTGATGACCTGAGGCATCATAGGCCCATCGGGCTAGGAACAACTCCTCTTTGTGTTGCCAGTCTAAATCTATTTGTGCCACCTCTGTCCTTGTGGCGTGATCTACCTGCTTGTTGTTCTGGTGTTCCTCATTAGCTCGGCTCTTAGGGACATGGGCGTCTACATGGTGGACTTTTACGGGTAGCTTCTCTCCCCGAGTGGCAATGTCTTTTCACTCATCAGCTGCCCAGATTGGTTTTCCCCTACGCTGCTAGTCGGCCTTTTTCCACCTTTCCAGCCACCCCCACAGAGCATTGGCTACCATCCACGAATCGGTGTAGAGGTAGAGCTTTGGCCACTTCTCTCTTTCAGCAATGTCCATGGCCAGCTGAATGGCTTTGAGTTCAGCAAATTGGCTTGACCCACCTTCTCGTTCAGTAGCTTCTGCAACCATTCGTGCGGGGCTCCACACAGCTGCTTTCCACCTTTGCGACAGGAACCGTCAGTAAAAAGGGCGTAGCACGTTTCTTCAGCTGGCAGTTGGTTGTATGGTGGAGCCTCCTCAGCCCGGGTCACTTGTTCCTGCTCCTCTTCGTCAGCGAGACCAAAGCTTTCACCTTCTGGCCAATTTGTAATTATTTCCAGAATCCCAGGGCAGTTCGGATTTCCAACCTGGGTGCACGGTGTGATAAGTGCGATCACCTTACTCCATGTGGTATTGGTGGCATAGTGGGTAGAGGGAGCCTTTCCTTTAAACATCCACCCCAGCACCAATAGTCGGGGTGCCAGGAGCAGTTGTGCTTCAGTGCTGATTACCTCCGAGGTGGCTTGAACTCATTCATAGGCAGCCAGGATTTCCTTCTCTGTGGGGGTGTAGTTGGCTTCAGACCCTCTGTAACTCCGGCTCCAGAATCCCAGCGGTCAGCCTCGAGTCTCTCCAGGCACCTTCTGCCAAAGGCTCCAGGACAAGCCCTTGTTTCCGGCTGCAGAGTAAAGCACATTCCTCACTTCTGGTCCCGTCCTTACTGGGCAAAGCACTACCGCTTGAGCGATCTACTGCTTGATCTGGGCGAAAGCTTGTTGCTGTTCAGGGCCCCAGTGGAAATTGTTCTTTTTGCGGGTGACCAGGTAGAGAGGGCTCACAATCTGGCTGTACTCTGGAATGTGCATTCTCCAAAAACCTATAGCCCATAGGAAAGCTTGTATTTCCTTCTTGTTAGTTGGTGGAGACATGGCGGTGATCTTATTGATGACCTCAGTGGGAATTTGGCACCGTCCATCTTGCCACTTTACCCCCAGGAACTGGATCTCCTCAGCAGGTCCCTTGACTTTGCTCTTCTTGATGGCAAAACCGGCTTCCAGGAGGATCATGATGATCTTCTCTCCTTTCTCAAATACTTCTGTTGTCGTGTTCCCCCACACAATGATGTCATCGATGTATTGGAGATGTTCTGGAGCCTCACCCTTTTCCAGTGCAGCCTGGATCAGTCCATGGCAGATAGTGGGGCTGTGCTTCCACCCCTGGGGCAGCCGATTCCAGGTGTACTGCACACCCCTCCAGGTGAAGGCAAACTGAGGCCTGCACTCCGCTGCCAGAGGGATGGAGAAAAACGCATTGGCGATGTCAATGGTGGCATACCATTTTGCTGCCTTGGACTCCAGCTCGTACTGGAGCTCCAGCATGTCCAGCATGGCAGCGCTCAGAGGTGCAGTCACTTCATTTAAGCCACGATAGTCCACAGTCAATCTCCGTTTTCAGTCAGACTTGCACACAGGACAAATGGGGCTGTTGAAGGGTGAGTGGGCCTTACTGACCACTCCTTGGCTCTCCAGCTCGCGGATCATCTTGTGGATGGGGATCATGGCATCTCGATTCGTCTGGTATTGCCGACGGTGCACTGTCGAGGTGGCAATTGGCACTTGTTCCTCTTTCACCTTCAGGAGTCCAACAGCAGTTGTATTTTCCAATAGCCCAGGCAAGGTGTTCAGTTGCCTAATGCCCTCTGCCTCAACAGCAGCTATTCCAAAAGCCCACCTGAGTTGTATTTGGTGTTTGTAATAGCCATTCCGGAGGAAGTCTATGCCCAGAATACATGGGGCCACTGGGCCAGTCACAATGGGGTGTTTCTGCCACTCTTTCCCTGCCAGGCTCGCCTCAGCTTCTAACATGGTCAATTGCTGCGATCCCCCTGTCACCCCGGCAATAGAAACAGGTTCTGCCCTCACATGACCCGATGGCATTAGGGTACACTGCTCACCTGTATCAACTAGCGCTTCATATTTTTGTGGCCTTGATGTGCCAGGCCATCTGATTCACACCATCCAAAAGACCCAGTTTTCCCGTGCCTCTTCCTGGCTAGAGGCAGGGCCCCTCTAGCCCTGGTTATCATTTCTTTCCTGGGCATACATAGTAGAGATTCCCTCAAGGGGATCCGACAGATCGTCCTCCTTTCTGTAATATCTGGCATCTCGGTCACGGGAGGCTGAGGCTACCTTCACTTTAGTAGACCCCCCCACCTCGGTTAGTGTTTCCCTCCTTGAGTTGCTGTACCCGTGCTGCCAGGGTAGCAGTGGGTTTCCTATCCCACTTCCTCATGTCTTCCCCATGGTCACACAGGAAGAACCACAGCTCAGATCGTGGGGTGTATCCTCTCTTCCTAGCGGGGGGGCATTGGTCTCTGACTTTGGGTCCTGTGACTCGCACTGGTGCCGCACTCATCATCCTCATCTCCTCCTTCACCTCTCTCATCACCTCCTCTCTGAGGTCTTTGACCACAGCAGAGACCTGAGCCTGCATTGGGCCACTGATCATACTATCATAATTCCTGAGTTTGGTGGCTATGGAGCCCACTGTCTCTCGGTTGTCATCAGCATTAATTGTTGCAATGAAGATGGTGTATTGGGAGGGCCCTAGCTTCACCAGGTTCCGCAACATTTGCCCTGTACACTTGACCTTGTCGGGGTCATTATCATGTTGTCCATCCCTCCCGAAGAGTACCTCCAATACTGCCACCTCCCTCAGCTGTTGGATTCCCTCCTCAAGGGTCTTCCATGGTCTTCTATGATGGTACTACTGCATTCTCTCTCTGTTGACAAACCTCTCTCTTACACTTATTAAAAGCCATTCCCAGAGAGACAGGGGCCCTTCGTCTCTTTCAAATACCTGATCCACACCCGAGTCCTGGGTCAAGGGTCCCAACTGCCTTGCCTCACCACTGTCCAGCTGCATGCCCGTACCCATAAGGTCCCAGACCCAAAGTAACCAGGTTGTAAAAGGCTCACGACCCTGTCGCCAATGTCTTTTCGTAGATTATGGAGACTGTCATACGTCAGGGACTCGGTGGTGATTTCAATCTTTGACCTCCTTACTGGTTGAGAGGGCCCTGCTTCCCCATCATCACTCACTGGCTGCTCTGATTTGACCCTAGTCTTCCTCTTCTCCACAGGGGTGACTGCTGCTGGCTGTGGCTGCCCTTCTGGTCTGACTGGAGCCTGGGCAGTTGTAACGTCCCTGGGTTCCCCTGCTGCCCCATTAGACTCTCCCTCTTTGGGGCAGGGGAGGGGTTTTCCACCAGATGAGCATGTGTATTCCTTCAGCACTTGGCCCATCTCACGTATCTCCTTCACCAGGACCCCTACCCAATCCGGGTGGTTTGTTTCTGAGGTGGGCCGTGGGGCCAGGTCAGACTCTGTGGCAGCATCCCTTGCCTCTGGGGCAGTGTCAGGTTCTGTGGCAGCATCCCTATCTCTGGGGCCATGTCAGGTTCTGTGGCAGCATCCCTATTCTCTGGGGTAGGTGTCAGAGTAGCTACTCATGTCAGTCCCCACTTATCTCTGAATGCTAAATAGAGTAGGCCTATCAGCAACACCAGTCACTGTATGATATCATTAGCATTTAGAGAAGATTTGAGCCCTTCGATAACTGGCAGGGTAGACCCAAAGAGCTGGGGGAAGGATTGTGAGAAGATTTCTCTAGGTGTCATTTCCTCACAGTAGGTACCATTATTAAAGTAACCCCAAAAACATGTCATTAGGGTGTGATAGCTCTGAATCCATACGCCTGCCTTCCAGAGCAAGTTGAAAATCCATGAATTCCTCACCTTATTGACCCTAAAAACGAACTGTATAACAGCCACTGTAGCCTTAGTTATGGGGCCCATGTTTAGATAGGGGGCTGTAAATGGGAGAGAGACAGCTGTGACCACTTGCCATCCAAACCAGGGTAAGCTAGACCACATGGTGCAACCTAATGAGGTTCCTATATCCAGCACACAAAACTTGCATTACTCAGAAACTGTTATCCTTTTTCCTCTTGATGCCCTCGAGCCTTACGTTGGGTGCCAAAATTTGTCTTGGTTTGAAAGACAGGTGTCTGTTAAGGAAGGCAGGAGCCTCCCTTGGAATGGGAAACTGTAACCCCTCTCCCTCCGAATTATTATAAATTTGAAATCAAGGGGCTCTCAGGCAAAGATATGGGAATAGGAATAACAGTTCTTTACTAATATCTAACACAAAGCTAACAAATAACAACAAGTATGGCATTAACCAACAAACAGAACCAGAAACCCAGTGGCAGCCTGCTTGGCCTCATGCACCTTTCCCTTTTTGGTGCAGTTCCAGTCACAGTCAGCAGGGGACGCCGGTGGCTCCCAGTGGGCAGGGCAGGTGCGATGGTTCCTCTGCGGCTGCAGGGGGTGCTCTGGGCGTGATGATTCCTCCCCCACGGCTGCAGGGGGTTCTCCAGCACAAGCTCAGGTAGCACACAGCAATGGCGGCTGCCCAGGGTAGGAATGGATGGAGGAGAGGCTTTGTTTCACAAACCCTCAGGGGCAGCTGGTGTCGGTGCCACAGCAGAACCCTCAGAAACAGCGAGCCCGGACAGCAGGAGGTCTTGGCGGGCAGGGGGAGCACAGTTACAGTGTAGCAAGAACTTGGAGCAGTGCCGAAGGAGCAGGGGAGTGAGGCGGGGAGAGACGGGCTGGTGGCAGCTCGGCTTTCCGGCAGGGCAGGAAGAAAAAAACTCACAGCAGAAAGACAAGCAGCTCCGTGCTGGTCTCTCAGTGGCTGTGGGTTCAGCAAACAGCAGCTCCAACTGTTCAGCTCCGAGAGTCCCGAGCGAGAAAGCCAGCCGTTCCCTGCCCCTGCTTTTGCCAGTCCCAAAATCTCATGTTGTACCTGCTCCCTGAGAGAAAACTTCCCCCGTCCTGTGAAGGTGAAAGCCCCTGGCCATGCACTTTTGTTCTCTTAAGTACCCAGTCATTAGTTCCCCAGCAAGCCATGGGAGAAAAAATTCCTGAAGAAAGAAAAAAAAACTAAATCCAAACCCCGACATAAGCACATCTTTACCAATTCAGGTTTCAATAATTGCTTGGCTGGGAATTTGTTCCCATGTGGAGGAAGTGCCTGTTTGTTGTGAAACAGGGGATTGACCAGGTGTACTTAAATGTGTGGTGAAAGCTGAAGCCTCATTATTCCTGTATTCCTATTCTGTTCCTTTTTGAGGCAGCAGAAAGGAAAATCTGCTTCTGTTCTCTCCTCAGCTGCAGAGAACTAGTTTTTCCAGAGCTGTTTGTGAATGGGAGCTTCTTCCTTTACCTCGTGTCCCTCACTGCAATGGCAGTGACTGCCTTCCTTCACCTTCCTCAAGGCATTCAAAAGCACAGAGCAGTAGCTTTGCTAGAGTTGTTCCAGCCCAAAATCTTTAAGTGCAAAGGAAAGAGCCTAAAGGCAGGATGCGAAATTAGGGCACTGCCTGCCCCACAGAGAGAAGTGAACTGTTCTTCCGGAGCTTCGCTTCATCATCCAGAGCACTTCCAGGGATCTGAGACTCTTCAGAACGGAAGGCAAAACTTCTTGAACTCTCAGCTCCATTCATTTCACTCGCGAGGCAGTAGCTCACCTGAGGGCAGTGTGTGTGTCATGGGAGCTTCACCCGTCGCTGCAGTTACATCAACAGCACCACTGGTTTTCTCTCCCTGTCCCTAGAGTGATATAAAAATTCAAACTGTCTGGTATATACAGAGAGATTTTGCCTGTCTGAACCTAGGGAAGAAATAAGTCTTAGCAAGGATATAATCGAGTAATAAGCTTTTCCTGGGGGAGAAATGGCTTTTTTTTCTCTCACTTATGTATGCAGAGCTACAATTACCTGAAATATTTATGTCTTAAAATGCCATAATTCTTAATATATACAATATTTACATACAAAAAAAATATCGATGCCCCCTGGCTCCTAGGGTTTTTTTTTCTTTCCAGTTGCAGTGTTTTCAGTAATTATGTAGCATCTGATACTTGGACGCTGTCTGGGAAATTTAAAAAACCCACCAAAACTAGAAGATACTATGAGCTCAAGAAGACAAATCTGTAACTGTCCAGAAACTAAGATGTTTCATGATGACACATGTATGATCTATAATTCTGCATGTTCTGATGCCCAATCTGTGAAAGTATTAATGGCTAGCATTGTAAACTTCTAAAGTTGACTTCTAAAATTTGAGAAATAAAGTAACATATAAAAAGGCAAACTTAGCACTAAAGCAGAGAAATAGATTTTTTGAATTGTATTCTGTAATGGAAAGATCATCCTTAGCTTCTAACAGTTGAGCAGTGAGACAGAAATAACTCTGTTTAAGGCTTCATAACTGTGTAATACCTGTTGTGAGCTAATCAGCATGCATGCAGGAAAGCAAAATAATTACTTACAGATATTTAATATTTCTAACATGGATGTTACTACTGAGTGACAAGTATGGCTTTTACACTATGGAAAATATAATTTAAATTTCTTTCATTCTAGGAGTAGACTTTCTTTCTACATCAACTAGGTAGTGTCTAGCTTTTATTTGTAACAGCAAAGGAGCACCACATAATATAGGGAGATGTCTGAATCAGTTGCCTAGCACCAGAGAGAAATACTAAATTTTATAGCAAAACATGACTGACTAAAATTGAAGCTTCTGGAGAAGACCTTCACAGTCTCAACTGGAAATCACTGTAATGGTCACTGGCTTCAGTTACCTTAAGGTTAGGAAAAGAATGACTCTTCTAATACTTCAATTGCCTGGCATCTTTTGAGAGCAGTTAACAGACTCAGCTGAACTTTCAGGTATGTCGTGTTATTAACAGTTGAAGAGGGACATGAAGAGCAAAGGAGTTTCAATTACTTGCTGAGCAAATCTTTGATATTCATAAAATACTATGCCCTATGTATTATTGAACAAAGAACTAATTTTCTGCTGCTCTTGGTATGCAAGAAGCTTTAATTTTCAAGATCTCTGTGTAATTAACTTTGTATATCCTTTCAGCTTTTTGCTTAATAGTAAAGATGCTACGTCATCCAATCCTCAATTTGAATATTATAAGCATACAAAATAGATGTATGAATAGTATTATTTATAGTAAAATTGATCTGTAAAGTTTACATAATATGTTGCTTACACGGAAATTTCAAATGTGTCTTCTGACAGTTAGGCATAAAGGCTTTAAGCAGAAAATCCTTTTGGTTATCAAATTCAGTAATAGCTGAAATACATCATCATTATTATTATTATTATTATTATTGTAACTCAAATGGAATACACACTAAAGGAAGACATCAAATCAACATTAGTGTCATCATTATGGCTGCTCTGAAGAATCCTGTTAGCTCCCGTGGTGTGGGAGTCTGAGACTCCTACAATGAAAAAAAATTCTTGCTTTTATGTAATACACAGTGTTGCTAGCAACTGAACCTGGCATTCAGTCCTTCACAAAAAACATATATATACACAGGCACGCTTGTATAAATAAGCTCATGAACATATAACAATAGATACATACACATATATGTGATTCAAGGTTTATTTCATTTCTTTATGAAATATGAAAGAAAAATATCTTCTGTTTGAATACAAATACTCTGTGTTTTGGATTATTTCACTCTGAAATAGCAAAGAATGGAATGAGAAGTTAATGTTATATATTTGTCTTATATCAGCATGGAAAATGAAAGCTTTCACTTTCTACCACTGTCTGCCCAGGCAAAAGCCAAGTTGCCAGAGCATGACCCAGGCAGTAAATGGTTGTTGAACTTCTGGATTTTTCAAACAGCTTATTGCAGAATGGTTTGCTCTGAAAATCTGATGGAAAAGCCACTCCATCAACAATGGCCTTACCAGACATTGGGTTAGCATCCTGTGCATGAGTCCAGAATAACTTAGTAGCTAAAAGCAGAGGATTTTCTCCTGTAAAACAGGCATTATGAACAAATATGTGACAGGTGGCAAGAGGAAGAAAAGCAAGTCTTGTCACAAATTTAGTAATTTATAGTTTGATACTCAGATGGATTTCAAATGAATGTTGTTGTTGTTTGGAAATCGCTGGCTGAGAATCATCTTGGAATGTGAGTACTGTACCAGATCAGGCAGCTATCCTCTGGCTGCTGCCTCTGCTTTGTGCAGTTTGGCTTTTTTTGTATGTGAGCATCCCCAACCTTAGCTTGTTTTCTGTTCTACCTGAGATTGTTGTAGATTCAGAATAAGAGATTGTGGGTCAAAACCAATGTCTTCAACTTTGTGTGTTCCATCTGGTGTTTTGAGGTTTTTATATCTACAACATATCCTCTCATGTTAGAGACCCACATTTTATCTACTAATCCATACTGTATCTTTGGCTTACCAAATAAATGAAACCTGAGTTAAGTTCCCTATAGGAAGAAATACTTGCATTGCAATTATTCTGTTATCTCAAGAAAATTCTTCCAAAAATATTCTAAAAGTTGCATTTAAGAGGTCTACTTTATTCACCTCATAAGAATTGAAGCAGATCTTTCTCTTCAATTCCACCTGCCATGGAAGGAATGTAGCAAGAAAGGAATTGTCTCAGACATAAACAGAACTTTGTAATGTAAACTTGGCAGGATGGTTATGAATCTTGTGGAATTTGCTCTTGAGTACAATTTTCCAGGGATTTATTACTTTGGACTTTGGTGGAAATTTTATATAGCAATAATTATGATAAACTGACTTTTTCTATCAGAATGTCTTCCTGAAATATACAAACTATTTCCATTTTGTGAAGCATATGGACTTTAAATTAAATCATGCACAGCAACAAGAATGACAGGGCTCTGTTCTTATCCATGCCTCAGTTATTAACTTTGCTTATAGTGCATTTTACTAATGTTTCACTTTGTGTTCCATGCTGCAACAGCGAGTGCTGTACACAGGCTATAACTCTCCACTGGTGAAAAAGTGGGGTTAACTCTCAGATGAGTGCTAAGAATGGAACACTACTTGGATTGAAAAGTTAGTGTAATCCTTGAGAAAACATGATGTATGAAAATTACACTTCAGCGATGGAATAGGAATAAATGAAACTTGAGACTTGAGCACTGTTTTAAAAAGTCTCAGAATTGGCTGTTCCAGGTGTTCAGGCACATCAAACAAGAAGATAAAGTTTGGCAGGGACAGTAATTTTAAAAGTGAAAGGATGGAAGGAAACATTTGAACTGCTAATATGTTAAATTATACATAGCCCTTTTTTATTTATAGATGTGAAAATTGTCAAAAGTGCCAGAAGAAAAATATAGTTTATCTCCTAGTTGGGTTGGCTAACATTTAATTCTACAGTGTTGGAAAAAGGAAAAATATTATAACCTTGAAATATATTTATATTGCTGTTATTATACTTAACAGTTTTTTGTCTTGAATGCATTGCAAAAAATAGTAAAAAAATGAAGTTGAAAATTTAGAAAGGGAAACAGATTTTAGCATTGTAACAGCATGCAGGTCAAGAATATGTTCAAAGAAGAACTAAATGTATTAATAATAGACAGATGGTAATTAAATTAAATGTGAAGATATAACCTTTTTCTCAGAAGATCTTTAAACAGTTGATTGTTGTAAAATACATAACAGCAAAAAGATCATTCTGTGTTTATCTTTTTTTCTTTCTGTAAGTATTAACTTCTGACTATTTTCAAAAATAATTTAATGTTTTATATGGATTTTTAGTTTTACTAAATATGTTGGCAGACAAGAGTGCTGTGGAGGTTAAAGGTTTGAATCACTGAAATTAGGTGTATTTAAATAATTTCAAAGCATGTTCTATTTCTGTAGATTACCAAACTTGGTTGCTGCAATAAACAAAGCCATCGTTGACCTCTGCTGATGACCACTGTGGATGGATCTTGCTTGTATATATTTATTTAAGATAGATTATTATAATTCAGGCAGGTGTAAATGTAGGGTAATGTGTAACCATTTACAACATACAGCATAGAGATCTTCAGAAGCAGATCCTTCTCTCAGAGCTCATGCAGTTTTGCATTTATCTGTTGTCATTAAAAAGACTTTTAGTCCATAGGAGTGTCAATGCTGAATATTGGTATTTACTAGATATTTTATATTTATAATCTATATGCACATATTTTCAGTGCCAAGAAAGCTGAAAACAAATTGTACAACTGTGTATATTAATGCTATTAAGATAAGGTAATAAATCTGATATCATAATTATTTGCAGAAAAAAGTTTATGATTGGTCTTGATCAATTATATTCTTCTATATAGAATGTCTGTTTTCAGTGCACTTTCTTAGAGCACATATTATCTTAATGGGCATGTTTTCTGTCAATAGGTGCTGTTAGTCAGGTATTTATATATGTTGAAAATGTAGTATTTAATGCCACCAGACATGCTATGTCTGTTTCTTCATTGGAAAATTGTCTTGCTTTGAGTATTAAATATGAATTTCCACTTAATGAAAACTCCTGTCTTTTTCATTCTTTTCTTCCCAGTGTGATCATTACTACAGTCTTGTACCTTTCGGATGCACTTCGTAAAAACTTCTTAAATGAAAACTTTGATTACAAGGTAGAGTAAACGATAGATGCAATAGCTGCTACATCATCCTGTGTCTTGGTGGTTGTTAAACTTAACTCCAGCATCTAAATAGCTAGAATATGTACTAAATCAGCAATTTCAAGCACTCAGAGATATTTTTTCTTAAATACAGGACTATCTTGAAAATGAGTGCTGTGAGGTTTTTTTTACTTTCATCTTATTTTTCATTTTGTTATTTGAGCCTCTTTGTTAGACTACTTATTTAGGATTTTAGCATAGCAATTTTTTGGATCATAAAAACTAATGAAATTATTTAGCTGTTATTGTTTTGTTATTACAGAAAGAAAAAGTATTTAATTTTTTTAATCAATGCAAATTTATATAAAATGCAGGTTTATATTTTTGTTATTTCTCTCAGGCCAATTAACATACTGCATAATTAAAATTAGAAAATTATGACACTTCATGGTGAATGTAGTTAAAGATGTTAGTGAATACCTCATACAGTAAGATACTGCATTTATGATAAACTGTGAATTACAGATTATACTGTTAGGATTCAGATGAGAAGATCTAGGAATGTGTCTGAAAAGACACATTTCCATGGAAACAAACCTGAATGAATATTCTGTCCAACCAAGAGATGTTAGTCCAACTGCTGTATCATGAAAAGTGCAGAACCTCCTTCCTAGAGAAGACGGTGAGCTCCTGTTGACTTCCAGCAGGGTTGTGGATGCTTCTCTGAAAATCCAGACTCCTGTTAGATAGATTGGCAGGAATGCAGATTTATCTGCCTAACTGAACATGAGGAAGCCTATTCTTTATGAATTTATATAAGTTCAGAGGCTAAAACTGATAAAAGAATTGCCTGTAGACAAGGCCTTTATGTTCCTTTAACTCGATTAGCAATGTTTTTGCTGTCCTGCTGAGTTGCAGGGTCTGGAATAGGGCTCCCTCTACACTTCTAGTCATGGAGCATCTATAATTGGGTTATAATAATAAGTATTTCACTTTATCTTTAATTTTACCTCTAAGTCTTCTAAGTAGAATATTCAACATTAATTCATAAAGCATGAGCAGAAAACATCTGTATATTTGCAATATCTTAACAAAACCTGACTTTGGTTTTGTCCAGTGAAGGCTGCAGCAAGGGAGACTTGCAAATAGCACTATAGAGTCTGATGGACAGGGAATGTCAGTCCTATTATGTGATAGCCTTTGAGGTGTCAGAATTTTTTGGGTTTTGGACTTAAAGGCATACCTTTTGTGGGATTTTTTTGTAGCCTATTTAAACATACCCAAATGAAAGTTTCCAAAAGTAAGGCATTTTGATTTGGAGGGATGAAAAAACCCAATCTGTAACTTTGAAACTTTTACATTTTGAGATGTAGGATATCTAAATAGATGTATTTCTGCTGAACATTTTGGGGTTGGTGAAAAGTATATTTTGAGTCAAAGAAATTTAGTCAAAAGTAAGTAATTTATTAGTTGAGACTGAAACAAGGGCAGTGATTTTAAATTTTGCATCTTAAGTGGTCATAAATTGCACTGAGAAAATGAAATAACCACATGCTATATGCTTATTGTAGATATGGGATTCCTACTTTTTTCTTGCTGTCATTTTTATAAACCAGTTATGTCTGCAACTGGAGATGTTCACACCTTCCAAGAAGAAAAAGGTTTTAGAAAAGTAAGTATTGCTATCAGCTTGTAGAAAACTGTAACAGATTTAAAATTTCTCAAAATGCAAGACTTTGGAGGTTGCAAAAGGACCCACCAAAAGAAAAACATAACAGTGTGTCCACTGACTAGAACAAGAGTTGGTTCTAGGCCTTTTTGCAGGTCTTCAGAGCCAATAACCTTCATATGAGTGCCTAAACTGGGAGCAAAACAGCCACTCATTGCCAGTGAATGCATAAGTCAACTCAGACTTGTTCAGGTGTTTCTGCCAGGCACTGCACTATTGTCTGTATGAATTAATCGTATTTCTTTAAGCTGGAGCAAAACTGTTCTCAGAGAGAGAACTGGAGCATGTTACAGCAAAAAAATAGGTTTTCCTTCACAGCTGTGAAACTGATGTGTAGCATTTTGACATTATTTCAAACAAACCTGGGTTTAGGAATCCAGTTTTAGCTGGGTACAATCAAAAGAGCAAAAACTTGGGAGAAACCAGGACTTTCAAAGTTGTTTTTTGTGGACTACAAATAAGAAATTTCATTTAATAATGTCAGAATGGCATATGAACTTGATTGTCTTAAATTATCTTTCACTTTCTTGCTTTATTTTTCAATACACTGCAGATATGGTGACATGCGGGTAACAATGGGATGTGAACTCTTCAGTATGTGGCAAAATTTAGGTAAGTGATTAAACACATCATCAGTAACTCATAAAATGAAAGCAAATTATTAGTTCTTCACCTATTATATATACTTCCCAGTGTTAGAGGAGCTGTTGATAATTACGTTGAAGTCATATTTTTGTTTTCCTGCAATTGAAACACGTTTCCATTTCTATACTTGCAAAACTAAATATAGATAAAAATCAAAGTATTTTCCTCTTCTTGATGAGCACAGAATATCAGACAGTTAACCATTTTGTAAACACAAGGATATAGAGCTTAGAAACCAAATTATTCCTGTGAAATATAAATGAAATGCAGACAGAGTGCTTTGTCTGTCTTTGTTCTTTTGCTGGAGGATTAACTTTGGATACAACTAACCCACTGTCACTTCTGGACAGTGTTGCATAATAAAATTTGATAAATTATGTTGACCTTATATTCTTGTGTTGTCTATAGCTTTAACTTTTTGGACTTGAGAAATAGCCCATGCTGTGATGGACATGTGATTAAAAAAAATCTATAGGCATTTAGAATGCTATATTTTCATTCTTCAGATATCATTTGGATTGCTTGATAACTCCCAGGACACCTAATTCACATTCAAGTTTATGTTCATTTTTATTTTAGGGGAACACAAGCTTCACTTTATTCCAGCATTGATCGGCCCTTTCCTGGAAGTGACCTTGATCCCTCAGCCAGACCTGAGGAATGTGATGATTCCTATTTTCCATGACATGATGGACTGGGAGCAAAGGCGAAGTGGCAACTTTAAACAGGTACTTTGTGTGAAGCTGTTTATAAAACAGGACTGAATATCAAGCACTTCATAGAGTCCTAGTGGAATTGAACCTGGAGTTCCATTGGTGGTTCAAGGTGGAGAAGGTATCCACAACTCTGCCTGTTGGAGAGGTTTTACAAGGGTTTTCCCTTTTTCTCTTTGCAGGGCTAGTAAGATTCTCCAGTTAATACCATCATGTTAGTTATGTAAGATGTGGGAAAAAATCCATGGCCTGCTGAAGTGAAAAACAAAACTTGAGCTGTTTTCAACTAGGTTGTTGCAGTGGTTTTTCACCTCTGCTTTACAGTGGTACAGACCTCTGGTTAGATAGGATTCAATCAGCTTCCCTGCTGGTTACTATGGAAAAAGATCAGATGTTCTTCAGGAAAGATCCAACTATTCTTGTTGCTCAAACACTTTCTTAATGGGCTAGGAAGGAACGACCAAGAGTGCTATCTGCTCCCTCAGTTCCCACTCAGTTCTTTCAGACTGCTTCAAACCATTCTCAGTGCCCTTCTTCCTGCTGCTTCAACATGAAGGAAAGTAGTGGTATTTTAATTACTCCCAGGCAATCATAATGCTTAGGGTGGGAGCTGCATCTAAAACACAAAACAAACTATTAAAAACAGAGTAGTGCATGTGATGTAAGTAGGTAGCTATTTACTATCAATATATAAACTTATTGTTAAAAATTACCACAGAAATGTTAACAAGGAGTGAGAAGGAAGAAAATCCACTTGTTCCGCTTCTCTGTCTTTTCAGCTTGGTTTTAACTGTAAATTGTAATCCATTTATTCTGTTATAAAATAATGACAACAGCTTGGTTTCTCCCCTAGATTTGTGATTGTTAATATATTACTGATAAAAAGGAAGTTTGAAATAGAAATACAGAGTGTAGCATCAGCTCTATATTTTTTAGAATCAATGCACTTAGAAACATGCATTGGAGGAATCATTAGCCACCAGATTTTCTTAACCACCAAGTTTCTTTGACAGCTAATATGCAAGTCCAGCAAATTTGCTTTCTAATGAAATACACTGGCAGGTAAGAAGGTTGGGAGAGTCTGACCTCCCAAGTATTCTGAATACTGCAGACATTTACGAATATTAAATTATAAATAATGGGGTGCAGGTTGGAAAAGATGATATTTTTACTTAGGTCTAAGAAAATAGCTTGTGCTTACAGCCTTGCAGTGAGAATTCAGGCAATTTATTTGGGCTGTGTGCTTTGACTCCATAAATAGATAGCTGCCTTAGCAGCAGCAAATGCTACTCAGCCTGTAATTTTGAAGTCACGTTGCTCAATTTAAATTAGCTCCCTCCCTCAAAAAAAAAAAAAAAAGAAAAAAAACCCCACCAAGAAAAAGAAGCCCCACAAACTTCGAGAATGATAACAGCTTCAAAGAGATGAAGTGACTTATCACATGATTGACCAATAATTCTAAAATATGCATTTAGCAAAGTCCCTTACATAAAACCAGATCTTCCCTTCATTTTCTCTAATCTCATTAAAAGAAAAAGAAGCTGTGTACGCCACACTTATATGTTGCAGGTGGAAGCAAAGCTGATTGAAAAACTGGACACCCTAATGTCAGAAGGTAAAGGTGATGAAACATACCGAGAACTCTTCAACAGTATGTGAGTAATATGTTTATCTTATAATTCCTTGAGTTCATTTTGTTTTATCAGATGCTAATGTAATAGTAGAGAAGTAATGCTTAAACCAGTTGTGATGCTCATTTTTTCTTCTTTTTTTGTTTTCTTTAAAATCTGAAGAATAAAATGTTTCATGGTGTTGTATAGCATCTGTAAAGTCTGGCAGTACTTCTTGCATACAGCTATAATTGGGAAAGGCTAAATCTGTTATATCACAGAACATTCTCTTTCTCTACCTACTAACTTTAAAATGATAAAAGCAAGAAATGCTTCATAATTGCATAGGGTGCAGGTAGAGCTCAGATGGAGCATTTTGAAAACAAGGCACGACAATTCAACAAAAAGCATTTAATAAGTGATTTTCTATTGCTACAAACTTGTACTCTGAGTAATGTCACTTGTTGGTTTCTTGTTTGATGCAAACAATTCTGTTTATTCTGATAAGGTTATTTCTTTTAATTTTCTTTTATAAATTACTGTCTAAGCTTTTAGTGTGTTTTAATAAAAAACATGTTGCTTATAATAAAAGACATGTTGCTTAAACCTAATAGGAAAGGGTAATGCTGAAGTCCCTGAAGTTGTGCATAAATTATTCCACGGACTGAAATAAATTATTGTCATAGAGTACAGGTACAAAATAACTAACTGGACTCTGTCTCTATTGTTCCTCAGAGCTCAATTTTACCAAAGTGAAAGATTTCACTTATTTCTGATGTGTTTATTTTAGTAGATGTATAGCTCCTCTTCAGGATTCAAGCTGCTGTGTTTTCTTCCGTTCTACTAAATACATGATTTTTTTTCCCAGTTTACGTGGTTTCTTAATCATTCTTTCTTCTCTGAGTATTATTTTTTAGCTCTCTTGTCTTTGGTTAAAGAACAAGATTCAGGTCTTAGTGTCTGAAAACAGCAAACACTTAATAATCTGTAATTGTGCCAAGTTAAAAAAAGAGAGTTCCTAAATATTTATCATGTATAGAAGCAAAAGTGGGTAGAGAGATTAGGAAGAATAGTATGGAATTGAATGAATAATAGCAGACAGCAGTAGAGTATGCTTAAGCAGATCTTTCCTATAATTATTCATGACATTTTCATAATCTGAGTAAAGATAATAAAAGGTAAGATGTTTTCAATATTTTAGTAATACAGTATTCTAACTGTAAAATTAAGTCATTAAAGGAAAAGCTCTAATTATAAAATGAAGCCTATGCAAAATACATCAGCGCGTCTATCACTGAAATAGCTTAAAATTCTACAAGAAAGCATATTGGTATCAAATACCGTTCCTAATTTTTTATGGCTTTGAGTTAGATTTCAACTGGGGAATGTTAAACATGATACAGTGAAACATGCTGAGAGCCTTTTATAAATCTAAATGCTGAAGACATAGTCATGGTAATTTAAATTGCAAAATGTCTCACAGCATCAGTATACTTCTGGTTTCTGTCATGGTATAACAGAAGTTAAAAGTAAACTCTGGGAAATTTCAGAGTAACTGCTCAAGTTCACTCCCAGCTAATGAAGAAGGTAGTATTTATGATTAGTTTTAAACTTTGATTTGACTATATGCATTACCACCTCTCAAGAGGAGAGCCTGTAGAAGATACTAATCTAAAATGGAGGATGATATATTGTTCTAAGGTATGTGAAAAAAAATGATGAAAATCAGACGGACAGTTTAGGGAGTTGACTGCAAGAGACGGGGTCGGTAAGCCTGAGATTTTGGGGTTTTTTTATTTCTTCCATGGGTAATTTAAACTAAGCAATATTAGGGTGTCTTTACAGTGCAAGAAAGCAGACTTGTTTAGGCTGAAGTGGCAGAGATGTAGCAGATACCCAAAAACTGTAATAGTAATACAGTTTTGCAGCAAGCAGTGTTTTTTTTAGTCTTTAATGAAAGGCTACAATATTACCTGATCTTTCTGAAGATTAGGTGTGAATACTTTTGATAGTTATCACTGAGAACCAAGGGGAGGCACACACCTGCTTTGAATACAGCCTGGAAACTGCAGTGGGTGTGACACTTTCAGGTTTTGTCATGCTGTTTATTTTGTCTGAGTTGGAAAATGAATTTAAATCTCTTTACTCCCACGTTAACTGCTTTTTTTTCCCCAGAGCCAATCACTGCATCTTTCCTTTGAACATCCATTTTCAAGGATAAATAATAAGCATCTCTGGAGATAGCTAAAATACTATGTGCTTAGAATTTACTGCCTACAATGGAATTATCTATATCAAATAAAGAGACAGAGAAAGTAGGGGGAAGGTGACTGCTGTTTGTTTTGAATTAGTCTTCCTAGGGACTTGAATGTGACCATTCGCTGATTAGCTCCTGATGTCATTTGAAGGAGCTACAAAGCATGAAGTAGTGAACATTTTGTTATCATGAGAAACTAGATGTTGCAATTGCTATCCATTGTAATTATGGTATGAAAGCTGTTCTGATCTACATTTGCACTGTAATACTGCAATTGAATTCCTGAGTTAATTAGCACAGGGAAAAGAGCAATTTTACTTTATTAAATTGTTGGTGGTTAAAATAAAATCTGCAGATGCCAAGGTATACAGTCAAGTAGCTCTTTCTTCTGAATCTGATGGATGCTGCCAGCTTATTACTTCTGTAGCTGTATTTCAGTTTGGTCTAAGACAAGCCATTTTAGATTTGGAAGTTAGGTGGTCACATTGAAGCACAAAACTTGGACTAATGAGTTCTGCTGGGGGCCTGGCAACGAGGCTTCTCTTTGAAGAGATTGTAGCTGACATTCAACTGAGCAGGCATTTATAACTGCGTTCTGCCAGTTTCTGGGTGATTTCTCCAGCCATGAATCTGTTATATAAAAAGTGATGACTGCTACCTTTCCTCTGCTGTCTTCAGTCATCTTAATTTCTTCCCCAAATGCATGACTGAATTCAGCACTGCCCAGTCCAATAGACTCTGTCTGGAGTGAGTCTTTTGAGAGCCTTTATGACTCGTTCAGGAAACCTCTGGCTATAGTGAGACCTTTGTACTCCAAAACAGGTATCCAGATGTTTAAAGGCACCTTCTAAGATTAGCTGCCTGTGAGCTAAAAGTCTGAATAACTCTGTGGTTTAGGCATACAAAATCCATTTACTATGGGACTGAGCTAGCCTGAACATTGTTCTAAGCCTGCTGTTTGTCCCTGGAGAACTCTGGTCCTCTGAGTCACCATTCTCTTACTCCTGGTGTACCCCAGATTAAAAATAATTAAACACACACTCCCTTCCACCACCAAACAAAACAAAGCAAACCATAATTGTTCACGTGAGCTCAGGTGTCAGGCTAGAGTAGCATGGACAGACAGGAACATTTTTATTGTTCCTCTTTGTTGTTTAACCCCCTTAGTGCTTTGTACAAGATAGCCAAACATCTTGGCTATGCTTTGGGATCTGTAAGAACAGGGATTCAATTCTTCCTAGATTTAGCCAGAATATATTTGAGTAGCTTTTTCATTCTGTGTTTGTTCTGTGCATTGTGGTGGAAATGAGGGGGGGGGGGAAGAGGGAGGCATGCATCAGAAGGCAAGTCTTAAATTTTTTCAACCGACCACATTGATGTCAGTTTGAATAAGTACTTTAAGTACTTTGAATGTATCTACTCAACTCATTATTATAAATTGTGTGTTTATAATGAATGTGCCAATGCAATTTTAAATAAAATGCATAAGTCAAAAGCAGATAAGAGCCATCTGTTTTGAAAGAGAAGTTATACTTCTATTGTTTTTCTAGAGGAACTATAGGTAATTATTCTGTTGAATCTACGTTTAAATGTTCCTTTTTAACATAGAGTTAAAACTAAGTAGAAAGGAAAAATCCTTGCAGTAATCAAGGTTTAATAATGTGACAGGCTCTACTCCTTTTCCTTATTATACACAAAAACTTCTATTAAAAGGGACATGAGGGGTTCAAAAGTGAATTAAGGTAGCCCATGTATTCTGTATAGAAAACAGGGGTGCCAGCTTAGTTCTTCAGCATTTTCTGGTAAAGGATGGCCTTGTCATCTGCCTGCTAGCAATGACAGCCAGCCTCTGATTGTGAGGGAAAGACATCTGATTGCCTCCTTAAGAGAAGTGAGTTTAAGATCCATATAAGGTGCAGGATGAAGATGAGTATTTCCTTCCCAGTTCCAGCAGAGCACAGCTTCATTTAGGTCGGATTTGCTTGGAGAATTGCATCTGTGACATCCCCGAGCCTGTAAGGAGCAGAGCTGGAGTGTATAGCTAGTGCAGTTGGCATGTAGGAGTTCCTGAGTGCTGGTATATGTTTGAAATTTGGACGTAGGAGTTTTCAGGGACTGAGCATGCTCAGGGTAGATGAAGGTCAGTGGAGCTGACAGCTTGCCCACTGCAGACAGAAGGTTCAGAGATGCTATTAACAACTCTCTAAAAACTCTAAGTATATGGATGTGGGAATTTTTAGAGGCTTCTAAATAAACCATAACTGAGTGCATTTTCAGGAAGACTGCTGAAATGTTTCCATGGATGTGTCATCCACCTGAGCTTCTGCACCAAAGCATAAGAGTAACATGGCTCTGTAGATAAATATTTCCTTGCTCATTCATATCGTGAAAATGTGGCAATTCATGCCTATATGATAAGTATGTGATAAAATTAAGCAGTGAAAAACAGAGGCCTGTAGCAGAATTATATTTAAGAATAATAATAAAGAAAATTATGTTAAGTATAGTTTTACTGACAGCTCCACTTATTACCATTTTGAAATCTTTCCACTTCAATGTGTAATCTGCATTTACATTGGTGTAAGAACTCAGCACAACAGATTTTAATAAAAGAATCTTATGACACTTTAAGCTAATGGACTTGTACATGTTCATGATAGTATGTTCTCAGAAAGAAATATTAAGTGAAGAGGGGGAAACATCTTGTTAAAATCCCTCCCCTATTCTTAAATTTCATGCATACTGAAATATTAGAGAAGAGAGCTGAAAAGGAAAAATCTGTCAAAAAAATTGAGAAGGTATATTGAGCTGATGAATATTCTTTTCTAGGAACACCTTTAAATTCCACATTTTCTGACATATCAGCATGAAGTGAATATTTAAATTTTATGGAAGAGTTGTGTTAAGTGTTTGGGATATTAACATATTCTGAAAATTAGGTATTTTATATATTTTAACCTGATGCAGCTAATATAAAAATCGTTTGTTTTTTCAATGCTTCCTGGACTAGAATTCCACTTTTTGGTCCTTATCCTAGGTAAGACATTGTTTGCAAATTGTGCTTCTTGGGAGGGTGTTTGTAAAAGAAAATCTAACTATCAAAGATGTTGCTAAGGTATTAAGGTAGTGGTAAAAGCAGAGAGGTTGTCATAGTAACAGTTAAAAATAAACAGTGACATTTTTCTGTCTTCTTTTTTTTCAGTCTGCTGAAGAAAATTGAGCGGGAAACATGGAGGGAAAGTGGTGTTTCATTAATTGCCACTGTGACTCGCCTCATGGAGAGGCTCCTGGACTACAGGTGAGTGATTATCACAATTTAGAGGTGGGGTTGTCATCTTTGAAATATTAGGAAACAAATACGGTTTTCTTGCTCAAACGATGACTGTACACGGATGCATGGATACATCAGCTGTAAGTGCTCAGGATCTCTGACAGCAGCTGCTTAGTCAACAGGAAAATGCAACTGGCAGGATGAAAACAACCAAGTAGTCTCCCCATGGTGTAAAAAATCCAGTGGTGTGCTTGAACTTCCTGTCAGGGAATGTAGTAACTTTTGGCAGTAGGTTGGTGGCTCAAGTCTGTCTGAAGACACAAAGCTCATTACTAATCACCTGACAGTTGTTTTACACAATATGTAAAATTCTTATCACTATGTCAATCATGCTTAGTTGTAGTGTCAGCTGGCACAGTAAGTATGTATACAAAGACGATCTCTGGGTGAACACCTCGCATCTGACTGTACCACATGATCAAAGGAGAGAGGAATGAGAGGCATTGTACTCTCTTTCAGAAGTGCGAGACTAAAAGCAATTTTCCCAGTCACTTGTGAGCCTGTGTAGAGGCTTCAGATTTCAGCTTAGTCCTCCTTATTGCCACCAACTGGAGCACTTTCTAGAGCTTAAGTGTAAGGTTTTCTCCCTCATTCCATAGGGACACATGGTGAGACCTAGAACTCCACTTGCTATCATCACTGCTAGTTTGAAAGGAAAGCTATTTAATCAACAAAGAGACTGAAGTCTTAATTTCTAGAAGCATGGCACTGCTATTTCTCTTCAGGGGTCGGTTGGATTACAACCTCTAGGACTCCCAATCATTCAAAACAGTGGTGTACTGTTAGTTAAGAGAGTATTTGGAGCAATTGTTTAGCTCATGTATGCAAGAATGTTTTAAAGTTATGTTAAATTTATTTTCATGAGTACATGGTGATGTCTGCCTGCTATTCTTTTATTTCAGCATGGTTTTACTGGCTATTTTCCCCTATGTGATAAAAACAGTTCACATAGTAACGACAGAGCCAGAAAGAAAACATTGGCTTTCTTGACAACTGAGGTATTCAGTGTACTACGAAGGAGGCATGAAATCCCTTAGCCACTTGGGTCAGCTGTTCACCCAAATGCCATCATTTCAGTCCACTTGCCAAGTCAAATATGTCTGTTTTTTGAGGTGTGCTTCACTATAAGAGGATAAACAGCATTCCTTTTGACTTTCATTACTTTCTGCTTTAGGGACTGCATGAAAATGGGAGAAGTGGATGGCAAAAAGATTGGCTGCACTGTTAGCCTTTTGGTTTGTATAATACTTTTTCTTTCCATTTTTTATTTCAGTTGAGCATTTTCTACTATACATTTTCTACTATACAGATACATGTTTGAATAGGACATACTTTACTTCTTGTTGCAATTTGAGTGGAATTTGACAGAATAATACTACGTTTAGGATTGCTGATTGTTTTTTCCAGGCTGAGATCGATACAGGAGGGAATTAGTCTTCCTTGGCATTTCATAGCTGGGTTCTGAGAGGACTCCAAAACTGCTTTATTCAGTTTTTAAGTCTCTTCCTACTGGATAAACTTCACCAAAGTACTTTCCAAGTTTAATTAGTCACTGAGTTCATAGAAACAAACATGCCTTTCCTCCTCTCACAAACCCAACAAAACTTATATGATTTCTCTTGTTTCTTTTCTTCCCCAATAACTGATGCAAGTTGGTTCTTATAGCATATAATATGGGATAACTTGTAAATACTGCAGGCTGACTATTCTCTCCCTAGTAGAAAAGACAGAAATGCTGCTCAAGACCTCCTGTTGTCATGCTATCATCATTACAGCAAACCAACAGTGCTAAACCATAGTATGAAAAAGATGTCATTTTTGTTTACAAGATGCATTTTGATTCTAGGCCAGTTTCCACTGACAAGTTTGTTGACTTCTGTTAACCTTGGAAAGTTTCCATTTTCATGGTGAATCCTATGAAAAGCTGTATTTTTAGCCAGAGGAAAAAAAAAACTAAAATAAGCTGACTTGTAATTCTGCATTTTTGACATCAGTGAAACAATTTGGTATCACTTCTGAGTAGAAGTTATACATAAGAGAACAAAGGATTTCTTCAGTAGGAAAATAGTGCTCTAAATAGGGATGATATTTACTATGAAGCCATAAAGCAGCTGGCTTGCTGTCAAAATATCTGGAATGATCTGAATTCTGTAAAGCACCTGGATTATTTTCATCCTTAAGGAGTTTTTAATCTATTATTAGCAAATCATCCAATATTTGTACAAAAAGAAAATATTTTAAAATCCCAAAACACCATATTACTTTTTAATGGGATTTTCAATGACTCATATGGGCTGGAGTGGATTTCATATCCTAATAATTTTCAAAGCAACTTTTAATACTCTTGCACGACAGAGAGACAACAAATGCTAAATTTTCTCAAATCAGTTTAAAAAGTATTTTCTTTATAAAGTTTTTATTTTTATTTTTTCATAGTGTTCCTCCCACCTTTTTCCTTGATAATAACTCAATTTAGGAAACAGTGGCACAGAATAATACTGTATATTAGGAGAAAAAGTGCTTAGAGTTCAAAATAGTGATTTAAATAATAGAAAAGAAATGGTTAATTGCTAATGAGAACCAGTGCTGAGACTCTTCTAGCCTATAAATTTTTATTAACCAAAGCAGATTATACTGAACATGGAGTATGTCTAGCAGGAGGACTTCAGCTCCATGTCCATTGTGAATGTGGCAGTACTTGTGAACAGTGCTATAGGGTTGTGCTCCCCTCCCTGTAACTTCTTCATACTTTGCTTTAGCGCTTGTAAGTACATAATGAGTGTTTTGAACTAAGAATTCTGATATTGCAGTCCACATTTTATCCATGTAAAAACAAATAGCAGTCATATGTTCAGAAATCAAATCTATGCATCTATTTCTAGAGTATTATGTTTGAAGTCTTTTATTTGTAACCATTATAAATTTATTAACTGCTACATTTTATTACAAAATTCTATTTTATTTCAGAATTTTTACAAGACTGAACTGAACAAGGAAGAGATGTATATTCGCTATATTCATAAGCTCTATGATTTGCATCTGAAAGCACAAAACTTCACAGGTAACTGAATACAAACTAGAAAAAGATATTTAGGTCTGTGGTTTGCAGTCTTTTTCAACCCTGTAAGCTGTATCCTCAGTGCAGAACATACCAACCCAGGCAACAGCTGAGTTTCCTTGCCTAACTGATGTCTCTTAAAATACTGCTTTTTTCAGCCCCACAGCACTATTATTTGCTGAGCCATGTTGAATGTAAATTACTTCTATTGGTGCACACTAGCAATGAAGTGTGATACAGTCATTTTTCACCCAAAAGGAGTAAAGTTTAGAGGAAGATTTTATGGGTTCATTTAGTGGTATCTGAGCCTAGACACAGTTTTGCAATGCTCCTGGCTATCTGTTTGGTGAAGGGTTTCTACACAGCTGTGTTTCAGAACCTCATTTTTAGCTTAAAAAAGGTAGTAAAAGAAAGGAAGACCCATATCACTTCCTCATGATGAGGTAGAAACCCTAAAACCTGTGACAAGTATTGCAATTTTATGATGTCTTTCTAAATCTTCACATACCACATTTGTCATACTGTTGTCCAGGATTTCTCACTACTAATTTTATGCTAAGGCTGGTTGTTATCTTTTACAAGATGATTTTATGGATGGCTGTTGTTTATACAGCTTAAAATGCACTTCATTTGGGGAACTACATGCCATCAATAAATGCTGGAGAAGATAAAATCAGTATCTTTGTAAATCACACTATCATTGCCAGAATATTTTACTGACCTTGTAATATCTCCAGGTTTTCCCCAGTGTTTGCAATTGCAATTTCATGTGTTCAAATTTTCTAGATTTTTTTTCTTTAAAGCAGATTAGTTGGCTGGGGGGTCACTAGTAAACAGCTTAGAGGTACCTAGTGTCACAGCAACTTTCCTTATGCTTTTCTGCAATCTATAAGAAAGATTGGTCACTTGGAATTTCCACTGTCCCTTTGCAGTTCATGGATTTAAATGTAGACTAGATACCAGGATATGTTAAGGAGAGATTTTAATTTCCTCATGTGACCTGGCAATAGTGAGTCACAAGACTGTTTTGATTATCAAGAAGTCTTTTTGCCACAGCTGGCTTCTGTGCCAAGCTATTCATTTACTTAATAGATCTTAGTAACTCTTTGAGCAGTGTTGAGTTCCCTTTATGCATGGGGCACTATTCTGTGTCCAGTTTACCTCCAACTTGATATGAATCTAATTTTTAAATTGTTTTGCCATCCATTCTTGTTTTAAACAGTATTTTGCTCAAAATGTATTTCCAGGTATTTGCTGTATTTCCTGTGTGTTTATTATCAATGTGTGTGATTTTTGCATTCTTTGCTGTGGTAGATTTCACCTCTTCTTTTTTAATTTTCTTTGATGTGAGAGCCTTTATGAAGACTTGTCTCAGACCCATAATTAGAAAACAGACTTTTGTAGTCCATTGCCTTGCCTTATCAGAGACAATATAGATTTTTGTAAATCAGCCAATCTAGAGAATTTGGGATTAGGAAAATAAGTTTGATACTTCAGCAGTATTCCTACATGTTACAGCATTAGTTTGCTAACTGCATAGTTTCATCCTAGGGGTGAAATTATTTTTCTCTCCTTTCCATAGTATGATTTACTGGACTGCTTCTAAAAATCCTGTTAAAAAATCCTTTTTATACAAAACATTACTTCAAATCTTTCTTTCCACAGGACTCAGTTACAGCTATAACTATACCTCTCTTGAGGCTGAATCACATAAATCCACTGATTCCTTGTGTCCTCAGTCACTTGAGAACTGTAATGAGACTGTCTTTTTATCTATTCACCTTAGAAATGTCTAGTGTTCTGAATATTTCCTGGGTAAATTGGATTTCCCACATTGTGAGTCAACCCTATTTATCTCTCCTTAGTGCTTTGGTACAAGTCAATAGTTACAGACCTCTCCCTGAGGTACCAGTATTTTATTTATGTTGGCCACTGCCAGACATAGGATGCTGGGTAGAGGAATCCTTCAGACTTTTAATCCAGTATGATCATTCTTGTTTTAGAAACCTTCTATATAAATTTACTAAAATTTAAAAAAAAACCAAAACATTGTTATGGCAGACAAAAGGTTGCTAAAGTGAAGGACTTAGATGCCAAGTTTAGAAAGGAAAGGTCAAGGTGAGCTATCCTGAACACGTACTTATGTACTGCTATCTTTTGCTTCCTTATGATTTTGAATGATTTGTTATTATCAACTTCGTGGATTTTTAAAATTGGTGTATAGATGTGCTTCATGTCTTGAGTACAAAAATGTAGCTTGAAACTATGACGAAGGTAGTTACCAGTCAAGCAGCCTAAGAGCTGTGTGATGCCAGAATTAAGGTTGTCTGTGCCATTCGAGCTGGTCTCCCTTGCATGATGTATCACAGCACAGCATCGGTTTGCACCACGCTTAGCATTTTGCAATGCTGGGATTCAAGGCTCTCTCTCCCACAAATATCTGCTGCAGTGTTTTTTCATCCATAGTTGGTCATGTAGAGGATCACTACTGCTAGAAAAAATACTGTAGAGTTCAGCTTAAGTCACCTGTCTTATGAGAACTCATGGCAGAGGCAGACGTAGGATATGGTTGTCTGGGGCAAACTTAGCTTAGCACAAAAAGTGCTTTAGTACTTTATTGTTATTTTTTTGCCTCATGTACAACCTATAAAACCTGCAATAAAATAAGTCCAGTAGGGAACTTCTTTCTCCAATGCAGTACATCTCCAGAACATGGCCCATCTTTGTACTGACTCACTCATGCAAAGTGGTCCTGTGAGTGGAAGCATAAACGGTGAATACTAACTTGGTGTAGTGGTTTTAGTTCGCTTATTCAGGTTTGTGGCTAAATGCTAGTACACTTACTTAAATTTACTTGATTGCTTGTTGTGAGATAAGGATTAGGAGTAGGTAAAGTAGGCTCAAACTTTATAAAGTACAAAGAAGTTTTATTAATATATCTAAGACAAAGGGAAAAAAGAAAAAAAAATTCAAGAAAAAAACTAGAACAAACTCTCTAGACCACCTCTCCTTCCCCACCTCTCTATTTCATTCTCCTTGACAACATACAAAAGACAACACTTTGACTTCCAGTCAGTTTACCACCTCAGAAACAGCTCTTGTTTTAGTTTATTTAGGGAGAGAAGTTTCTTTTGCTTACACTATGGATCTTCTGTAAGAAAAATACAGTTTTTATGGGTCTTCTGCCTCACCATTAACTGCCGCCTGGAGTAAAGTTTAGCTTAATGGTGGATCTTTCCCACACTAGTAGCTTTCCTACAGCCACTATGGTGGGTTATGAACAGTTTACAGGGTACCTGTTTTAAGGATGCTTAGTTCAATTGCAGCCACAAAGAAAATCTCTTCTTCTGTGCTTAGCAACACAGGTTCTTTTGACAACTCAGGTTCTCTAGCATTCTCCCCGGGACCAGGGCTCTGGGTTACAGCCTCTTCTCTCTCTTGGTTTTAGTTTCTCATCAGGCTGTACTTTTTCAACACTTACTTGTCTGTACTTAGGTATTTCAGTTCATTGGCGGCAATAAGAACCTCACATCTTCCTTTGGACTATATCTTCATATATTACAGAGAATTTATTAGCTCAGTCCCCAACCATGGTTCTCCAAAAGAGTTTTCAGCTTCACTCTTGAAGCAACTTCCCATGCACCCCCTTTTTAGTATCAGTTCTGCTTTCTTCACTGACTGTAAAGTCTCTGCGCTGCACTATGTAGATGTCCTCACTCGTTCCTCTCTCTGCGAGGAAGGATGGGTGTCTGTGAGTTTAGTCCAGGCATGGAGAGAGTTAATCTCTGTCTCTCTCTCTCTCCGGCAGTGTGAGGATCACGTGCTCCCTGCCGGGCTGTTTGAACAGGTCCGAGCTGAATGCCAGAAGCTCTCAGAGTCTCTGCTTGGCTCGGCCAAGCTGGCTCGGCCTGGTAGGGCCATCTGGGCCCGGGGTGACAGGGCAGGGCCTGGCCCGAGCTGGATAGAGTCCGGCCTGGTCCTTGCCTGGCCCGGAGCAGGGGCCTGGCTCTCCCTCTCGTGTAGCTGGCACACCGGCTGAGCTGTATCTGCTGAAGATTCCAGCCGTTCCTCCCCCATGCCTGCCCGGCTGCAGCGGCACGGCTGCCGCAAAACCTCCCTTCCCCCCCCCATCCCTCCTTCGGAAGGAAGTGGGGGGGGGCCTTACCAGCGAGAGAAGCAAGAGCTGCTCCTCTCTACACAGCAGCAGCAGGTCCGAAGAGGAAGAGCGTCAGAGAGTCTCTGCTTATATATGGTTTTTTCCTTGAAGGCGGACTAACTTTTTAATTGGTTTACCTACCTATCAATTCTTAAAACTACCTGATTATTGGCTCTCTCTCTCGCAGGAAGGAAGTTGTATTTCTTCCTGCATTCCTGCAGCCCAGATCACTTCCTAGATTTTGACCCCTCTGGCCTAAACCAGGACATTCTACCTCTCGCCTTCAGGAAAAACCATATATAAGACTTATTATCAAAATTACATTAATTATACAATCTTTACTTAGAATAAGAAAAATTACTAAACTAAGCAGAAAGCTTCTTACACAAACCTCCACTTCTAGACTTTATATGACTACTACAATACACAGTTTCTACTACTATTTACTTTATCTTGTATTTTAATACATGCTTTGCCTATTATTTCTTCTAATCAATCTTTATCTCAAACTCTTATCAATTTGCTCATTATTTGGTTTGAAAAAACGGGCGGAAACACCATTGAATGTAGTGGTTTTAGTTCGCTTATTCAGGTTTGTGGCTAAATGCTAGTACACTTACTTAAATTTACTTGATTGCTTGTTGTGAGATAAGGATTAGGAGTAGGCAAAGTAGGCTCAAACTTTATAAAGTACAAAGAAGTTTTATTAATATATCTAAGACAAAGGGAAAAAAGAAAAAAAAATTCAAGAAAAAAACCAGAACAAACTCCCCAGACCACCTCTCCTTCCCCACCTCTCCATTTCATTCTCCTTGACAACATACAAAAGACAACACTTTGACTTCCAGTCAGTTTACCACCTCAGAAACAGCTCTTGTTCTAGTTTATTTAGGGAGAGAAGTTTCTTTTGCTTACACCATGGATCTTCTGTAAGAAAAATACAGTTTTTATGGGTCTTCTGCCTCACCATTAACCACCGCCTGGAGTAAAGTCTAGCTTAATGGTGGATCTCTCCCACACCAGTAGCCTTCCCACAGCCACTATGGTGGGTTATGAACAGTCTACAGGGTACCTGTTTTAAGGATGCTTAGTTCAATTGCAGCCACAAAGAAAATCTCTTCTTCTGTGCTTAGCAACACAGGTTCTTTTGACAACTCAGGTTCTCTAGCATTCTCCCCGGGACCAGGGCTCTGGGTCACAGCCTCTTCTCTCTCTTGGTTTTAGTTTCTCATCAGGCTGTACTTTTTCAACACTTACTTGTCTGTACTTAGGTATTTCAGTTCATTGGCGGCAATAAGAACCTCACATCTTCCTTTGGACTATATCTTCATATATTACAGAGAATTTATTAGCTCAGTCCCCAACCATGGTTCTCCAAAAGAGTTTTCAGCTTCACTCTTGAAGCAACTTCCCATGCACCCCCTTTTTAGTATTAGTTCTGCTTTCTTCACTGACTGTAAAGTCTCTGCGCTGCACTATGTAGATGTCCTCACTCGTTCCTCTCTCTGCGAGGAAAGATAGGTGTCTGTGAGTTTAGTCTAAGCATAGAGAGAGTTAATCTCTGTCTCTCTCTCTCTCCGGCAGTGTGAAGATCACGTGCTCCCTGCCAGGCTGTTTGAACAAGTCCAAGCTGAATACCAGAAACTCTCAGAGTCTCTGCTTGGCTCGGCCAAGCTGGCTCGGCCTAGTAAAGCCATCTAGACCCAGAGTAACAAGGCAGGACCTAGTCCGAACTGGATAGAGTCCGGCCTAGTCCTTGCCTGGCCCAGAGCAAGGGCCTGGCTCTCCCTCTCGTGTAACTGGCACACCGGCTGAGCTGTATCTGCTAAAGATTCCAGCCGTTCCTCCCCCATGCCTGCCCGGCTGCAGCGGCACGGCTGCCGCAAAACCTCCCTTCCCCCCCCCATCCCTCCTTCGGAAGGAAGTGGGGGGGGGCCTTACCAGCGAGAGAAGCAAGAGCTGCTCCTCTCTACACAGCAGCAGCAGATCCAAAGAAGAAAAGCGTCAGAGAGTCTCTGCTTATATATGGTTTTTTCCTTGAAGGCGGACTAACTTTTTAATTGGTTTACCTACCTATCAATTCTTAAAACTACCTAATTATTAGCTCTCTCTCTCGCAGGAAAGAAGTTGTATTTCTTCCTGCATTCCTGCAGCCCAGATCACTTCCTAGATTTTAACCCCTCTGGCCTAAACCAGAACACTTGGAAATCAATTATACATATGCTCAGTTAGCCAAATTGAATTATCATAGCCAGTAGTAATTCTGGTGTTTTGTAATTTGCCAAAGTCTGACTTTCCAATAAGAAGATTACTTTAATATTATTTTACTGTTAATATTATTTTATTATTATTTGCAATGTACTGTTTCTGAAGAATTCCTGAAATCAAAGTAAAAATAATAATAATTTTTATATTCCCAGATAATTTCTACCAAACATGATATAAAGATTACTACACAACTCTCTGACTAGAGACCAACAACCGATTTGATGCCTGCCAAATGAAAAACTAAATAAAATTTTAAAAATTAAAAGGTGAAAAATATTGCACTTCTAAATTGCTTGTTATGGCCAGCTGGTAAGGCTCAGATATCAGGGATTTATTACTCTATGGAAGGAGTGGATTCTATTAAGCACACATCTGACTCTCTGTTTTCCTCCCAGCCCTGATATCTTTTGGACTGTGTTCACAGTCTTGTCTTCTTTCTGCTTTCACTACTGATGTTCCTCATCCTCCAGTCCTCGTTCCTTTGTTCAGACAGCAGTCATTGAGAGTTTCTCTTTAGCAGTAGGGAAGACTGGGGCTAAGCAGGAAATGGTCACTTAATTTCTGTCTCCTTTGCATTTTCAGACTCCAGGAGAAGTGTTCCAGTGACTCCACTTTAAATAGTGTGAAAATCTTAAGCTATTTTTATTATAGCTGTAGGTAATAACTCTGTCCAAAACCACCACTACCATCTGCCTAATACTCAAAATAAATCAACTACCCATGAAAAAGGTGCCTCTCAAGAAAAGCATTCATATCTCTGTGTACTTTGTGTGTTTTATGTGTTTGGTGTTGGTAAGTGCCGTGCTGTGATTTGTCTTGCAGAGGCTGCCTACACACTCCTGCTGTATGATGAGCTGCTGGAGTGGTCTGATAGTCCGCTCAGGGAGTTTCTCAACTACCCCATGCAAACAGAGTGGCAGCGTAAGGAGTGTCTCCATCTGACCATCATTCAAAACTTTGATAGGGGAAAGGTAAAATAGTCCTGTTTTACTGAGTGGATCTGGGAAGGGTAGGTTATTAATTTTAGGATATTAGTTCCAGGGTTGCAATCTTTTCTTTTCTTATACTGAGGGGAAGTGTTTGTCCTTGCCTGATTAAGCAGTTAGTGATGCAGTAGGTTTCTTCTAATCCTGTGGTTATATCCTAGAAATCCCCCACTTATATATGAGAATAATTTTCACTTGCATAGCAGTTGGCTTTGTAACTTTTAAAGCACTTTATGAAAGATGGTATAATTTCTCCCCTTTTTAAAGGTGATGAAAATGAGCCTTATAAAGCTAATGAACTTCACTTCGTGACCAACTGAGGATTATAAAGGCTATGTTTACACCTTACAATATCATGTTGTATCTCTTAAAAACTAAAAATGAATTTGTTTGGGGGATCACAGTTCATTGTCATCCCTGCAAATGCCTATTCTGAATTAAGCAAGCGTAATTATCCTGTAGTCTAAAATTTCATATACAGTTACTGCTCTGATTCATCTTGCTGACAAACAAGCAATGCATTACAATTTTGTGTAGCTAGTGTAAAATCCATGTAAGCCTAATAAAAGTAATCAAATGGATGTTGATTATCATGTTTTTCAAGCAATTCTTTAATTATATTATATAGTTTAACTTATATGGTGCAATGAAGTATTTTCCAACCTAAAAAAATTAAGGAAGATGTATTAAAAATACAATTTTAAAATGCAAAAATCATACTATGTTGAATCCATCTCATGTAGTGTCAAAAGATTTGCCCATCGCTCTTGCAATGGCTTACATTTTGTGCATAGTCCAAAAAGAATAATTTATTAAATAAGTCTCTGAATATATTTTTAATTCTTCAAAGAATTCATCGGTATTACTCAGAAGTTATCAGTATGTTTAGTGGTCAGTTTCTTCAAATATTTTCAGTTACGAGTAGTATGACTTAGGATAGATAGAAAAGACCACTAATAAATCACCAATTGTCAAACAGTTGCTTTGAATTACTGAACATCTTTTATTTGCTTGCAGTGTTGGGAAAATGGCATTATCTTATGCAGGAAAATTGCAGAACAGTATGAGAGCTACTATGACTACAGAAACCTCAGCAAGATGAGGGTAATGTACTTGAATACTTTTCATCAATCAGGAATCCAAAAGCTTTTTAATTTAGGTTATAAAATATTACCTAGAAAATTAAATTTATCACAGAATGGTCCTTAGGTTTGGTTTGCAAATCTTATTTTTTACCCTGAAGGGTTTTTTCTACAATAAGGATTATAGAAAAGGAGTGTGAGCTTTTTGAAGAAAAATGAGAGAATCCTATCTTTATAGAATGGTTTGGGTTGGAACCCTTAAAAAGATGATCTAGTTACAGCCACCCTGCTAGACACCTTCCACTAGACCAGGTTGCTTTATTTTATTATTAAATTAATCTTCTTCCAATATTTGTACCTGTATAGCATCCTTTGTGTGTAAATGCTTATGCATAAAAATAATACTACAAATTCACTTTCATTAGTTTCCTACAGTTTATCCAGGGAGTGTGCTCTGTGCAGTCCTTCACAAGGAGTAGCATATCTTTGCAGTTGTAATTGCAAGCAAAGAGCTTTCCACAAACAATGTACACCTTTACATCTTTTTAAACTTACTGCTTAAAAATATGGTCTGTTTTATATTCTATAGCAAAAATGAATCTTTCTTGGTACAGTCTTCTTGTTGTTTCTTTCATTTTAGAACTCTAAGCATTGTTTCCCATTTGTTCAGATAGTGTACTTTAAAGATTATTGAGTCTTCCCTTTTCTTACCTGCTTCTGATGGATTCAATTCTGTTTTAGAGCTTCCCTTTTAAATTTCCTGTACATGTAGGATGCTTGCTGCTAGGACTGAGGGAAGTCCCTTTAATCCAGAGCTGCTTAACAACATTATGCAAAATTCTCAACACAGAGCTATGTGGCAGGACTCTCTGTTATCTGCTTATTCCATATATATTTAGATGTCAATGGCAGAATCCTATAAGCAAAAGCAAACTGACTATCATCATGATAATAAAATGATTAGTTTATGCATGTTTAATTAATTGAATGTGTTTTATGTTTGAAATATTCTTTTACTGTATCTGTGCCACCGATGTTAATCCAAAAATGGAGGTGTGGGGATTTCTCATAGCAGTATAATTAGGCAGCTATTGATATAATATGCATACTAAATAGCTGTCTGCATTACCAAAAATAGGGCTAAGACTGTGTTTGGTTTTGTCCACAGTATTAAAAACTTTGCCGAAAATACCATCAGAAAAAGGGGACTTTGGCATTAAGATTCCTTTGTGTCAGTGTTTGGAGTGAAATAAAAACCAGATGTATTGATCAAAAATTACACTAACTGCTATTGTGAAATTTTAAAGGAACTCGTATTTGATGCTTAAATCATTGGAATCTGGTATGATTTGGTCACAACTGTCTTGAATATGGAAATTAGACTTTGCTGATTTAACTGACCCATTACTGCCATGTGTTTGGGTGATTAGCAGATTACTGGGTCAAACGCTTCAAACTGTCTTTCTATTGTACCCCTTTAATATAGGTACTTTATATTTTAAAGGATTTCTTTTCTAATTCTTGGAAACTTTCAGATCCCTAAGAGATATAATTACTTAATCTGATTCATTCAGAAAGTTCTGGATGTCCTAGTTGTTGCTCAGAGATATATTGCAATTCCAGTACCCCAGAGGTGAAAGACACTCTTTTGTAATAGCTTATGGTAAAAATACACTTTCAAAAAAGATTAATTGCATTTCTTCTCAATCTCACATAGATGATGGAAGCATCTCTGTATGATAAAATTATGGATCAACAGCGTTTGGAGCCAGAATTTTTCAGAGTTGGTTTCTATGGAAAAAAGTTCCCATTCTTTTTGAGGGTAAGTGAAATGAAAATAAACAGAATGGAGTAATACTGTCATTCATAATCCCCTTCACTGTATTAAAATTTGTTCATACCATATACAAGTTCTTGTCCTGTGAGAAATTCTTTACCCTCATGTTTAATGGTTAAGAAAAGGTCCTGACTAATGAAAAGACAAATGCTAGGTTTCTAGAGTCCCACAGAAGCACAATTATCATGTTTATGTTGGAAACCATGCACCTACACTGTTCCACAGACCAGTGGTTCATGGTAGTTTGTTCCCTTTATCCTGTTCTGTTTCTGCTGGGGGATGTGTCTTGGTTTGAAAGACAGGTGTCTGCTAAGGAATGCAGGAGCCTCCCTTGGAATGGAAAACTGTAACTCCTCTCCCTCCAAATTATTATAAATTTGAAATCAAGGGGCTCTCAGGCAAAGATATGGGAATAGGAATAACAGTTCTTTACTAATATCTAAAACAAAGCTAACAAATAACAACAACTATGGCATTAACCAACAAACAGAACCAGAAACCCAGTGGCAGCCTGCTTGACCACAGGCACCTTTCCCTTTTTGGTGAAGTTCCAGTCACAGTTGGCAGGGGGTGCTGGTGGCTCCCAGTGGGCAGGGCGGGTGCGATGGTTCCTCTGCGGCTGCAGGGGGTGCTCCGGCGCGAGCTCAGGTAGCACACGGCAATGGCGGCTGCCCGGGGTAGGGATGGATGGAGGAGAGGCTTTGTTTCACAAACCCTCAGGGGCAGCTGGCGTCGGTGCCACAGCAGAACCCTCAGAAACAGCGAGCCTGGACAGCAGAAGGTCTTGGCGGGCAGGGGGAGCACAGTTATAGCGTAGCAAGAACTCGGAGCGGTGCCAAAGGAGCAGGGGAGCGAAGGGGGGAGACAGGCTGGTGGCAGCTCGGCTTTCCGGCAGGGCAGGAAGAAAAAAACTCACAGCAGAAAGACAAGCAGCTCCGTGCTGGTCTCTCAGTGGCCGCAGGTTCCCTTCCTCAAACAGCAGCTCTAACCATTCAGCTCCGAGAGTCCCGAGCGAGAAAGCCAGCCGTTCCCTGCCCCTGCTTTTGCCAGTCCCAAAATCTCATGTTGTACCTGCTCCCTGAGAGAAAACCTTCCCCTGCCCTGTGAAGGAGAAAGCCCATGGCCACGCACTTTTGTTCTCTTAAGTACCCAGTCATTAGTTCCCCAGCAAGCCATGGGAGAAAAAATTCCTGAAGGAAAAAAATAAGACTAAATCCAAACCCTGAGGGGGTGCTCAGGGAAAGGCTGTCAGAAGTATCCATTGGTGGTGGGGTAATCAGCAATTTAGCATTTAAGCAATTACATTCCCAAGTTTCTTATTTTTTTTAAATGAATTAAAAATTGCACATGCTGAATTTCATTCATTATTAATGTATTAAAACTGACAACTAATAAAGTTATTACTCTTGATCGTTAATCTGGAATTCTGAAGTTACTGAAGTGGCCTTGAAAATCTTAGTGGTGTTTACACTGTTCCCTTCTTCCACAGTCTGCAGTAGTTTAGCTGCATTGACTGTCACCTTGGGAAGAGGACATAATCCATTTTATTCGTGGAGCAGCTGCAATCATAATCCAAGCTCCTCTTCCTGTGGTAATTGAAATAAGTGACGAAGGAACCTCCTCTATATGGTGGAGGCCTAAAAACCCTGATTTGTCTTTGCCTTAGTGGTGGGGAAAATGACAATTTCTAACTGGTAAATATAGCATGAAACTCTCCCCTTTAAAAGCAACGCTCAAGAAGAATCTGATGAGAAGATAGTTCTTGATATTGCCTAATATTCATCTGAATATAACTTCTGTATAAATCAATTTGAAAATATTATTCAGAAATAATTTAACATTTTGATTGCTAAACAGCAACTGATGGAGTAAAAGTAGTGGAAGAAGTTGCACAACAGTGCAGTACTTTCAAACCTTGGGTCTTTCACTGCTTATGCATCTTATGCATTTTTCAAGTTAAACATACACAGCACACACAGATTTATGCTTGCAGCACCAACAAGGACAGACTTAATACATTTGATTTGATTTTTTAATGGCAAAGCAGTTTGTAAATCTGGCTGTGTTAGCTGTACAAAGAATAATGACTAAACTTCATAATAAAGCTTTCACATTTTAATTTGTGGTTGAACAATAATACTGTTACAGTTTGGGGGTTTTTTGTAGCAATTCCCATGAAAGTCTCAACTCTCAGAATTCAATGCCAGGAACATTCTTTTACTTTGTGTTGTAAAAACTGGATCCATTTTAATTTTCCAGGCGGATAATTGATAAACATTTAGAGGATAAGGCAAACTGAATGCCTTCTACAATTTTCTTATGCAATGTTTTCCTTCAGAATTGTATAACATCAGAGCAAAGTTTCATAGTTCCTCATGGAATCAACTTTGAACCCATTTCATTGTCTTAACTGTTTGTTGGGTTATATTTCTGTTACATATTTTATACAGTCTGATATATCATGATAATTGCATGCTTTGATCCACTAAGAACAATTTCTCCCTTCAGTTTTTTTATTAAACTTTGAAGTGTAATTATTCCATTTTTCCAGACTTTTGAATAAAACATAACTTATATGATAAAATTTCCTTCTTCTAAGTAACCTGTTCTTTCTATATTCTTGCCTTTTGTTTCTTATTTTTTCCCTTCTTAAAATGATGCAAAAGCTGCCTGGAAAAACTATATTTAAGAGCATGTGTTTGGATCCCAGTTATTTTCATGTAACTTGCTCTTGCTTTTTGTTTTCTTATTCCGCTCAGAATAAGGAATTTGTTTGCCGAGGACATGACTATGAAAGGCTGGAGGCCTTCCAGCAGCGAATGTTGAATGAGTTCCCACATGCCATTGCTATGCAACATGCCAATCAGCCAGATGAGACCATCATTCAGGCAGAAGCACAGTGTATCCACATAATCACAAAGCCATACTCTGCACTTACGTCTTCTATGCTTTTAAAAAACATAGGTACACCTATAGCCAATTTCAATCACATGGTGCCTCCATTGAAATAAATGGTAGGTGAGAATTCCCTTGCATTTTGTCCCAGTTCACTCTATTATGTTTGGAAGTTCTTTGTGTAATTTTGGTTCTATTTAAAAATTCCTTGACATGTTATCGACATTATTTCTTTAGCTAAAAATACCTATAGAACTATCACCACTGTGATAATGGTGTAGTAGTTCAAGGTACAGTAATTTAACTTCTTACAATACAACATAATGTTAGCATGGCATGACATATGGTGTAACAATATATTTAATTAAATCCCTTTACTTTATGTACTATTCCATGTAAGTAGATCTATTTCAAAAATAAAGATGAAATTTTCAACAAAACAGTACAAAGAAATCTCAATCAAAAAATCTCTCTGGTTCCTTTCCCAAACCATTAATGGTATAGAAGCATTTCATGATGCACACTTTTTAAAGAATTTTTCTTCTGTAATGCTTCAGGAGTCAATATGCTTTGCTAATTTGAATAAAGTGGGATAGCCTTAACTCTTTACATATAGATTTGCAGATTTATGCAGTGACACCAATTCCAGAAAAACAGGAAGTCTTGCAGAGAGATGGCATTCCTGATAATATCAAGAGCTTCTACAAAGTAAATCACATCTGGAGATTCCGATATGACAGACCATTTCACAAAGGGACCAAGGACAAGGAAAACGAATTCAAGGTAAAGTATCATGCCCTTTCCTGATCTACTGGATCTATGGATTTGTTTGTAACATCAACAAAAGCTGCCTTATTGAAACATCATCTGTATTTGCATTATTCAACTGTGTGTGGTACAACAAATTCTCTAGAGGAGATGGTATCTCAGGTTTGACAATTTCACTTCTTATTTTTAATAAAATGATATCAAAAATATATGGGAGATGCAAAGGTCTTGCTGTATATGTGAGTAGGAGTGAAAAAATTCATTTGGTTTTTTGCATCTGTGATATATAGAAGGCAGAACTGGAGAGAGCAGAGTAGTCTCAGAAGAGTTTCTTAGGCAGATGGGAAAACATTGTTAAGTAGGGAGTCTGGGGTATGAATAGTATTGCCTAAAGTTATCTCTCTCTAGAGTAAGGGAGAGACATTTTTGACTGAACTGCAGCATAATGACCTGTTCCTGTGATATCAAGACTAAAAACTACCTCTGACCTTAGAGATTGTCTCAGGGAAAAGCAATAGTTCCTTACCTAATAGGTAAATCCCTTCTGTTCCTCCTAATAAAAATGTCACAGTGAAAATTCGTCTTTTGGTGTAATTTTAATTCTGACCCACTAGAAGCACATCCTGATGCAGAATATATTCTGGTATTCAGACAGTCAAAAAGAGTTATCCCATAATAATTTTGTTATAAATTTAGAGGAAAGAACTGTAAGGGTAATAAATTAGCTAAATTGAGTCACTGTTGTCTTCTAATGTATGTTTAGGCTTTGTTTTAACTGTACAGCTTATAAATATATTTTGTGTAAGCACTATCCTGTGTGTTGATTTGTCATTTTACAAACCTCTTGCACAAAGTGTCTACCAGTAGAATATTTGAGTATCCCATCAACTATGCATTCTGGAATCTCAAACGGGGCTTCACAAAGGAGAGCTGATCATGCTCTCTGATCTGTAAGTTGTTCTGCTTTGGAACTCTTGTTCTTCTCAGATGTTAGTTCAGAAAAGAAATATTAAAATACCAATTCAGTTGTGAGTGACTTTTGGAGATTTGGGGACAACATATAATAAAGTTTAAAAGTGAAGAATCAGCAGAAATTACTGCTTAGTAGTAGGACCTAGAAAGTAAGGAGAAAAGCGAGTGTCACTGACTTATGGGATAGACATTTCAGTAGGAATTTGGATGTTAGTATTTTTTTTAATGTATACTGTTCCTTAAGTGAAGGTGTTCATGAAGAAAACTGGTAATAATTAGGGAAGATACAAAGTCAAATAGGGAAATAAATTGGTTTTGTGTATTTTAGAGTCTATGGGTAGAGAGAACCACACTGATCTTGGTGCAGAGTTTACCTGGAATATCTTGTTGGTTTGAAGTAGAAAAACGTGAAGTGGTGAGTATGAGACTCATGTCAATACATATTGTCGGTTGGTTTACTTCCTTAATCATATGTTATTCAATGAACTGCTTTAAGATTTATTACACATATGTAATTTCCTTGACCAAGGTCTCAAGGTGGCTACAACAAAATTATTTGCAAAGTATATTGAGTTGTCTGATTTCTCCTGTCTTAAAAAGTGTTATTAAGGACCACCATTAGGATTCATTTAAACAGTTGAGGAAAAAGAAGTTGAGAACAATAATGGGCACGCAAAGGCAACATTTAATGTCAGCAAATTACTTCCTTAAAACTCAGCACAATGTCACATTTAATACTTAGAATTATCTATAGCTTAATGTGTCCTTCAGTGTCCTTGAAAAGTGAACATTCTCCAAATTCCTGTACTGTAATAAATAAATAAATGCCATGAGTTACTGAACAGAACCTGTAGGAATAGGGTCTAATGTACCAGTCTGCTATTGAGACATTGTAATTTCCTCTCCTTGCTTGTTCTATTTTTTTAAAAAAATCCTTAAATATATTCCAGATATATTTGGAGGAGTGCCCCTCCTATAAAGATCTCTAAATAATTGGTCAGTTGCTGAGCCCTGGAGTATAACATCTATAACTATTTTCCTTCTTGTCAAAGCCAGTCTTAGAATAATACCATTAAATATAAGGACACCATAGTACAATTGATTTTCTCTAAAACTCTGTTGTGTTTTCCTTTTATAATAGCAGGAAAATGTCATTTGTTCACCATCTTGATATTCTCCTGTAGAAAACCAAAGGTGGATTTTAGTAAAATCAAAATATTGTGTGTGACATGAGAAATTTTGTTAGTTGACTCCTGCTGAGTCCTTACTAGGTTAATATAACCACTAATATGAAGACCTTCAGTTTACTATAATTTTACCATTATAATCACCATTTCCAAAAGTAAACTGTAATAATTTTCCCTGGGCATGTATGAGGTCATGACTCAGATTTGTGCTTGTATGTTTTGGTAAATTATAGCAGCTGCAGGCCAATACTCTTCCCATTTTTGATTTTTCTGGCAGCTTATGCTACCTGTGAGAGAACTTCCCCACCCTTGAGAGATGAGAGGCACATCCTGCTCAAGGCTGCCTTTGACTATAGTTTGATCATCATTGTAGCTCAAAGCTTACATTCGAATTCCTGATCCAGAAAGTCCCATTGTTGAATTCACTTTGGATGGGGAAACTAATTCACCAATACTTAAGCTCTGCTCTGTACCCTTAAACTGGTGAAACTCCCTGACCCCAAGCCCATTTTAGGTAAAGTTACCAACAACAGTTTAATCCTGGAATTCCAATTTAGTTAAATCCTGAGTTCCACCACTGGCTGAAAGTATGTGAATGTTTTGCAGCAAGGCCTGGGTCATCTCTCAAGGTCAGATAATGAATCTACAAAAGACTGACAGTTGTTTATTTTGATCATTGATTGCATGATAAAATCAAATCTCTCCCCCAGCTGAGAAGTACTTTCTCAGTCAAACTACTCTAGGACACAGAATAATATTGTTTTATGTTAAGAAATCAAAAATTACCTGCAATTACCTGCAATATATTTCATCTTTCAACTGAAGATTAAGTGGTTTATAATGTTTCTCACTCCTCTTTCAGGTGGAAATGAGTCCCCTTGAGAATGCTATTGAAGTCTTAGAAAATAAGAACCAGCAGTTAAGAACACTGATTAGTCAGTGTCAAACTCGACAGATGCAGAACATTAACCCTCTCACAATGTGTCTAAATGGGGTCATTGATGCAGCAGTTAATGGTGGAGTTGCTAGATACCAAGAGGTAAGCAATTTACTTTCTGTTTATTAAAAATCCAATTTCCTTCCCTATACAGATGCAGCTCCTCTGTATGAATTAAGGACAGAAAGTACTATATGAATAATAGTTATAATTATACCTATAGTACGGTTTTGGGTTAGGTAATGTTAATGATGTGGTTTATTGAAATAACCATTTTGCTGCAGATAGTACCATAAACTTACTCCAGTGATGACTCAATTCACAATTACCCTGCATTCTTCTGTGATTTGTTTGGAATTTTTCAATTAACTGGTTAATTGTAAGTAAATTATTATAATACGTTGTCTGTTCTAGGACAGGAGATACTTCTGACCAACTAGCAAATTTACTTTTTTGTGCTGACATTCTAGTTTTTATATACATATATATTATATATGTATATATTTTATAATATATATATATGTATATATAAAGTCTCAACAAAAAGTTCATTATATTAAAGAATCATTATTTTCTCGATCCTTCTTATATCTCTTTTCCAAGTTTTTAAGAAAAGCTATTTTGGAGGGGAGTGGGGAAAGGGATTTTACAAAATAAATACAATTTAGAAATGTCTAACACTGGATTTGTTTCTAACAGTTGTTCCTCATAATTACCATTTCTGAATCACCTTAGGAGAACCTTAAATGTTTGGGATGCTATATTTACACAAATTTCTGTGGAATTTTGAAACTGCAGTCAAAAGAAAGGGTTGGGGGTTTTTTGCAGCCCAACTTGATCTTTCTCTTTCTCCTAATAGTCTTAGGAAATACTTGAGTCTGCTGGTTTTTCCACTGAAAATGTCATGTTGAATAACATTCTGTCCACTTGTCTCAAAGGCTGATTCAGTGTTCACTCAACAGTGTTAAATTTGGTAAAACTGCATCTTAATTAAACTACAAGAAATTGAGTCAGGTATAGTATCAGAATCACCATCAAAACTGTAGTGTTATGAAAATCGTAAGACTGAAGCAAAGCAGTAACATTTTTGATGTTTCCTAACTGCCTTTAAACAACAACAAAACTGTTTAGCATAGTGCAGCATGATGAGGGGAGTCCCTGGAGAAATACAGTCATGTCAGAACTATGTCTGGTTTGAATTAGCAGTGTCAGAGCTAGCTCAGTGTCTCTGCACAGCTTCCATTCTTCACAAGCATATCAAAGGTTCTAGCTTGCTTTTTATTGTTGTCCTTGGCTGTAATTCTTTATCTCTTAGACAGCGTTCATGTTACGATTCTCTTCTGCCCTCTGCCTCTCACTATATTAAAATAGGACTTTTCAGCAATTTGTTTTGTAAACACCTAAACTGTTAGCAATAATTGTGAGGCTTTTTTTTTTCTTCCATTTCACTCTAATTCTTCTCTTTGCATGTCCATTTTTAAGTCTTTATATGTCTTCCTGTTGTTTTGTCAGCTCTTATCTTCTACCTTTCTTGCTATCCTGTTCTCTGTAAATGCTTTTCCCTGTTTCACTTGCTTTTCCCTTCTGCCCTGTATGGAGCTCAAAGTTCAGTCAGTCTTGGAGCATTTGGTCTTTAGGTAAGAGTGACCACATCTTTACCAATATCTTCCTTCCCTTCAGGCAACTTCCAAGTTTTAAGAAGTGTCCTTTGACCATCTGCTGCCTTCTTGATTCTGTCTTCCTTCTTCCCCCTTTTTCCTCCTCAAATTTTTTCCTGTATTTTTTTTCTCTTCTGATGGGGAAGAAACTATCTCTAATTATTCAGTACCTTCGTATTGCAAATGTTAAAGCTATCCATTTGCTAGTGGCTACATGTTTTTGCCTATAGTCTCCACCAATGACTATATGATTAATTACTTATTTAACATGTATTATCAATTATTGTAGTTCAAAGGAACTTTGAAAGCATTTGAAAATATTATCTAGAAACTTGATTTTTAAAAAAAAAAACCAAAAGGGGTGTGTTTTTACTCACTTTGTTTTACTTTGTAATTTCATTCTGTTTAGGCATTCTTTGTCAAAGAATACATCTTGAACCATCCAGAAGATGGAGAGAAGATCACACACTTAACAGAACTTATGCTCGAGCAGGTAAAGTGGGGAAAAGACTGACAAGGTGGCCTGCTCAGCTGTTCTAGCTCAAAATGTCCCCAGATAAAATAAAAAATATCAGAGGTTAATAATTGTCCTGTGGTCTTCAGTGTTTTCTGAGTTAGATTCCAAGTAGAGAGTAACTTTCTATACAAGCAGGTTTCTGGGTGTAGTGGTTTCAGTTCGCCTATTCAGGTTTGTGGCTAAATGCTAGCACGCTTACTTAAATTTACCTGATGTTTGCTGTGAGATGAGGATTAGGAGTAGGCAAAGCAGGTTCAAACTTTATAAAGTATAAAGAAACTTTATTAATATACCTAAGATAAAGGGAAAGGAAAAAAAAACTAAGAAAAACCGGAACAAACTCCTCAGACCACCCCTCTTTCCCCCACATCTCTATTTCATTCTCCCTGACAACATACAAAAGACAACACTTTGACCTCCAGTCAGTTTACCATCTCAGAAATAGTTCTTGTTCCAGTTTATTTAGGGAGAGAAGTTTCTTTTGCTTACACCATGGATTTTCTGTAAGAAAAATACAGTTTTTTTAATGGGTCTTCTGCCTCACCATTAGCCGCCGCTCGGAAGAAAGACCAGCTTAATGGTGGATCCCTCCCACACCAGTAGCCTTCCCACAGCCACTGTGGTGGGTTATGAACAGTCCACAGGGTACCTGTTTTAAGGATGCACAGTTCAATTGCAGCAACAAAGAAAATCCCTTCTTCTGTGCTGAGCAACACAGGTTCTCCTCACAACACAAGTTCTCCAGTATTCCCCCGGGACCAGGGCTCTGGGTCACAGCCTCTCCTCTCTCTTGGTTCAAGTTTCTCATCAGGCTGTACTTTTTCAACACCTACTTGTCTTTACCCAAGTATTTCAGTTCATTGGCTGCAATTAGAACCTCACATCCCCCCTTTAGACTATTTCTTCATATATTGCAGGGAATTTATTAGCTCAGTCCCCAACCATACTTCTCTAAAAGAGTTTTTAGCTTCACTCTCGAAGCACTTCTCATGCACCTCCCTGTAAGTATCAGTTCTGCTTTTTTCACTGACTGTAAAGTCTCTATGCTGCATTTATGTAGATGTCCTCACTCGTTCCTCTCTCTCTCTCTGTGCAAGGAAGGATGGGTATCTGTAAGTTTAGTCCAGACATAGATAGAGTTAATCTCTGTCTCTCTCTCTCTCCAGCAGTGTGACGATCATGTGCTCCCTGCCGGGCTGTTTGAACAGGTGCGAGCTAGATGGCAGAAGCTCTCAGAGTCTCTGTGCCTGGCTCTGCAAAGCTGGCTCAGCCTGGTGGGGCCATCTGGGCCTGGGGTAACAGGGCAGGGCCTGGCCCAAACTAGATGGAGTCTGGCCCGTTCCTTGCCTGGCCCGGAGCAGGGGCCTGGCCCTGTCTCGTGTAGCTGACATACCGACTGAGCTGTATCTGCTGAAAATTCCAGCCGTTTCCACCCCCATTCCCAGCTGCAGCGGCACAGCTGCCATAAACTTCCCTTCCCCCCCCTCCCTCCTTTGGAAGGAGTGGGGGGGCGGGGGGGGCCTTACCAGGGAGAGAAGCAGGAGATGCTCCTCTCTACACAGCAGCAGGCCAAAAGAGGAAAAAGATCAAAGGGTCTTTGCTTATATATAGTTTTTTCCCCGAAGGCGGATCAACTATTTAATTAGTTCACTTATATATCAATCCTTAAAACTACCTGATTAGTGGCTCTCTCTCCCAGGAAGGAAGTTATATCCCTTCCTGCAGCATAGATCACTTCCTAGATTTTGACCTCTCCTGCCTAAGCCAGGACACTGGGCCATGTTAATATTTTTTTCCCTGGTCCTTTCCATCATCACCTTAATCACTTCAAACTGTTTTTTGTCCAATAAAGGTTGAGTGAGAGGCCTGTCTTTTCATGCTCATACACAAATATTTGCACAAAATATTTTATCACTACTACAGAATAAGCATTATTTCATTGAAACACTTGACGGCTTCAGCATATATTTGTATTTTACCAATATTACAGAAAAAATATTTTCACTACAAGGTTTGCCATAAGAGCAAAAATGCATTCAAAATCTTATTGCAATGAAGATATCTAGTAGTAATTGGCAAAGTAGGTAGGCAGTAAAATAAATACAAAGTGATCAAATTAAGCAGATGGGTATTCTATGCATTATATGATTTTTTGCATTATTTCTCCATTCATTTATAAGCCAATGACCTACCAGCCTCAAATATAAAGTGTTTCTATTTAAAAATGCTGAAATTTCTTTTAATCAAAGATCTTACTAATATTTAAGGTTTTTTAACTGACATTTATCTGTTTTTGTTCTATGCACCATGTTGAAGTTTCAAATTTTATTGCCAGCTTGGAATAAAAAGGGTCACAGTATTGGAATTTGGCAAGATGGAACTTCCATTTTTCATCAGCATTGTGGGATCTTTTGGTCAGATCAGCCGAGTGACAGGTCCTCAGGCAATATAGATCAGAATAGATTCACTGAGCTCACTTTAATTTCACTGAGACAATGTATAGTAATTGATATTATAATATTTTTTCAAGCTATAGTTAATCTCACTAATCTTTACAATGTAAAACTGGAGTTAATAACTTCCTGTAACGAAAATGTGGGTTCCAAGCAATGGCAGTTAAACCCTCTCTGGCACCTACAGCTGATTTAACATGGAGCATTCAGAAGGGCTGTGTGTGTGAATGGATGTGCTGCAGTCCTGACCCGAGGTCAGGGATGCTGTGCAGCTGCGTGCCCACGCGCAGGCTGCCTGAAAACATCAGCCAGGAGCTCTCATCCAAAGATATAACAGCACACTGTAGCTATTTTGTTTTTAAATCTGAGTTTATCTGATTCCTCATGTAACCAATTCAATATTTTGAATGCGTGTGACCAAATTTGAGCAAGATTAAAGTTTTAGCACTGTAATTCTGAAGACTGTCATGCCTTGTGTCAAGGATATACATCAGGCCACCACTTACGGATGTCTCTGGGAAGTTGAAATAGGATAGGGGACCATGGACTTCATTGTAAATATATTAGTCTCAGGTGAATTTGACCATTGCTGTTGTTTCATGCTTTTTACAACTTTTCTTGTAGAAAATGGCTTTTATTTAGGGTTTAGAACTGCTCCATTGTAAAGTTGCCATTTAGTCAGATTTTTCACTATGTTATCCATAGTGTTTTTTAGTATTACAGTTGCATTTGCATAGGTGAAACCTTTGGGAAAGTTGAATGGGAAGAGGCAGTAAATCCTCTTGTGTGCTTTTGGTCCTAGGCCTTGTTTGGTTACAGGTCTTTCAGAGATTTAAATAGGTGTTTTTAAGGCAATGTGCATTTTGTTGGATTTTTTTAAAATTAGTATCCTAATTGATGATGAGAGCTTAAAGAAAATGGATCAAAAATATTTTTTTCCCTTTCTGCAGGCCCAGATTCTGGAATTTGGCTTGGCGGTGCATGAGAAGGTGGTGCCACAGGACATGAAGCCATTGCACAAAAAGCTGGTGGATCAGTTCTTTGTGATGAAGTCAAGCTTGGGAATACAGGTACGTGAGCAGGTGTATGGATAGTCCAGGAGACTGTTCAGCTGTATTAAGGGTTGGTTCATTTTCCCAAGCAACAAACAGTGACATCTTTTGGTCGTTTGTCCCCATTACAGCTTGTAGGCTTCTTGTAATACCACAAAGCGAAGAGAAACGTAAACTCCCCATACCATGCAGAGAAAAGTAGTCACATTTTACTAATAGTCACATTTTACTATCATTAGTGAAAAGTTAAAATATTTTTCATGTTAATGATGAAGCTGATCCAAAATGCAGATGTAACTACATTTATATATAGTTACCTACATATCTGTATCTAAATATCTATAATGATATTATGTTAAATTTAATTAATCTACTTTTAATAACTTGCCAGGAATTTTCTGCCTGTGTACAAGCTAGCCCTGTTCATTTCCCAAATGGAAGTCCTCGTGTATGCCGGAATTCCATACCTATTTCTATGAGTCCTGATGCTGCCAGGGTAATACCGCGTCACAGGCAAGTTAAATACTAGTAATGACATATTTTTGCTACCCATGGAAGATGACCCATAAATACTTCTATTACATGCATGCTTTCTTGTATGGTCTGGCTGAAGCATGCTCAGCCTTTAATAGCTGGTATATGTATTCTCTTTCCCCTCCCCTTCCCCAATTAAACTTTAAAGATTAATAAACATGTGCTGTTCTCACATGACAAATTATGACTGACAATTAGAGTTAACCATTTTATATTTCACTATTCTTATAATAGCCCCTTGAGTTACCCAGCTGTCAATCGGTATTCGTCCTCATCACTGTCATCCCAAGCTTCTGTTGAAGTCAGCAACATCACTGGGCAGTCAGAAAGCTCAGATGAAGTTTTTAACATGCAGGTATAATTTATTGTCATTCTTCAAACTGTACAGAATCTTTCTTACCAGGCTATTTACTAAATGAATGCTTCTATTATTTCATCCAGAAATCTCAAAACTATTGCTGATGTTTCTTTTAAAAACCAAATCTTTAAATGAGATGTTAAACTCATTCACTTAGAAATAACTTTTCTTTATGTAACTGTTTTCTCTTGTTTAAATTAGAGCATTGATTTTTTACAAATGTAATAAGTACCAATGGACTATGATGGAAAGTCATCTGACCTTGCATAGACTTTTCTGTCTAGTTGTCACATTGTGATGTAATTATTTTACTATCTTAATTACATTTCTATTTATTTAGTATTTTGCTACATCTTTGTGTAGTTAGAATAATGCTCTTAAACTGGTTTGCTATTTGAATTACTGATAAACTACTCTAAGAAGTTACAAATTCTTTGTTCTAGTGAAAAGTATGCTATAAATTCTTGTTTTCCAAACCAGTAAGTGTGATCTGGTAACAACAGCATCTCTTCTACACAGCCTAGCCCATCTACCTCAAGCCTGAGTTCTACTCATTCTGCTTCACCTAACGTGACCAGTTCTGCTCCATCCAGTGCCAGAGGTCAGTGCTCATCTGCTGTGGTAAACCATAATAAATGGCTCTTGATACATTACATAGTTGAATTTCTGCATGATGTCACTGGTCAGACATCATATTTAGCCAATTATTTGAGGAATCTGAATTATTGGAGACAGAGGACTTTTGTGTCATAAGCATAAAATTGAAATGTCTGAGTTTCACTGCATGAATTTAATCACTTGACACATTTATATTCTAGCTTCTCCTCTGTTGTCTGACAAACATAAGCATTCCCGAGAAAACTCTTGTCTGTCTCCCAGAGAGAGGCCCTGCAGTGCCATCTACCCTACTCCTTCAGAAACTTCTCAGGTAAGAAGTTTGTTGGGAATCCTCAGAGCACAAATAGCTGAGAAGACAATAAAGGTGCATGTTGAACTTTGAGCAGATTCGATGTCTGTTCACTGTTGTAATTTTTCAAGGGTTTTTTTATGTTTTTATAAGCAAATACTCTAAAATATTTTACATGTAAGAGATGTGAATAGAATACATAGTGCTTGATAACATTTCTGCTTGATTTCTTTAGGTGTAGGTCTGTCTTTACATTTACTCACTGAAGTGAGAGATGCAGAGACTTACCAGATGGCACAGCCTGCTTGTGTGGAACAACAAGCATTTGTTCAATCTAGGGAAGAAGACAAAGAATGAAAAACTGTTATCATGGCAGTTGTCCTCGTTGAGCTCCCCTTTACTTCTTCTGAGAAAGCTAATCCTAGCCACTGTGAGATAAGAACCCATTCCATGTGGCAATTCCTATTTTTCAATGTAGTTTCAGAAAAGAATGATAGACATTTTGCTACTCCAGAGAAAAGAATGTATTGTGTTCTTGCCTTAAAATACTGTTACATAGGTCTGTATAAAATGTATATCTTTTGAGTATTCTGAAATGCAACATGATCTTGGTAAGCTGGACAATACTGTATCTTTATTTCTTCTTTTCTTCTTAATGGACCTATTTTCCTAAAGTGCTTTTCTTTAACACAGCTGCTGTTCTAATCCCTGCCATCACACAATGCACCTCTTGCTGAAGCTGACAAAGATGAGAACATACATACAGTGTTAAAGGCTCTCCTTTCAACACTCTCATGTCTACCAGAAGTTTTTCCTCTGATAAAAAACAGCTCCAGGAGTCTTTATTTTAGTAATTATTTGTTAGTTTCTCATTAGTTCTTTTCTCGTCCCTTGTTTCTTCAGTTACTAAATTGGCTCTTGATTTAATTTTTAATCTCTTTTCTGTTTAAGTCCTCATGCTATTACTTGAGGGCTTAAGAAGTAATACTGAAGTTTAGCCAAACTTAAGGACAGTTCTCAGGAACTACTTAGAGCAGAAAGATCTACTGGGCACTTCATCAGTGGTAATGGAGCCAAAACAACGGACAGGAAAGATCAGGAGATGCTCTTTAAATAAAGCGGTTTTACAGTTTGCTGCAAAGAAAAATTATCCCATTTTTGCTCCCAGACTACAAAATCTTGCTTTGCCAAGTGGAATGCGACTTCTATCCCCCACTCTATCCAAGATTGCATAAGAGAGGCTGAGGAGCTCATAGGCCCAGTCTCTGCTCTCTCTGAGACTCACCCAGCAGGAAAATCTCCCAATCTGTCTCTACCCTCAGTGTCCCATGAGAGGGTAAGTAGAAAATTAACTTGCTCATACAGTGAAGTGTATTTCAAAGATGAGAAAGTCTGACAGTTTTCTTTCTGCCCTTATAACCAAAAATGAGGATATATATTTCTGGGGAAAGGTGAAATTTCTTTCTCTGGTATGCTGTTCCCTCAGCAGTAAAAATGGACTGTGATCAGAAACAAAATCCTAATTCTCTGCCTTCTGATAAAGAAGGGGGAAAGAATTCCTCAGGACAATTGTAAGGAGATATCTTAGAGATACCTGCAACTCTCATTTAAATTTAGCTGCTCAAACTGTTCTTTGTCCATTCTACTTTTATTCTAACACTACTTCAACAGTCTTGGTTGGAGCTTCACACTGAGAGGAAAGGACCACTCATTTATGAGTTACTTTGTTACAGCTTGATGAAAGCACTTTTCACATTAGTGTTTCAACTGGGAGAGATACACAGGCAAATTCCTGAACTTCAAGTCTTACAGACCATAGCTACCTTATTTAAGGAAGTTTGATGGACTTCACAGAACAAGACCATGGCACTACTTCATCCACTTCCTCATTGAAATTGATGCTCAAGTTTATGTGCAGCTGTTTTTAGTCAACATCCATTTGTGCTTGCTTTGTGATCTCTGGCTGAATGATTGTACAGTGTCTCTCCAGCTCTTCCCATACTCGGAAGAGGAATGCCTGCTGTCGTTGACTGGTCAACATGCCTCCTTAGTTTTTGCGCTATTATTCTTCCTATTGAAGCTTTTTGAATTTCACATTTTTGGGGTTTTTCTTTGCATGTCATTAAATATCCTGTGATTGCTCTTGTTCTTCCAAATGTTTTACATCTCATTCTTTTTAGTATGTCTTTGTTTCTCTGTATTTCATTCAGCTTTTCTCTTTATCTCCTCCAATTTCAGTTGCTTTTTCAGCTGTTGCTCTTTACCTTTGCAACAGAAAATGAACTTCAACACTTGTCCATCACATCCTAGTGCACTGCAGACTCATTAGGCAGTGAACATTCGATTCAGACCAGGCAGGAACATATGGTCACACTTTCTGTCGCATCAGAGTACATATGTAGTTATACCACCTCAGTTTAATGGTAACTCCAGGAAAACAGATATTACCTGACTCAGAATTACTCTAATATGACATACAGCACACCTACTGTAGCTGAAAGTCTACCAAAGCATTCTGTCTCTGAGATGTTTAAAGTGAAGTTGAATTGGGCTTCAGTATTTGTTCCTCACTTTGTAACATAAAGCTGCAACATATTATATCAATAATGCTCACTTTGCAGCTGGATTTGCCATCTTGTGGAACCACAGCAGAGTGCCTCACCAACTTGTCACAGTGCTCTGTGAACACTGGAAAGAGACACAATAATAGGATTTTAATTTGGATTTCACTGATTGTCTGATCTTGCTTTTACAGAAAAAAAAGTAAAAAAAAAAAGTAAAGTTTATCTGTTCCCATTTCCTCTGGAAAGTACATCTGAATTACTTGTAGGATTAGCTGTATGCTGTTTACATACGTTTTCAAGACATATGAAACTAGTGACCCATGGATTATTTGAAAGCTGCCAAAGGAAATAAATCGTAGAATTTTAATTTTTTTCATACATGTACTGTGATTTGTAAACGGAATTAATTTTAGGAAAAGGAAAGACAAACATGCTTTATGGGTCAGCTCTTATCCACAAGAGAAGTAAGAAGACTGCTACCAAAAAAGTCAGGGTTTGAAAACAATGCACAATGCTTTTCATAGGTAACAGCCATAGCTTGAATATTATCTTGTTCAGATCCTGATTCTGTAATGAAATTATTGCAAATCTATCCTTCTATTAAGTAATCTATTAAGATATCTCTTTAGGAATGAGCTTTATTATGTTTTTTAAGGTGCTGGAAACTGTCAGAACTCAGTACATAATAATCCTCCCTCCAATTTCTGTGTGTACAGTTTTCAGAAAACTAGTCTACTCGCTATCTGTATACACATGCTTTTGTTAAACTGTTTATGTTCTTATGTGATGTTTATCACTCTACCTCCTAAGCAGACCTGGGGGTGAAGGGGGGATAATAAGAAAAATATATTTGTTTTCTTAAAGGTTACTGAAATACAACAGCAGCTATGTGTAAACCATGCTGTTCTCAATTTACAGAGAATGCTGTTTAATCATATTGGAGATGGTGCTTTGCCACGAAGTGATTCCAATCTGCCTGGCTCTGACAAAGGTAAGCGGAAATGCTACAACATGCCAATCTTTGAAGAATGAAAATTTAATTACTCCATCATGTTCCTGTAGAATGCCAGTTCTTTTGAGTGCATACTGTTATCTCCAAGTGTCAAAACATTCTAGCTGAATAAATAAATTATGCTAACAAATCTAAGTTTCAAAACACTTTGCCAAAAAGGGGAGAACTGAGTGTTGCACTCAAATAAGGCCCAGAACTTTTCCAGAGGGGGTGATGGAGCAGCAGGTTGCATCAGGCTGCCTGTGAGACCTGTCCTTTCTGCTTCTCTAGAGAGACATATGGGGTAAAAAGCCAACTTCTGGATAATGGGGCACAAAGAAGGCAAAGAGATGGACAGTCCTGAAGTTTGGTACCTGCAAGTCCTCTTTACCAAATATAACTCAGTGTGCTTCTGCTTACATTTGGATTGAAATCATCAATTAGTGGTTTCTTGCCTTTTGGGGATTTTGTTTTTAATTAGAGTAAATTTGAAATATATGCATTTCCATAGAAAAAATATTGGCTCTTATAATTTTGCACTTGGGGAAACCCAATATTGTTGGCATAGTAATTGTTTGCAATGATTTCATTATGTGCCACACATCTATAATATGCTCCATCATTTCATTATGGTACCTTTGTGGTATGCTGAATAAAGGATACAGTAAAATAAGTGTATAGAAAGTAACTATTTTAAGAATATACTGTAATAAGAACTGACCAGGAATCAGATTTTCCTTAATAAGAGCTAGGTTTTATAGGTTTTTTTGTGTTTATGTTTTTATGAAAACACAGGTGGAATTTTTCCACAGGGCTGAAAACCATATTAAATAATTTAACATGGAAATAGCAAAACTTTTCCACTGGCCTATGCAGCCAAGTACATCACAGAATTGTTAAAATGAAGTATTCTCTCCTGAAGGCTTTAGCAGTTCAGAAAACTGACTGCTTGGATGACTTAAAAGAAAAAAAATTGGCTTGTCAAGGGATTTGGGCATTTTGAGTACCTAGGTCTGGTGCCAGGTGATTTTTAGGATGAGGGCAGAGCCATGCTGTTAGGTGACAGCTTACAATAAAAAGCAAATACTGTATTGCGTATTTTGGCAATAACAAAGCAAAATGATCCTCTAGAAAATAGATTATTCTGTTCATTGATCCCAGGGTCACCTAAAGTGCAATTATACTGTTACAATATTGTTTCAGATCTGACACCAGTATTATTTTTACTGTACTTATTGTATTAAGTCTGGTGTGTAGTGGGGTTGCAATCCTGAGAGCTCTCAGAGTTGCTACAATAGCGATAATTGATGCCATCAGTTAGCAACAATACTTTGCTTTTTTGTTTCATCTTTGTAAATAAACACAGGGTCCTTGCATGTGATTCTCTACTCACAATTGAAACAAGTAAACAAGAAGGAAACTGTCATGGCAGGGCAAGAGGTTTGAGGCTTTTAAGGTGAGGGATTTTTTGGTGGTGTGTTTGGGAGATGAATGGGAAGGTTTGAAGCAGTTATATTCAACTCCCTTTTTTTTTTTCTTTTGAAGAGGTGCAATGAAAGTTGTGTTTTTCAAATTAGCTTTTTTTCTGCCCATGTTAAATGCCCTGTCCTTCTGTCTGACTTCTTTCCAATATTGGTGATTTCTTGATGACATGAGATAATTCAGTTCTATAAAGGAAGCTGTTCCAGACCTTACGGGATCATTCAGTTAAAGTCATAGAAGTTGGCCAGGGTAACACAAACAAAGCAAGCAGCCACTTTTATGCATGTCAAGGTGATAGTCAATTTGCATGATCAAGCAGAGATCCTTGACCACAGATACAAACAGTGTATAGAAATTTTCTCAGTCCCTAATAATTTCTTAATTTGATATTTTTTGCTGTCAGACACTTTTAATTTCTTCCAATTTTTACTCCCTACATTTTGTGCCCATCTTTCCACCTTCTTTCAATTCTGAATTTGTAGTCTATTCAGGCAACACAAGAGTGTTAGCACAGAAAGCTTTATGAAGGAGGTCGATAGGAATTTGGTGAGTTCCTTTCTCTTAGTCCCTTCTGTATATAAAATGAGTTAATGGGAACAGTTTATGAATAGTCTATTCCACTCTGCCTGGAAACTTCTAAATAGGAGTCTGGTGCAAAGATAAACTGATTATATTAAGAGGCTTCAAGCTTTTCTCCCTTTGTGGCTGGATTTGCAGTGCACCAGAGTGCAATCTCAACACCACTGCTTGTCACAGACTGACCTGAGGGCCAGGTTCATCCATCAGGCATCCATGAGATTGACAGCTGCTATTTTAGAGCTTTGCAAGTGCAGATGTAATCATGAGAGCTTTTCAGGCATGCTTATTGAGTTGTTAGGTGTTTGCACTGTCTGTTTTTACCCTCATAGATAAAGGCAAGCCAGAGAACTGGAAGTGTTGATGCCTATGACAGTTTTTTCATTCTCTTCCAGCTGTAAACACCACCCCCAGCAGCTGGAGCCTGGACAGTGGGAAGGAAGCCAGAAACACATCAGAAAGTGGAAAGCTTATATCTCCTCCTGTACCACCAAGACCTGCACAGACTGGTGAGTTAATGGACATTTCAGGTAAAGCTCCAGTACTTGAGGGCTTAGATTCTTTCCACTCTGTTTGATGTTTAACTTCTTGGGCAGGTTAACTTATTATTTGATTTCTTACATGAAAGGCCTCTGCGGGTATTTTCATCTCGTTAATGTTCTCTGCAGTTTCCAATACTCTGCCCCTTCACTAATGAATGAGTAGTTTCAGACAGTTCATGCGAGTACAAGGAAGGATGATCAAATTTAGTCTTTTGATTTTATGATAATTGGAGGTGAACAATCAGAAATGATCATTAACCACAAAAAATCTTACTGGCCAGAAAATGCACAGCAATCATGAAAGTGCATGAGTTCTGTTACTATAACCATTTTGCCTTTCAAAAGATTAATTTCCATTTAAAGGAAAGGCAGCTCAAGTGATACTATAAATATAATTGTTCTCAAGGGAGTGAGTAAACTTTTTGTGTATTATACTTATGCCTCGGAGTCTGTCCAGGCATGTTTCTAGTATATTTGGAGGTAAATCTTTGATATAAGTATATTATGTATTTTCTATTTCCCTTATTTGACTTACAAATACATAATGTATTTCTTAAGAACAAAAAGGAAAATTTTGTTATATTGACTCTTTTTTTTAACTTGTTATCATTTGGTAGATTATAGATCAATTTACAGTGATATAAAATTTGTCAGAAAAGACAAATGCAGAAATTTCTTATACTTGATTGTACTGCAAGATAATCCAGAGAACAAAGTAAAATAAACAAAATCTCTAAAACTATTTACAGCCATCGGTCCAGAGAACTAGAGGTAATGTTTATGTATCAAATGATCTATTATCCACTTAAAAAAATTTTTTAGTGAAAATTGTAATGCCACAAGTTCACTGAAATCTTTCTAACTTTACAGCATCACCAGCAAGACACATAGCCTCCATTTCCCCTTCTCCTGCTGGCAGATCACCAATGAAGGTACTATCCTATTGCAGTGAATTTTCTTTGTGGGACAGATCTTGTATGTTGTGGGGTAGGTGGTATATATTTAATGTACATTATATTATACTATGTTTTCTTTTTCTTATCATACACCTACACAAAAACCAGTATTCTGTCTCCAACGTGGAAGAAGGGGAGGTGCCAGCAAAGGAAAACCTGTTGTGCAAGCAATTCGTCTTATTCTTTCAGCATTCAGAGCTGTTAGATTAGAGGGTCTGTTAGAGAGTATTCCCTGCTTCAATCATTTTAATATCCATTTTCGTCTGCAGGATGATCCTGGGAGGTTGTAAGAAGTTGCAAGTAGTTTGACCCCTGCCAGTAGGAAACATTAAGCATAGGCTGTGAATAATCACTGGTTCTTCTCTGTTAAACATCCAAAGTAATTTGAGATCAGGCTAAACTGGGCAGGTTTTATTTCTATTTCAAGATATTTGCATGTGTTGATAGTGTCCTGGTTTGAAGGACAGGTGTCTGTTAAGGAAGGCAGGAGCCTCCCTTGGAATGGGAAACTGTAACCCCTCTCCCTCCGAATTATTATAAAGGCTCTCAGGCAAAGACATGGGAATAGGAATAACAGTTCTTTACTAATATCTAAAACAAAGCTAACAAATAACAACAACTATGGCATTAACCAACAAACAGAACCAGAAACCCAGTGGCAGCCTGCTCGGCTTCAGGCACCTTTCCCTTTGGTGCAGTTCCAGTCACAGCCTGCAGGGGCGCTCTGGGTGTGATGATTCCCCAGTGGCTGCAGGGGGCGCTCCGGCGTGAGCTCAGGTAGCACACGGCAAATGGCGACTGCCCGAAGCACGGAGGGATGGAGGAGAGCCCTTGCTCCACAGACCCTCGGGAGGGGCAGCTGGTGTTGGTGCCACAGCAGGATCCCCGGACACAGGGAGCTGGGACGGTAAGGGGTCTCCACGTGCAGGAAAAAACCCCGCTACAATGTAGCGGAGAAAACTCGGAGCGGGCTGGTGGCAGGCAGGTCGGCTCCGGATGGGGCAGAGGGCAGAGACTCACAGCAGACAGACCGGCAGCTCCGCGCTGGCTTCTCAGGGGCCGTGGGTTCAGCAGACAGCAGCTCTGACCGTCCAGCTCCGAGGGTCCCGAGCAAGGGGGCGTGACCTCCCTCTGCCCTTGCTTTTCAGTCTCTCCAAATCTCGCGTTACCAGGCTCTGCTTCCGTGAGGGGCAATTTTGCCCCACCCTGCCACGGAGAAAGGCTCTACCCTTGTGCTTTGTTTCTCTTAAGTACCCAGTCTTTTGTGTCCTAGCAACCCATGGGAGAAAAATTCCTGAGGAAAAGAACTAGATCCAACCTTCAACATTCTCCACCCCGAATTTTTTTCCCATGCAAACACCTTACATCAAATTTAAACTTTCGAGGTATATACATACATGCAGATACAGATACAAGCGCAGTGTCATAAGTAGTTCACCCTAAAACGAGATCTCCTTGAGGTATGCATCGGGTCTCTCCATCCCTTTGCATCACCCACCAGGTGCAGCCCGGTCCCTGAGCAAAGACAACCCCCCGGATGGGATTGTCTTTACTTGAGGCAGAGTTTACCCAAACAGTCTTTCCCAGCATACCTCTCATGTGTACTCCTGGAACTTTATCTCCATCTGTTGTTCGCAAGGGGTCAGAGTGGGCAGGCCCGGCCCGGCTGGAGGAACCTCGGGTGTTCACTAACCATGTGGCCTTTGCCAAATTAGTCTCCCAGTTCTTGAACGTCCCCCCACCCAGTGCTTTCAAGGTGGGTTTGAGCAGGCCATTGTACCGTTCAACTTTCCCAGCTGCTGGTGCATGATAAGGGATATGGTACACCCACTCGATGCCATGTTCCCTAGCCCAGGTGTTTATAAGGCTATTTTTGAAGTGAGTCCCATTGTTGGATTCAATTCTCTCAGGGGTACCATGTCTCCAAAGAACCTGTTTTTCGAGGCCCAGGATGGTGTTCCGGGCAGTGGCATGAGGCACAGGGTAGGTCTCCAGCCATCCTGTGGTGGCTTCCACCATTGTGAGAACGTAGTGCTTGCCTTGGCGGGTCTGGGGCAGTGTGATGTAATCAATCTGCCAAGCCTCTCCATACTTGTATTTGGACCACCGTCCGCCATACCATAGAGGCTTTACCCGCTTGGCCTGTTTGATCGCGGCGCACGTCTCACAATCATGGATCACTTGGGAGATACTGTCCATGGTTAGGTCCACCCCTCGGTCTCGTGCCCACTTATAGGTGGCATCTCTGCCCTGGTGGCCTGAGGCATCATGGGCCCATCGGGCTAGGAACAGCTCCCCTTTGTGTTGCCATTCTAAATCTATCTGTGCCACCTCAATCTTTGCGGCGTGATCTACCTGCTTGTTGTTCTGGTGTTCTTCGTTAGCTCGGCTCTTAGGGACATGGGCGTCTACATGGCGGACCTTTACGGGTAGCTTCTCTACCCGAGTGGCAATGTCTTTCCATTCATCAGCTGCCCAGATTGGTTCTTCTCTGTTAAACATCCAAAGTAATTTGAGATCAGGCTAAACTGGGCAGGTTTTATTTCTATTTCAAGATATTTGCATGTGTTGGTAGCCACATATTGGTACCTGCTTTTTTGTTGGAAAATTTGACCAGGAAATCTGTGTTTTCCACAGCACTGGAGGACAGAAACACACAGCCTGCTTATTCCAGGCAAACCCTGGTGTTGGCAGAGTGCATGACGTTGGTCTTGGGGATAGCCTCTGCCACCCCACTGGAGCAGAGATGATTCTGCAGGTAGAAATATAAGAGTCACAACAACATGGAAGGAGAGCAAATAGAAAGGAGCATGACTGGTGCTTCAGACACTCAGATGCAAGGACAGAAGGAAGCAGCTCTGACAAAGTAACCCCTCAGCAGCCCAATGCCTAACTAATACTGCAGAGGTACACATTGCCTGAGGAGGAAAACAGCACCCCAAAATATTTCCTTTCCCCTCGAGGTTCCTAATTACAAGTCCACAGTTTGCCTTGCCATACACCTGTAACATTTCTACTTGTGGCTGCACAGTGGTCCAAATTCATCACAAAGCAATTCTGCTGGCCATCAGAGTGCCCCATAGTCCTATTACCATTCTGCTGAAGTGAGCAGCAATCCCAAATTTTGCCCTAAATGCTTACTAGGAAGCTCTTTAGAACATTAGGATCTTGTACAAAGATGAGTGACCCTTCCTTTTCATCCTGAATTAATGCAGTACTGATGATTCTTAGGGATGTTTGAAGCTTGTCCTAACATTCTTCTTCTATAGGTCTGGACAGAATTTAAGCATTTTACAAAGTCTGGATTGCTGCTTGGAAGAGGAATGCTGGCCCAAAATACTTCTGAGAACTGCTGGGTCTCATTTTGAGCATCCATGAATTTCCAGACTGTTTTGGTGTCTAGACTGTTACTTGCTACTGATAAAAGCAGTCTGCACTGTTTTACCAGAACCAAGTGGTTACCTGTGCAGGCTTTACATACATTTGCCATCGTTCTGAATGACAAAAGCAAAGGTCCTAAATCTTGTATATGGTCACTTAATCCAAGTGTCCAGTGTTCTTGGAGTAAGAGCCAAATACATAATTTATTTGAAAACCTTGACCCTGGATGTTTGTGGGAGTAGGAGTGCAGCTGCAGCCTCCTCACATACAGAGGAATGGAACATGAAAAAAGTAGTTAAACAGGCTCCTCAGAAAGTCTGAAATATCTTCACCAGGTGTTGAGCTTTAAATAAAACTTGCTCTGCTTTTCCACAGCCATATACAGGGCTCAGAATTTAGCCTTTCTTCTAACAGTGTGCTACCAGAGAAAACCATCCTAGTACAAAACCCACTGATGTAAATGAAGATTTTTTTCTCCATTGATTTCAGTGCTCTGTGGATCCAGTCCTAGATGGATAATTAAAATTATCTCAACAGCATAAAGTCAGTGCAGTCAGCTCTGTACACTCCTGTCCCTCTCCTCCTCCTCCACTCCCATCCTTTGTTGCATGGCTCACATTCTCACCTCAAGCTGAGCAACTGAGCGTTGACCAGTCTAACAATAATGAGAGTGAGAAATTTGTCTTTATTTTGATTTCTCCATCCCTTTTTTAGCCTGAGGCTTGAGGCCAGTAAGTCTGGATTGTCTCAGATGACTCCAGTCATAATTAGATACATTGCAAAAAAATTTTAACTTGGAAAGTGTGGGCTAACCTTTTACAGTTTTCAGTTGAAGTTGCTTCATTGGAATAGAACTGCTTGATGGTTTTAGGTAGGCCTTTATTGTCCCTGCCTTTTATTTGTCATCAGCACTGTTGTTGCTGCTTGGGCCCTCAGCTCCTGATCTCTCACCATCCCTCACTGACCTGTGAGGCTGCTGGTGCAGCCTCTGGCCACCTGTGCCCTCCATATGGCCCTTGTCATTGAGGCATATGTGGTGTGTTTGTGTGTCTAAGGAACACCTGGGAGATGGGGGAGAGGAAGGGTGGTGATGCTTTCATCTCCTGCCATTCTGCTGCTGCCCTGAATGGGAAAGGGAAGAGCAGAGAAGGGGGCTGTCACCCAGCAGCGGCTCTTACCTTGACACCTGCTTTGTGCTACCCCTCCCACACTGGTTTTATGGTACACTCAGAAATTATGCTGTGATGTAAATGCACTTTTCACTGCATGGTAATGCACTAAAAGCTGCGAGGAAAAGCTTTGGAAACTGAATTTGGGATATGAGAGCCTGCAGTAGCAGCAGTGGCTGGACTTTGGCGTTAGGGAGCAGGACACCCCCAGGTATGCCCTGTGCCTGGTGATGCATTGTACTTCCAGGTGGGAAAACTAGGGGTGCATTCTAAAGACTTCCAGATTTTTTCCAGGGTATAATGATAGTAAGATAACATTTAGAAACAGTTTTATTTCCACATATATGAATTACTGGCATGACCACTATCTAAGGTGTACCCAGGCACTATTGAAATGAGCTTTTTATCAGTTTCTTACCAGGTCTTGATTAAACAGGGACACAACCATTTCTGTTTATCAAAGCTCAGAATACATGCACTGTATCTATGTATGTTTTCAGTCTGAGCACAGAAACACTCTCTCTCCTATATGCCAGGTAAATTCTTTTTCTGCCCTTTCTTTTGAGCAGGGGTCTGTGCAATCATTCACACCGTCTCCAGTGGAGTATCATTCCTCCAGGCTCATATCCAACTCCCCGGCGCTGTCAGGGAGTTACAGCAGCGGCATCTCTTCGCTCAGCCGATGTAGCACATCAGAGACATCAGGCTTTGAAAGCCAAGGCAGCGAACCAGCAGTGACTGTCCCAAGCTACAGCATTTCTGAGGAGCCGGTGAGAAAAGAAAGCAAAACCCCACCACCTTACAGCGTGTACGAGCGGACTTTGAAATGCCCCGTTCCTCTACCTCACAGCCTCTCCATCCCGCCCGCCGCAGACCCTCCGGCACTGCCCCCCAAGCCACAGCTGGTTCGGCCAAACAACCTGGAAAACAGCAGCAGGAGGACTGAGCAGGTTCCCCGGCCCAGGCCTCTGCCCCGCAAAGTCTCTCAGCTATGAGAAGCCACTTTTATATTTAATTGCAACATGTTCTTTACTGTTTAAGAAATAATATTTTTTAAAAATGGTAAAACTCTTTTAGTTAGGCACTTTAATATTTTGTCCACCTTTTCTTTTGAGTAGTTTCAAAATGCTTATTAATATTATGTTGCACATTTGAAATGAAGTTACTAATTTAGGTTGCCAGATATTATAGGAAGCATGAATGGGAGGAATTTTTTTTGTAATTTCATGGTGGTGAATACTGATAAATTTTTTTATTTGTACTTTATTTTTATTTTAAAAATTTAATCTAAAACCCTACAACTCTCATCTGAGTTAGCTGAATGCTTCTTACAAAATGCAGAATATACTGACTGGATCTTTACTACTAGAGATAAATGCACGCTTTCTAACAAAGTAGTCTGTAGACTAGGATGTCTGCAAGTAGGCTGAAAGTTGTTTCTCTTATCTACTGAACAGGTTGGTCATTTCAAATGTATGTGGCAAAACTGAGATATAATGCAAGTTATAGAACCGAGAACTGTTGTAAGAATGCGGTTTGGAATTCTTGAAACACACACTTGGCTGCTGTTGTTTTTAAGATGGAAAAATACCTGTATTTCATTCAGCGTACAGCACCATTCTGGTGAATCCCGATAAGGTTTTGTGCCATTAGTGTATGTACCTGACACATCCTTTTTCTTTTTGAGGTGAAATTTGCTTTTATTCTTCCAGTTAATGTATTTTGTTGTTGTTGTTGTTGTTGTTTTAGTTTTTGGGAGGGTTTTAAAGTTAGCAGTTTTCTAGTGAACGCTCTCTGCTGTTCTTGAAAGTTCACCCTAAAATGCAATCTGTGTATGAAATAGGTACAAATGAATTGTTCATTTAACTTGTGTACAAGAGTCAGTACTGACTAGTATCAAAGCAATTCACTAAAGGAACCAATTTTTAAAAATACAAATATCTGGTTTACAATCCATACATTTCAAAAGCTAATTGTGAAGGTCATTAATAATTTTGTAAAAATCTAGCAAAAATTCTGAACAGTTCCTTGGATGTGTATGTGCCATTGGAGCCAGGTTTTTCATTTGCTTTTTAGCTTGAGTTCATCACCATCATCTTTATTGTTGAGAATGGTGTTTGGCTTTAGGTTGTATTTTAGTGACTGGCATCTGAAGAGCTCTGGAAAGCTAATGCCAAGACATAGGAATGTGGAGGGGAAGGAAGAAAAAAAGCACCTTCTGTATATATGTTTTGTATCCTCTTTATTTTATTGACTGTTTAAATGTGCTTGGGAACAGATGTGTGAACTGCCTTTTAAATCATATTGTTAAAAATATTCTCCCTCTTTTATTGGGAAACTCATGTTGATCTTAGCTGTGTTTGATTTGTTGATAGTTTAACTGGAAGAAAGTGACCACTTTTTATATTCTCTCAATTAAACCTTCAGCAGTTACAAGCTGTTGACAGTAGTTATAGAAGTTTTCTATAATAAATGTTCAAGTATTTTTGTACATAATTGGTAAGTTTTAATAAGGAGTGTACCATTATGTGAAAAAGAAGCAAACAGTTGTGTATGCAGTAAGATTGTTATAATTATGCCAAATACTTTATGTATGGAAAAAAGAATATTTGTAAATATGTGCTTTTAACAATAATTCTGCCATATTGACTTTACAATTTTGAATGTCAGAAAAAATGATATATGTTAAAATATTTATGTTTTAGTGAAAGTATTCATAACTTGAAAAGGAACATATGAATTTTAGCTTTGTATCTTGCTGGTTTCAAAGTCTGAAATTCCTTGAACTAGCTCTTGCTTTCTACTATAACATTTTTATGTCTATAACCACATCATAAAACCTGTAGAAGGCTACATATTTATGCTGATATAAAGAAGTAATGCCTGAAATTTAAATAAGGTGTCACAAGTAAGATAACAAAGCTGCTCTGATTTTTTTCCACCCATGTAGTTTAATAGATTTTGTTGACTAGTGCTTGAGCACAGTACAGTATGAATCAGTGTTATTTGCTCCTGAAGCCTTTTTTTTTTTTGTTTCTGGCAGTAAGCAGAGTTGATGACTTTATCATTTGCGTGCATTACTGGTCAACTTTGCAGCAAAACATTTCACAAAGTCTCTGTTTACCTAGACACTCATATTGGTTTCTGCATAATGTTAGTATGAAATAAAGAACTTGATTAATCTTTACAGTACAACTTGTTTTCTACAGAATGAGATATTCTAATTCAGTTAGCTACAGAATGAAAGTTTTGACTCCTTGTCTTGCTAAATCTGTTTTATTTTTTCTGTTCAACATCTCCTGATAGATCGAGTTTTCTCCCTATTTGGATCCATAATTGCTTTGTAAGTCAAGGTGGGGAGAACATTGACATGCTCTTCTGAACAAGTGAAGACGATAAAATTTACTAGAGAGTTCACTGTAAATTAACCTGCATGAGCATTCTGTTTTTATAACCAGGACATCAGAAATACTCTGAATGATAGAAAATGGTGTAAAATTGACAGAGTACTCTTAAGCCGAGTTGACACATTTTCTGCTTAGCCAGTTTTGACAAATTCATTCTGTAGTTCAGTTTTTCAACCTGAGTAACTATAAAAAATGTAGTATGAAATTTTGTTATGTATGTTGCAACACCCACCGCTTGAAAACCTAATGTAAATAAAGGTCTTGTTTGAATTTTATGTAGTAGTCATAAATATAATTTTATCACTTTCTGGATGATGGTGAGTAATTCAGAAGCTCATACAGGAAGACCAATGGGAACAAGTTGCTCTTACTACTCAATAGCTTGAATGTTAGCCAATGTGTGTGTAATAGGTGACATAATCTTGTATTCAAATACCATATTTGAGATGCTGATGTCTCTGGGATGCCAGAGAAACATCCTCAAACTCAGCTGGCTAGCTTCGAAATGTTGCAGTTCAGACTGGTTCTCATGATGGCACAATAGCTCCGTAGTGTGAGTGAACTCAGTTATGATGTCCCAGGTCACAAGCTGTGTCAGACCAATTGCTGTGTCCTGAAAGAAGCACAAAGCTGAAGTTACCCCTCTTGGTAAAGGTTTCAGGGCAGTGCAGTTATGGCCCTGTTCATACAGAACGGGGTATAGCTACATGAAAATCTTCTGTAAGAAAGTGGCATCTTGCCTTCCTGCCTGACCATTCTTCCTGTTCACTGATTGTTCAACAGCACCTGCAAAAAGATCAGTACGGAGCAAGAACATGCCAATAGGCACGAGTCAGTGCCTGAGGTATGAATGATGAAAATCATCTTGTTTTGAATGTAACTGTGCTCAGTGAGGCATGTAGCAGCATTGTCTGAGTAACCCCAAGTGCTGACAGATTCAGATCTTTGCTCCAGAACTCTGCTGGTTGCTGGAATTTCTGATGATTCAGGCAGAGCCCTGACATATGCTGGCCAAAGGGCAAAGTCCTATCTGGTGGGACATTGTGGAAGGATGGTCACCACTGGATCCCTTGAGATTCTGTGGGAGAAAGCCCTTTTCATATTAATTTAATTTGTCTTTACCTTCTCAGTGACATTTTAATTCAGCTTTTGACGTATACTTCATAGAAGAAACTAGAATGATTAGTTTGGCTAACATTAACAAAAAAAGGTTGGGAGATTAAGCAGCTAAACCATTCAAACCACAGGAATAGGAAAGGTTTAAAGCTGCATACCTCATGTGTGCAATAAGCACCAGGTTAGGGACTTGTCCCAGGTGGTAAAATAAGGCTGCTGAAGAAAGAACATTAAATATTTTTTTTAAAAATTTGATTGCTCAGTAAGGAACTTGGTGTGTCTGTTTTGACAGGCTGAGGTCTGTTAGACTTCAGTGGGGATGCAGTCTGCAACATGAGCCTTCCAGGCACAGCTGGGCAAACTTACCTAGGTTAGAACTTGTGTTAAGGACACAGTTCAGAACTCCTCTTTAATTGACTGATATTCATCCCAGGAAGACTGTGTTAGAAGGGAAGACTGTGTTAGAAGGGAAAAGGAGGTCAAAAGTTGGGGGAAAAAAAGAAAAAAAGAGGGGTACAAATAAAACTTAGGCAAAACCCTTGATGGCCTGACAATTAATCCAAGTGTGTTTTGACTCAGCCAAGAGACATAATGGTGGAAGAAACTGAAATGTTACCTAGAATTGAAGCATCAAGTATATTTCTTTAGGCTATTTTGTAGCATGATGTTATACCAGCTCAACTACTGGTTGAGCTGAAGGGAGTGGAAGGGAAGCTGGAAGTCCTGACAAAATAGAGGGTGTTTTTATTTTTCAAAGGCCTTGTGGTGGGGGTTTTTCTCTTTTGCTATGGTTAACTGGAGGATAGAAAAGACTGACTGTCATGAGTTGCAAAGGCAAAGAGTTTCTAAATAGCAAAGCCCTGCAAAACATTCAAATATTCCCCTGCTAAACAGTTATTTTCTTAACCCATGGTGCATAACTGATAGTGTATTTTGCAATTAACATCTCAGTATTTTAGGGAGCAAATCAATGTCCAAATTTCATAGTAAATAGCTTCTCTGATAGCTCATAAGCTATTGAAATTTTGGTTAAATATTTAAATGTTTTACATCGTTGATTTGCTATTGGAACTACATCCACTTGTGTATTCCAATTTATTTTACTTCTGGAAGATTCTGCAGAGGAGCTCTCTGCATTAAATTTTTGCTTATTTGTGAGAGACTGCTATCGCTGCTGTTTTTTGTTGACCTCACTGACTTCCCTTGAAGTGTTTCCTCTTGCTTTTCAAAAGAAAGACCATCAGCAAGGAGATACTTCTGCCTTTCCTGTGGGGAATATTTCAAAAGCACAGCCTGAAGGGGATACAGCACAGCAACTCTTCCCAGGAGGGACTATAAGGGCTTTGGGAACAAAAGCTGAGGGGGAAGTTTACCCATAAAGCTACTCCCGTAGGAGTTTGTGTTCACAGAGCAATAGCTCAAGGACAGGGACTAAACTAATTTACTAAAATCAGGAGGTGGGATGTAGGTAATGTCCTACAGGTTTTGCTGAAAGGTGAGGCTCAGTCCTAGCATGTCCTATAAATGCCTTGTTTTCATGGAGAAAGTAATGCCAGGCAGACCCACAAGGTGGGGGAGTGTAAGTTTTATTTTGGGGTTGCTGAGCATGGATAGGGGCAGGGAAGAAATGCTGAATCTGCACTTTAAGCCTAAGTTGATTTGAGAGACCATTACTCTGGGTTTTTGAGCCACCTTACATTCAAGGGATGCAACTTGTGCAATGATTTGCCCTTATACTCTGAATGTGCCCTGGAGAGCCGGCTGTCCATCTGAACTCCCATGCCAGTCTCTTTTTGTCATGTGTTGCAAGAGGAGGGCTTGCTGCAGGTTTGCTGTCTGGAGCAGAGTCTGATGCAGCCTGATCTCTGTGCTTCTTTTTGAGATGTTCAGTTCACCTTTGTAAGTACAGTGCTGTGGTAAATCCAAGGATGTGATGCAGCACCCAGTAAAACTAATCTGAAGATTCATCCCAAGGTTTTAGAAATGGCATGTGTCCAAGAGGAGTTGGGTGAAGGCAGCTGGTACCTAATGAATTTGGTCCCATCTGAAGAAAATAAAACCTCCTAACATGAGCACAAAATGCTTTACAAGGAACAAAACATCAATAAACTCAACGGTTTTTTCAGCTAGTGTACTAGGAGATGAAGCAACAAAATATTACTGTGCTGCGCTCTTCTCAGGCCATTAAGTTCTGCAAAGGAAGATTGTGCACACTGGACAGAGGCTTTTTATGTTGCCAAGGAGAGTATTCCTGCAGCTACAGTTCCCCCTCCAAGTTCTGTCTCAGAACTGAAGCACATCTTGTCAATCCCCCCAAAGCTATATTTCAGTGGACTTTTTATAGCTGTAAAACCTGAGCTGCATGATGATAAGCAAGCAAAATCAAAGTAAGTCATAACCTGCTACTTTGAACATGCAGACAGGGGCTATAGGGGAGCAAGCAGGGAGAAAAAAGAGAGAAAATTGCTTTTCAGGCCATAAAGATCAATTTTGACTTCTGGAATATTGGCTTTTTTTTGAGAAGTACTGCATTTTCACCACATATTTTACTGGGTTTTTCCCCTCTGTGTGAGATAATGCTGGGAAATGGTTTTTTTCTGGTGTCTGTGTAGATTTGAATTACGGTATTTGTCTTGTACCCAAAGAAAGTGGTATCCAGGGTTTTGTTTGTTTTTCTTCAGTGCTGTAACCAGGTAGGACAGCAGAATAAGACAAAAAAACTGGTCAGTGCACCACCAGAGGTGGTCATGGACAAGGGAGAATGGCTTCCAACTGAAAAAGAGTAGGTTTAGATTAGATGTCAGGAAGAAATTCTTTACTGTGAGAGTGGTGAGGCACTGGAACAGGTTGCTCAGAGAAGTTGTGGGTGCCCCATCCCTGGAAGTATTCAAGGCCAGGTTGGATGGGGTTTAGAGCAACTTGATCTATTGGAAGGTGTACCTGCCTACAGCACGGGGGGCTGGAACCTGATTACGGTCTCTTCCAACCCAAGCCATTCTATAGTTCCATGTTCAGAGAAGAACATCTATATTCTCTAGGTATTTCTTGAACTCATACCTTCAAAGACTAAAATTCAGTTCACTATGGGCTCCTCACACCTATGCACGAGGACAAAAAATGGGTGAGTTCCATCTTGCTGTGGGAAGTGTGCTTCCGTTTGTGCCTCAGGCACAGTGAGGTATGGACATGGATGGACACCATGGAATGCTGCCCTCTCTTTGGTGTCCTTATTGCTGCAGCAGTGATGTACTTGTGGTATGTTGAGTATCATAACTAGTCGTCACAGTATTGTACACAATTGTCTTACCTGCAACGAGCTGCAGCTGTGTAAAGTACACAGAAACAATCAAAATGCCAAATTGTAAGACAAAATTGCTTTTTATCATTCTCACCAACTCTACACATTTATCTTGAAAACTGGGAAACTTGGTGCATTTTGCAAATTCTCTCAGTGAGCCTTTTCTGGTTCAGTGCTATTTTTACTGAAGATAACACTAGCCCATCTTGCTAGTGAAGCTTTCAGCAGTTGTGCTACATGAAACCAGGCACAGGATGAATGACAAGTCCTCAACACTGTGTGGGCTCATTAGAAAGATTTGTATTCCGTGCTGAGCTGAAGGAGAGGGAGTGACCTGGGAGACTGAGCAGGCACTAAACCGTGGAAGCAGCAGCAGAAATGACAGCAGATGGCAGGGTGAGCTTATTGACTGCATTTATCTAATGGGAGATTTCCCATATATTGTCAAGTAACAGTAAAAAAAAATAATCTGCCAGAAATTCTACCTGGTCATAACTGATCATTGTTAATAAATCTGTTCCAGAACAGGCTGCCAAAATCTCAGCTATGATTGCATAACTCAAACTAATCAGCAAATGATAAGTGCTGAGGTGATTTGCTTTGTTTGGGTAACAAAAGAAACCAAAGCTGTGGCTGCTGCTGGCAGAATGGAAAGCTGTTCTGTGAAGGTATTCCAAGCTGACAACATCTGGCTAGTTTGCTATTTTGGTCTAGCTCTGTGTGTTGTGAAACATAGGGTTGTAACACTTTGTTCTAGAAACACTGATTATAAATAAATTAATAAATTTTGCAGCTATATTAGCATGACCTACCTTGGTCTCTACAAAAACAGGCAAGAGACAGAAGTCTACCTGAACTACAAAAGAGACTTCATTTAAACCATATTATGAATTTATTGTTGACATAATGCTGACAAGTTTCAAACCATAACTTAACCTTTTATGTAGTTATCCATGCAGCACTCCTGAAGGCTCCCCAAAATGAGGCTCAGGGTGGGGCCAGGTCCCAACCCAAGCAGGCTGGGATCACTGGAGGTCTGATGATGGAGAGATGATCGCTACAAAGCTGCCGTGTCTGACTTGCATGTCAATTCCCCAGCTCCTCTGTCTTCCCCTTTGGAAGACCAGACCCCTCATCCTCCCATGCCATCAGAACTGTTGGCATCTACTGCTATGCCAGATGCCAACAGGTCTTTCTGTTCTGCTGCTCCACCAGTCAATTGGCAACGCACAGCACAGTACGAACATGCTTTAAAACATGTCTCGTCCAGTTTGTCCAGTTTCCTACAAGCATGATGCAAGCAAAGTCAAGTATATGGAAACCTTGGAGAATTCAGCTTAGAAGGGACCTTGGGATGTCTCCAGGCCCACTACCTCCACTGTACAGCATCAACTATGAGGCCAGGCCATGCTGTTCAGGGTTCCTTCCATACTGTTCAAAACCTGTATGGATGCAGATGCACAACCTACCAGGGCAAGCTGTTCAACTGCCTGACCATCTACATCTCCTTGTCTCGCCCATTGATGCTGATTCTCTTCAGGTACCAGCGCCACCGCTTCAGCCAGGCCTGGTTACCACGGGCAACTGTGCGGTTCAGTGTTGGGAAATGGCCATCTCTGGCTGCACAGACATAAGGTATAAGTGAGCAATCCAGGCCCCATAGACAAAAGCTATGCCTCTGCTCAAGGTTATTCTCAAGACAGCTGTGGGAAAGGGAGACATGAGAGCCGAAAACAAGCTGCAGGTGTCTAGAGATTAACTTGGCAGAAGAAACTGTTGATATTGTTGCCTTCTGATACCAGTTTGGTGTTTTAATTAGATTAGAGAAAGATCCCGTGTGAAACTTCTGTAAGTAAATAATATTTTGAGCATGTAAAGTAGTATAAGTATGTGCACTGTCTGACAATAAAGGAGCTTGATTTATGACACACTGAGTCTCTGCATCTTGCTTCTCTCGCCACCGACAGTTCAGCCCACTCTGGACCTTCTCACTGACCTCCAAGGCATCGGTGGTGGTGACACGAGGCTGCCCTGAAGGACTGCTGCCGCCTGGCAACTGCTGTTGCTTATTGCTGAAGAGCCCCCCAACTCCCTACTGCAGCGTGTGCCACGACATGGCCCTGCGGGGGGCGACCAGCGGCAGGAAGCACCCGGCGGGCTGCTGGGCCCTGGGTGTGGATGAGCACGAGGATGAGGGCAAGGACCAGGGCCAGGGCAAGGGAAACGAAGAGGATGAGGACAGGCAGTCGGCACAAGGCCGACGAGGTCGCCCTGCGCAGTGGCTGCGGCCTGGAGCCTCCGAGACGGCGGCAGGGACGCGCAGTGCTCCCAGCTGGGGACGTGCAGGTGCTCCCGAAGCGGGTTGGGCAGCACTGAGCACCGGCTCCGGGCACCAATAGAGCCGCGGCCAGCACCCGCCTGCGGCGACACAATGGCCGGTGGCACGCGCGGGGCTCTACCGGGGACGTCACATACGGCATGGCCCAGCACAGGCACGGCCCCGGGCACGGGCACGGCACGGGCCGGACGGGTGACGATGGGGCTGCGCGGACGGCCGGGAAGGAGGCGGCCTGTGGCTTGTGAGGCGGCCGGCGGCTCCGGGCGCCACCTCGCCTCGGGCTGCCCCGGGACACGGCCCGGGCTGCTCCGGCCGGGCCGGAGGCTGCGGCGGGCGCTCGAGCAGCGCTCGCCTCACCTGCTCTGGCTTCTTCCCTCAGCCATGGCCAGGGTGCCGCTGGGCACCCCACTCCCCAACAGGCTAACTTTGCCTGCCTCCCCATCTTTCGAGGAGCCAGTTTAGAAGTGGTGCCTTGAAATGTGTGCGATTGCTTTCAGTTAGGCAGGATCGTATGGGCAAGAAAGCATCATGTCGTGCTGTCCTTGTATAACATGTTTAGCAGTACTAAAACTAATTTACTTAATACTGACAGAAAATGACAGTTTTTTTAGTGTCACTGCTGAATTCTCAGCCTGGCTCCAACTCAGTCAGCAGCACTTCACAAAGTATATTGCTGCAGTTGGTTTTATTTTTTATCTGGAACAGACACTGCTATGGCTCCTTCTCAGGTGTTCTGTAGGTGTCTTGTATGCCCTTCCTCTAGAGCAATATATTGACAAGGTCATACAGCAGTCAGGGGAAGACTGAGCACTCTGCCTCACCTGCTTTGCCTGCATTTCACTAAGTGCCCATTAAATGATGCTTCTGCACAGGACAGTCAGAACAGTGAAACACAAGGAAAAGGGCAGGCTCCCATCCTTAAGTGTATTTCCAGCCAGAAATCATGGCATAGTAGAGCCAGAAAATAGGTGAATAAACAACATCAGAAATATTGATTCCACAGCGGAGGCTGTTCTTGGGCAAACAGATTATTGAGTACATTGTTGTATGAATCCTCAGCACTCAAAGAAAAATATTGTAGGTAATATTCAGGTTGAAAAGATGTTGAGTTCTTCAAAAGGGATATGTTTTTGCACAAATGAGTTGTAAAGGGATTCTTTTCTAATTTTTTTCTAAATATGTTCAGAATAAATAGCAGACTGGTGATGGATAATGAAGGTATTAAGGGAATGTGTCAGAGACTAGGATTATTATTGCTGTTATTATTATTACTATTATGACCATATAAAATTATTTAAGCAAAAATGAATTTAAAATTATGTTTTTCCAGTACTTATGGTCTCACTTTTTGCTTTGGTTTGTCTCTTCAGTCATTATGCAATTGGGAATACCCACTAAGTTCTTTGTATAGTTGGAATTCTTCATAGAATGGGAACAAAAGTATTTAAACTTAAAGACTAAAATATTTTTGCTTTAGGCAGATTACAACCAACATAATTTTATTTAAGCTCATTCCTCTAAGATAACTGTATCTAACAAGAGTATGAAAAAAGTGTATATGATCAGGTAAATACTTGGGGTGAAAGAAAAAGCTCTGTAAACCATCTATAATCGGATAGTTCAGAGGCAATCATCTTCAATAGACTAATCTTGAAATGCTCAGATGTGGTAAAGAATTGAAGCATAAAATTGCAATTACTACATAGTTGTGTTTTATTTCTGTAATATGTTTTGAAATCAAGTGATGCTACTGTTGCGGTTTAGAGGTTTGGGGAATCGAAAACCAGGCAGAAACACCATTTTGTAGTGGTTTTAATTCACTTATTTGAGTTTTTTGGCTAAACACAAGCACACTTACCAAAATCACTTGATTTTTTTTGTTGTGAGATACGGAGGCAAAGCAGGCTTATACTTTAAGGAATATAAAAAAAAATTATTAACAGACTTAAAACAAGAATAATAATAATCAGGAATCGGAACAAAACCTTTAGAACACCCTTTTCTCCCCCTCCCACCTCTTCATTTCTTTCCCACTGACCATACAAAAAGCCACATTTCGACTTGTACTTAAATACCACCTCTGGAAACAGTTTTTTCTCAGTTCATGTAGGGGGAGAAGTTTTCTCTTGCTCTGTTATGTTGATTCTCCATAGTAAAATACAGTTCCTATGGTTGTCAGCCTCCCAGTAAGCAACCTCCCAGAGGAAAAGATTTGCTTGTTCTAGAAACCCTTCCCACTTCAGTAGCTTTCCCAGGGCTACTACAAGTGGACATATGATGGTCATGGAAGTACTTTTTTGAGGATGAACATTCCTATTACAGCGGCAACGAAATCCCCTTTCTTCATTATCGGCAACACAAGTCTTCTGTTATTCCCAGGGCGAGGAATCTAAATACAAGAGTCTTAGTCCACTGCTTATACCTAGAAAATTACATCCCCTTTTTTCACCCCTTTTAGACCATTGTTCATATATTACAGGGTATATTATAGCCGAGTTTATCAACATGTTTTTACAAGAGAATTTTCAGCCTCAAGGCACTCCTCATCTCTTCCTTCTCTGAATATAAGCTTTGCTACATTCATTAACTTGAAGTCTTTATATTGTACCTGTTGTGTCTTCATTCCTATGCTTTCTGTGTGGGGGAAAACTGATGTTTTCAAGTCCCATCCTGATATTGAAAGAAAACAGTTAATTTGTCTTTCGGCCGGGCGATGGCCACATGACCTCCGCCCGCATTGTTCAAGTGTAGTATGCTCAGCGTTTGAGCTGCGGGAGAGGAGTTCATCTGCGCTGTTCTCCATCCAAGCCGCACCTCAGCTGCAGGGGTTGGTGTGGCCATGTCCAAACTGCAGGGGCTAGCCGGGCTTTCTCTCTCGCTGGGCCACTCCGTGGAGCCGGCCCGGCGGAACCGCGTTCGAGCTGCAGGGAAAGGAGTTCACCTGTGCCGCTCTCCCGCGTGGGGCCGTGCATGGAGCCGGCCGAGCCTGGGTTAGGCGGGGCTGAGTCGGCAAGGTTCCTTAGCTTGGGACAGCAGAGTGAAGCCCCTCTCGGCTCGGGTGGAGCTGAGTGGAGCTGATTTAGTTCCCTCTTGCGTAAAACCACCGTGAGGAACTGAGACCAGCCCGGGTTCCCCCTCCCCTCCCCCCTCCGTGCCATCCCGGCCGGCAGCCTCAGGCCACGGAGGGCCTGGGTGGACCTCACCAGATGGCGCAGAGGAGAGAGACAGACGTTTTTCCTCAGCAAGCCGGAAGTTTAAAAGAGGGCTTCTCCAGGTTGTCTCCTGGTTTTATGAGTTCTGGAGGCAGAAACTGTAATACCTCCTTTTGGGTACCTCATTTCCAGCTCCACTTCCTTTCTTCTGTACCGGGAGTTTTTGACTACGGTTACCCTACGACAGCTACACATTAGAATTTGAAAAACACTTGTTGATATACAGCATACAGTTAGTAAAAAAAAGCAAAATAAAGGAATTCATATTCTTTCTAAGCTGTCAGAAATAAATTAGATCAATGTGGCATGTTATAATCTACACATTTCTCATGTGTTTGGAAAAAACCCATCAAATGTAAAACCTGAAGTAAACTCATAAGCCTAAAATCACAATTAGTGTACTAAATTCATCAAATTAAATAAATTACTGGTGAAGTATTACACACAACATAACTGGAAAACCATGTTTTATGCCACTGAATGATTATCAGAGTAGCTTTGTGAAAGCAAAAGTTTGGATTCATCTGGATGCTGTTCCACAGATTTCAGAGTATTTATTTCCAGTTTGGAAGAGCCAAAAAAAATAACCTTTTATCTCTTCTGTCCCAAATTCAGAAAACTTCTTACATTCCCATGCTGATTTCACACCAATCTACAAAGAAAGAGGTGAAAAAGCCCAACCCAAAAAAACACCCCCCCAAAGTTTAAACCCTATATACTCTGATCCCTAAAAGACGAACATTTTAGAATTATTACCTTTAATATATATTTTTTCCTCCCACACAGAATTTTCCCTAGCAGAACTGATCGCTTATATTTTAGTCTCCCAATCAAAGTTGTAATGGGGCTCAGTGCATATGATTTACAGTGTAATCCAGAAAATACAGGAATTTTATTCTGATATTTAATCTTAGTTCATGCTATAGTCTCTGTGCCTCATATGAAAATATGTTTCATACCTGACACAAGTGGATATATTTTCTCACTTTTCAGCCAAGATGTATAAAGGTGCTTTACCATCATCATACTAACTGCACAAAATATTCATGGTACTTTGACAATCTGTATTTATGGAAGATATGTTTTTCTAGGCTTTTGACTTTTTAGTGTTTGCAAATTAGTTTAAACCACAAGACGTGCACTATTCTTTGTTAAGAATAAATATTTTACTGTATGTTATAAGCTTGAAAGTTCACATTTAATGTTTCAGAGGTTGGTATTTTCCCCTTTCGTCTTAAAACCTAGGTCTCAGACACCTGGAAAATCTGTAAAATTATGCATTCCTTATGCAAACTGCCTCTTTAGAAGAACTAGTTCATGCTGTGGCTTAGTTACAAAACTGGGGTCAGTCATCTCGATCTGATTTTTAAAAAGAAGTTTGACAAGCAGATTCAGTGCAGTTACTTGCACTGCAACTTGGAACGGAACAGCCTAACCTGGAGAGAGCTATTGAATTTCCCTTATTATATACAGTGTATTGAATGCAATACATTTGAAGGGATATATGTATTCTACTGGCACCTGGTATATGTAGTCATTGAAAGTCTTCAAATAAGAGATCAAAAAGTACAAGTCCTGACCTCACTCTTTTTTATTGATACTTAAAAGTCTGTATGAACGCGTACCTTTGCATTTAGCATTCTCTAGTTTTTCAAACTGCCATGGCCAAGGCGTGTTGGTGTCAGCACTATGCAAGTAGCTTAGCATTTAGCTCACATGCAGGACTGCAGTGCTCAACATAATAGTTCCCATGGCATTCCTCCTAGAAGGGAGACACCAACCAAATGTGACCAGGAGAGGCAGTACCTCCTCTTTCACACAGTAGTCCCATGGTTAAAGCACTCAGCTGGTCTGGTGCCGATCCATATGCAGTTTCCAGGTAAACCTTTGACCATTGTTGAGACTGTCATAATGTAGTTAATGTTGTGGAGACCATACCACAACTTGGGGCAAACCTGCAGTAGTAGTCCCTTCCCAAATTTTATGTTAAATATTATGTGCTATTAATTATGTTGAGGTTAGTAGGCATGTATTAATGTTAGATATAATATACTTTAAATGTGGTAAATATTAGTTGGTGAGCCTGGGACACAGATTCCCAGTTAAACCCATACGAATGTTAAACCCAACAGAATGAAGATGTGCATTTGTTCTTCCTTGTCATGTGTCTTGTTGTCTGTGTGGTGTGCTGGTTGCCCTCATTGGAAAAAACTGTTGCAGTCTGTCATCCACAGCTTCCCCAGCACATGAAAATGCTCTCCTTAACAGGCTCCCAGCACAGGGTAAAGCACCCCTTGTACGGCTCTCTCTGGGTGATACAATCAGCAGTTTGCCGTATTGTCAAACACAGCATGATTCAATTCATGTGTTTCTGGGGGGGGGGCAGGACACTATGATTACATACCTGCCTGCATTCTTCCTAGATAATTTCATTTTTCATTTAAAAGGTCCCTGCTGAAGCAGAATCAGAGAGCAGCTCTCACAATTTGTTTAGCTCCCTGGGTGAACATTTCAGTGAATAAGACCACCTGTGTCACCACCATCAGCAAAGTACCACAGCACACAGCTCATTAAAAGAGCTGATGCAGGTGCCTGTCCTCCGCACAGGATTTGGCACAGCTTGGGACTCTTTCACCTGAGTGCATCGAGGCACACTAGCCTTACCAATGGTGCCACTCCAACCACAGCTGTCCTGCAGCTTTAGTATTGATTGAGGAAACCAGGCAGCTTCGAGTGGCCACTGTGAGGACCAGCTGCCCCTGGGTGCTTCCATCAGGCCAATGCAATCCTGGTGTGTCAGGACGTCTACACACCCCCACCTCCCACCTCCTCCTGTGTGTCACAGATAACGGGTGCATAAAGAGATAACCCAAGGGCACAAAGGGCTATCAGGGGTCATCTCTGGTGCCAAAGGGCTCAAGCCTCAGCTAAGAATTAACATCTTAGTCTGGAGAGCTGATGGGAGGAGAGATAAAAGAAAAAATACTGACCTGAGAGTCACTGTTTTACACTATAAAAGGCACACGAATTACCACTGAGGTAGAAGTCTCTTACACCCTGAAAGTGCTTGAACCTTCTCCCCAAAGTCTGGATGCAGGTTTTGTGGTTACTTCTCTGGAGATTGAGGGAAAGGATCTCAGTGTGTGCCCTGCCAGCAGCAATTGGATGGTAAGATACATTGAATCCTAAGCTTATACTATTTCTTCGCTAGCTGTAACTGAAACAGGTACCTTATCTTGTACTGTATGTTAAACTATTAGTAGCCTTTGGTTTTTATTCCTGTGTAGTATTGGTTTACTTTAAGTCTTATGTCTGTTAGTTTCCCCATCTATTAATAAATGATTCATTCTATAATAGACAGAATCAGTCATCATTAAAAGAACTTACACATGAGAAGCAGGTTTTGGGGTGCTGGTTACCTCAATAAGTTAATGCCTGCTGCCAGAGGCCTGGGCAGGAGGCAAGGACTAATCTAACCTCCCACATCCATTTGTGACACCTGGGGCTGGGAAGGAGACAAGGCAGCAACATAAAGGCTAGGTACTTGTAGCTGGTACTAGAGCTAGCCCTAAGTATATAAACCCAGAGTATATTACAACATTTGTTTCCCTGCAGGGGATTTATATCCTTTTATTGACAGGTTTGCTGAAGATTTTACCTGGCCATAACTGAACACATTTTCAGTTTTCTAAGATGCTAACCAGTAGGTATTATATTCAGATGATAATATTTTGATCTTGAAGTTCCAAATTATTTTTTGCTAAGCCTTAAAAATTTCAATATGTATGAACTTAATGGACATCTGAGACGAGTTTTGCAAAAGAAAACGAGCCCTGTAAGCTTACATGTGAATGTACAAATATAAGCAAATTAAAAACATGACTGTTTTTAAGGGGATGCTATCACTGAGATTCATTTTAATGAGAGACCCAAACACCTATGCTGCAATGCCTTCAGGCAAGAGGATATATGCATACATGTGACTGAAGTCTGGGAAAAGCTCTAGAATAATTTCCATTGCTTTCCCTAATTTCTGCCATTAAATTTCATATTTTTAGCTCCTGATGAGGCTGGGGTTTTTTTTTGTGAGTTTCAGCTTTAATGGTTCATGCAGAAATGTCAAGATTAAGGTTTGAAAAAATGAGTTTATAAAATGTTTTAAAATGGCCAAGTATGCAATGAAAAAGAGATCTTTTCTCATGGAAAGAAAAATTTTACATCAGGTCTCAAGTAAGTGGCTCCAAGGTCAGCTGATGGGAACTGAAATGCAGTATAGTAAAAAATGGCTACATTAGATTTGACTAATTTATGTATCCCTGAAAACTACAGTGTGTTTTACTGGTGTGACCAGCAGACAGAGAGTGACAAGTGAGCCAAAGCCTTAACTCCATCACGTCTCCTTTGCCTGTTGCTGTCCTATAGCTTGGGTAGGGCTGGCACAGAGGAGTTTCTGTCCAGGGTACAGAACCCCAACAGAATGGACAGATCAGGGTGTGTTGGGTGGACAAAAGTGGTCAGACAGATGAATGGCTGGGTAAGTTACACCTGGAAATTTTACTGATCTGTGTGTGTAAAGATACTGAGGGAATAGATGGCAAGAAGAGACCCAGTTCCACTCAGTCATATAATTATTGTTATCTCAGGTATCCTCATAAAAAAACTCATTAACCTTCAGACTGTTTTACAAAAGAGGTCCCTAATGACTCAAAATTTCTATCCAAACAACATGAATATGACTCAGAGGTATGAAATTAAGCTATACAGTTGAAAATTGCCTCCTACAAAGTACCACAGCTAAACTTTATTCCAACTTAATCAGGTTTTGGAAACGACTCATTTTGTCTGCAACCCTTGAGGTCCAGCAGGAAATTTTAGAATATGCATTGAGGACTCTGAATGAAGAAGGAGCTGTGTAAATCACAGGAGTAAGTTACTATTTTCTTTTACTTCTTAGCAACAGCAGTCAATATCTCTTTTGTACATGGAGTCAATCTGGGATGTATGGATTAACCCTAGAAACTCCTGAGTTTAAGAAAGAAACCAAAGAGTGAGCGGGAAACTGGGATCAAAATCTTCTTCCCTACAGACTTCACTAACTACATTGGTGCTTGTACACTAAATGCTGCTATTTTAAAACAAGTTAGATGTTTTGACAATCTTGATCCTTTGGGATAAGTGAAAGTCATGCTCTGGTAATTCACATCAGATCCTCTGTTCAGTGCTCTGATTTAGGTATGTGCAACTGTAGCTTGCAGGAAAGGAGGATTTCACAAAGAACTTGCAGGTCAAATGAGGAATTATCCACAAGCTTATACAACAGCTGAGCAGTAGCATTTGGACCATAACTCTGGATTTAAGTGTCTCAATTCTGCATCTGATGCCTTAGTCGTTTATTGGCTATAATTTCATGTGATTGGAAGGAATTTTTCCCATGGGACTCTCAAAAAGACTGCAGCTAGTTGTTCTTTGAAGATTCTGGATTCAGATGGTGCTGATGTAATTTAGAAAACATTTTAACTCAGCCCAGGCTATACTATTAGAAGTAAAAATTGTTTCAGCAAACAAGATGTGCTCAGAACGTGGTGACCTAACAACCTGTAATAAGGTCCTCAAAATACATACTAAGTAGAGGGAAATGGAGATGCCAATTGCTCCTAGCAGGGACACCCACTGTTCTCCTGTAACATTGTGTCACATACTTGTTTTAAATATATTAGTAAAGAATGTATTATACTTTCTAAAGTAACAATAGATGAGAAAAAAATCAACGAAGTTATGTGTAGCATTAATAAAGCAAACCTTTAAAGAATGATCTGATGGTGCCACTAGGAACTAATGATGCTGACTAGGAACTAATTACAGCTGCCCCTCCAGCCCTGGGTTTGCTCGCAGGGAGGTTCTGCTTACCCGGCGTGTGCTGCTGTCGCTGACTGTGGCCGGCACTACTGTTGCTCGTGCAGAAAACAAAGATACCACACAAGCTGCTGCTGACTGAGGTGGAGGGGGGATGGGGGTGTGTGAGTTGGAAACAAGAGACAGAAAGTGTTGCCATACTCTTCAAAGTGCTGCACTCGGGGTATGTGTCCATTCACTAATTGCACAGGAGTATGGGCACAGCAGGATTTTGTGATTACACAGCTTAATTGTTCCTGCCTATTATAAAGGGCTCTTTGTTTTTGCCATTTGTCTTTCATATTCATCCATACTTTCTATTATATTTCTGCTTGCTTGTCCCCCGCTCGTCCCCTACCAATGCCTCCAGACTATTATTTGCCGTTTCAATACACTCCGCCATGCACGCCTCAGTTTAATTTCCTCATGCCTCTGCTCTTTCAGTTGTTTCTGTCTCGGTAGCTCTCAGCCTGCTCCCCTACTTCTAATTCAGCTCCCACTCACTGAAAACCTCTCATGCTGATTTTACTTAATACAGTATAATTAAGGGTAGGGTTTTTCAGAGTTTTTCAGAGGTACATGCATAAAGGGGATGGACTTTTCACGGTGCAAGCTATTTATGATGCTTGTTAGAAACAGTGTTAAAATAAAGGTGGCTACAAACACTCCAGGGTAGACACCTTTGACAACAGTAGACAATGGGGGCTATTGTGAGACCCCAGCAATGAAACTGTCTCCCTTCCTACTGCTTGGTTGAAGGGTGGGTTGCCCCACACAATTATTATTCTTTCTGGTTAAAAGTGAATAGGTGGGGGAGGACTGAGTAATAAACAAGATACAGTTCCTGAATTGTCTAGGTCTTCAAAAACAGTGTATTATTAAACAAGTGGAGAGCGGTCAGATGCACTGCTACAGTCAGAAAAAAGTACTTCCTTAACCTGGTTGAGTCAGGGTCAGCAATGCTGTGTTCATGTAGCACTTACTATGTTTATGGTTTAGACTTCCCTGAGCACTAATGTTTAATGGAATTTGAGGAATTGCAAATGGCATCACAAACCAATTCTTACTCTGATGAAACAAAGAATAATACAAAGGGTAAAAATGCCTTGCATCCTGCTTTCATCAGAGTATTATGGGAAACATGTAAATAAAGAAAAAAAATCAGCTCCTCGTTCACCCTTCATCAACTGCCTAACAACTTGCAACCAGTTAATCACATACCTTTAAAATGCATGTAGAGGAGAAATCATTGAGAAAAAAGCTTCTGTAATGAGAAAGGACAGCACAGAAATACTCAATACAGGTAAATTTAAGCCTTTAAATCTGACAGTACTGAAAAAATGTACTGCATGTAATAGTAAGCTAAATGTTGTCTGCTTTATGCTAAGCATTTAATAATCATTAATCTACAGTGATTGCTCTGCATATGTTTTTTGCTGTTAACCTTTGTAACCTCTGCTCCTCACTAAAAAGAGAGCTAAGGATTTACACATCATGTAGAAGAATTGAATGCTAAATTGATTAAATATATTGAGTATCAAGCAATAAGTAATGTTAGTGAAAGGAATGAAGCAACTTGTCTTCACAAACAGTGTCTGAGAGATAAGGCTGGTACCCAGAGATAAAAGAAACAATGGGGAGAATTCCATTGAAATTTACATTTACAAACAAACCACAGGTCTACTGATAAATAAAACTGAATATTGGAATATGAAAGGAACCAAGAAGGACCATTCTGGGAAAGACAAGGGGGGGGACTATACGTTGGGAAAAGGGGGTCTGTATTAGGCGTTCTGGGAAGCCTGTGCCTCTCGAGTACCTCAGCCAATGGGAAAAGAGAGAAAGGAAATGTGGTCGGGAATTAGGATAAAGGGAGGCTGCGTCCCCCAAAATTTTGAGAGATCCCAGGGGAAATGCCCCATGGCCTCTCCCTTTATTCGAATAAAGCTACAGGACTCCCCTGTCTCTGTCGCAGTAGAGATGGACACATGACACGCCAATAATCCAAGGACAGAAAAAGATTAGTTTATTAGTCTGTGTTAGTACCTTTATACCTTTTTTACAGCTACCGTGGTTTGTTGTGATTGGCTGCATGACAAACACGGATAGGGCTTTCTACAAAACAAGAACTATTCATAGCAGTGTACAACAAGCTAAGCAAGCAATTAGCTACACACTACAAGTACATTCTTGATGTTCCTCAGCAAGGCCATCTCCTCCTTTGGGTGCAAAGCATCTTCTTCAGTTATCTTCTTGGCTGTCCTTGAGGCCTTCACTGTGGCTGCAGGTGTTCACGTCCTCACTTTCTCACGAAGTTTTCTCATGGGTAAATCTTGATTGCTTCTAAGTCAATTTCCAAGAGGCTTTCAGGCCTGCTGTCAGCCTCATCAAACCCCACAGTTCCCCCTTTTTGTTTTACTACCAAAAAAGCAGTGTTTATCGACTTCTGCAGGGCCCATTGCAGAAAAGACAACAAACACAGCACCAATAGTAAGAACAAAAATACAACAAGCAAGATTATGCTTCCCATTTTCAACAGATTTTTGAACCATCCTGTGATGCCCCAGCCACTAAACCATGTATCAAACCCACTAACAGTTTTTCTCAGTTTTTGCACTCCATACTGCAGCTCTTGAATATTTGCAAAGATAGACTTTGAATTGTCTGACAAATTCATACAGGACATTCCTTCAAAATCCTCACAACCATGCCCATGTGCTAAAACCAAAAAATCAATGTCTGCACGATTTTGCAAGGTAGCATGCCTCACAGAGCGAACATCTGTTAACAATCTTGCTAAAGCTGCTGAAGTTTCATTAGTACGTTTAGCAAGCCAGCACCCTAATTTATCAAGCGTAGCCAATGCTTTAGCTGCCGCAACACCTGGAGCAAACATTGAAGCATGACTGCATACAAAGCTTTTTGTAGTGTGCTCTGCAGGGGTTCCCCTATCATTCCCCCTTTTTGTTTTAATTAGCGTAAGTTTGTCTATGGCATTACCAGCCATCTGTCACAAGTAGTGTAATAAGTAAGAAACACACATAGTTAGACATAAGAATACTTTTAACACCCGTGTATTAAACCTTCTAAGTGATCCACTATATTTTATGATTCTTCATGACCTAATAGTTTAGAAAATCTGTCTTGATTACTTTATTTGTGAAGGTTGTCAAGCAGAGTAATACATTATGGAATTGTGGAATACTATACCAACAGCCAGGGTCTGTAACAGCTGGCACCTTGTTTCAGTGAGGGCCAGGGGATCCCTCCCGGGCGAGGTCCCCAAGTCCACCCCAAAAGGGGTGCAGCTCTGTTGGTAGATGTCCGACCAGGGAGAATCCAGGCTTGGCCAGAGCCAGGACCCCAACTGGAGGGATTTCCCTAACACAGATCTTATGAGAAAGCTGTTAGAAATAGCAACTAGGAAGGGTACTTAAAGCTGGAACAAATCATGGAGACAGTTACATAAACATAATACAGGTTGTACAGACTGTAAAGTAACAGACATTGTCAACTACCTTTAACTAAAAAGACCATGGTACCATGAACATGATAATTAAAAGAATGCATATGTATCACTGTGCATACGTAATCTTAACCTAATCTTTGCTATAACACACATAGTTATGCATAACTGCAGCCAACTTCCACAGAACCTAGTCGTAACACCTAACCCCAACAGAACTTAATAAATCTAATAGTATGTAAACTTTAACATATTTATGGCTATTAATACATCAGGGGTGATTTGGAGTTATGAAGACATCAGGAGCGATAGTTTGGGAGAGTTCCGAAGACAGCGTTACAAGCTGCGAGTACACAGATAAATCCCTTCTTCGAGCAGGGATGCAGGTTTGTGGTATTGTCTCCAGGGTCACTGTACTTCGAGGTTCAGCTGTAGATACAGAACTCAACACTCATTAATGTAAAGTAAAAACAAGAAAAACTGGAAAACAGATTAAAATTCAGTTATCCATTTCTGTCTAGTAATACAATTCCTATTAGTAATTCACAGAGATGTCTGGCTTTCTCAAGTAGTTTTTAGTCAAAGGCTTCTCATCGTCCCTGTCCTCCAGGTTGCAGAGTAACAAAGGGGGTGAGCCGTGTAAGCCTGCATTGGCAGCATGCCCTGAGTTGGCAGCATGCCCTGAGGAGGTGTTTGTGTCTGAGCACCCCCCCCCCCCTTCGGGTTCTGCTTCCTGTTTCTCGAGTTTCCCAAAAATTGACCATTTACATGATACTTGGATTTACACTGTTTTGCAAAATGACCAGGTTTCCCACATTGTTGACAAGAGAAAACTCCTGTATTCCCAATTCCTTTCTGCTTTTTCCCTGTTTGTTTCTGTTTACAATCAGTTTTCAAATGCCCTTGCTGTTGATGCCTTTTTTCTGGTCTTAGGAAATAAAGGCTCAGACACAGTGAAAGGGTTGGGGGTTGTTTACCTCGGTATTTTAATAGGATCCCGTTCGATGGCTTCTGCCGTCCAGGTAGAACACGCCGCAAAAGCCCCTTCCCCCCAATCCAGTATACAATTAAAGACTCTACACATTAGCATATCTACCAGGAGGGCCCAATAAGGGGCCTGGGTGGGCTAACTTCTAGTTTACAAAATCTATCCTACTAGGAGACCTTGAGGGCTCACGAAAACAAGGTGTTTGGTCTCTAGCTCTACGTGGCTTCAGGGGTGTTTAGTCTACCGGCCTCCTAAACACCATGAAACCAGGCTAAACTATCACCTAAAGCATCACAAGTATGCATGCTAATACTTGTGAATATAGGGAACAGGGTACGACATATTCAGGAGAAAAAGCAGAAAAAATCCCTCAGGCATCACTGTCCACATGCATATAATTTTCGAGGTGGTTGTAAAACAGCTGCTAAAGCAGTCATTTTATGTTCCACAGACCCAACCTTAGCACAAGCTGTAACCATATCTGTTAATGAAGGGTCTCCCAGGAGACCCTTTCTACAATCCTCATTTGCATTTTCCCGGGCTAACTGTTTGCACAATATCTGCCTTAACTGTTCATCCTCAACTTGTCTCTCCAGGGCTGCTGAAATCCTTTCTGCAAATTGCAAAAATGGTTCCTTTGCCCCTTGAACTATTTTTACAAATTGAGGTTTGGGAGAAGCCATTTCTATGGTTTTTATCAATGCTCCCATACCTATTTTTTGACATTGTTCAAGGATCAAAGGATGCCATCGGGCTTGTGTGTCTGGGTTAGCAAATACATTCCCTTCCATTAGGGCATCAGATCCCACTGTATATCTAGGATCATCCTGAGGTCTGTGCATATTCTCTATTGTAGTTCTCTCTGCCATCTGTCTCCAGTTACTCTCAAAAACTCCAAAGTGCACAGGCTGAAACAGCACCTGAGCAAGATGCTTGATATCAAAAGGTGCAAGTAAATCTGTATTTATCATTCGAATTACTTGCATAACTTTTGGAGACCCCAGGCCATACTTAGCAACTCTCGCCTGTAAATCCTGAACTACCTTCCATGCAGTCACATGATGACTATCCTGCTGGTTAGATCCTGGTGCAGCTTTAAACACGGGATACACTTGAACACCTTCCCCTGCACCGGCACTCCCCCCAGCAGCCCCCTCTCCGATCATTTCAGTGTCAGTCGCAAATACATCACTATTAATATTAGGCACACCCAGCCTTTCAACCAGCTCCCAATCCCCACACTCAAGGGCTTTTCGTTTGACTTGTTCCCAAAACCGAGCCGGCTGTCTCGGCTGCACTGTCACCTGACAAGGAGGCAGTGTCCAGGGCCTGTTTTTCCAAGCTTTGTTAGAGCGATGATAGCCACCCTCTCTTTCCCATGAACACTCCCGCCTTGACACAGCCACCGAGATTCCCTGTTCAATTTCCTTCTCATCCCCACTGTCAGTGTCAGTGTCCTTTGGCAGTGGAGGAAATACTTGCAAAGGCTGTCTTGTAGGAGGCTGCACAGGCTGTGAAGATGGAAGCAAGGGAGTCGTAGGGGCAGGCTGTGCAGCAGAATCTGTTCTCCGTTCTCTTAAATTCATTTCTGTTAGTTGGTCAGCAGGCAAGGGATACACTCGCTCTCACTGTACAAGGTCTCTAGGAGAAGGATAAGTTGGTGGCACATAGTCTTTTGGGGAGAGATATGAACTTTCAGCAACACCGTTGTTTTTAGCAGAAGCAGGCTGAGTCTGAGGCAGGTCAGGAGCTGCCCTTTCTGAACAGCACCCATTTCCTCCCTCTAATTCCATCTGCTCATCCTCTACAAGAGTTATTGCTGTCTTTTCAGTGAGCTGTCCTCCCTTTTCTTGCTGTCAGCCTCATCAAACCCCACATGTCTCCTTTTTGGACATAAACCTCTGGTGTTCGTGGATTATTTTCCTCACATTAGGCTGAGTTACTTTCACATTTCCACTTACTTAGGACCCGTGTAGACCAATGTAGTAGCTCAGGCTCAGTAAATACATTATTGCTATGGCTAGCAGCAGAACATGGACTTTATACCGACTTTGCAAATCCTCTGGACTTGTCAGGCTTTGCTGAGCTTGCTTTAGCATTCCTGCAACTGTTTTACTTTGCTTACCTGTAACAACAATCTTATAATGATCAGGAGGTACTTCTCTAATATAATAGATTTCCACACTGGTGACCAGTGCTAGGCACAAGGACATGAGGAAATGGAATGAGTCTGGATCAGGGGAAGTTCAGATTGAACGTAAGGAAGAGGTTCTTCACTGAAAGAGTGGTCAGTCACTGGAACAGGCTCCCCAGGGAAGTGGTCACAGTCCCAAGCCTTCCAGTGTTCAAGGGACATCTAAACAACTTAGTCACATGCTTTAGATTAGGTAGTCCTGTGAGGAATGGGGAGCTGGACTCAAAGATTTTTATGGGTCCCTTTCAAATTGAGATATTTTATGTTTCTGTGTTTTACTTTTTGGTAATTTTATATAATTGTGTGATACAACCATAATAAGTAGCAATAAGCGGTAATAAGCAGTTGGTAGAATGAAATGTTTATGCCCTTATCATAATGCAATGCAGGGGATGACAGTTTTGCGATGACAGGAGTGGGGGGAGGTGCAAGATGACACTGGAAGCTTCAGGGCTGTAAGCAAGTCACTGTTGGTCAGCTAAAAATACACTGACCTGGGGAGTTGGGAAAAGCCAGTTGCAGGGGTAACAAAGCAAACAAACAACTCCCATCGCACTGAACCAAACCAACTAAAGACCTGTGGAAAACACTGAAGGGTGAGCAAAACACCAGGGACAGAGAGGTGAATGCTAGGAAGTTGTTATAAGAATTTTAGCTGTCTATTTTAGAGATTTTTTCCCCCTTGTAATAGCATTGTTTTCTTTTTTTCGTAATTATTAAATCTGAACTGAGAAATCTTTCACGAGCATGTCAAGAATTTACCTATGTTGACAACAGACTCCTGACTTGGGAAATCATGTTTGTTTTCTTCTTTCCTATGCAAAAATATGAGTGTAATAACTGTTCCTTGAGGAATCCAACACAAATAAGATGACTATCATAAGTTATTGATATATCATTGATATATATTGATGTATTTTCTGGCCTTCAAAAATTATGCTATTTTCACTGACCCGTGATAGGATTTCAGGAATAAATTTCTTGTGTTTCAATTCTTCTCTTTTTCTCTGATGGAGAGGTCACTAGAGAGTTTTATGCTCTGTGGCTTGCCTGACTGACCAACTGGAAGCAAAATCTACTTTATTCTGACTAGATTGTGTTTCAGTGTGTATGAGGCATAACATGAACAGTATGTGATGGTCAAAGGTAGCAGGAGTTAGGTTCCAGTCGTGTAATGAAATGGAGATGTGTAATAATACAATACTGAAGATGCTGCAATCCTGTTTTCCAGTACAATAGCAGGTTTAAGATTTATTCCCCTCTTTTGTGCCACACCATTGATTGTTGCCCTTGGGCCACAAGTTCTTCAAGCCACAGCTGGACTATACATCTGCAATATCCATTAAGCAATCAGACTTTTTGACCCTGTGCCCTTTTTTCACTGCACCTTTTCTGTTCTCTGAAGCAGTTGCATCTGTGTTGGGTTACACTATGTGTGTTATAGAAAAGCAGGCCTGGAAGGCCCAGAGTGAGCCTCTTCCCTAGGCCCAAAGGTGACCAGGAAGCACATCCAGGTCACCAGGGATGGGCATGGGAAAGAGGATCATGGGTTTGTGGCCTTCTGCACCTATTGTGTGAGAATATTGTAAGTTGTGACCTTATAGGGTATTGTTTATCTTTCTTGCTTATATGATGGTACATCCTGTGCGTGGGATTGTATAAAGAGAATTTTCACTGCGTAGTAGTGGGCAGTAGCCATAAGGAAGTAGCCATAGTAGGAGTCATAGGAGTAGTCTTATCAAGTAATCATAGAGTGATCTGTAGTAGTCTTAGTCTCTATCTGTATAATAAAGAACTCTGTGCAACAACATCACAGTCTTGTCAGAGAAGTCCTTGACCCTGCGTTAAATACTGCACATCTGGCCTGGTATTTTCCTCCAAAACACACTCCCTCAGAGCAGTACATTCAACACCACTCAAACATTCATTACTATATGGAGGAAGATAAAAATGCCTTAAATACCCTACAGATAGTTGTATTCGAAATTATAAGGATTTTAACTCAAAGTAGGTCTCGAATATCTCCTATAGATTGTCTGTGCTCTTAAAATGTGAAATGAAATTAACCTGGAGGAAACTGAACTAAATTTATTTTTAGCTTAAAGATCGCTGCAGTCTGTTGAGAGTCTTTTAAATGGATATTGTGGTGCAAAAGTTTTGTGGATTGCCAAGAATGCTTTAATGGTACTCTCAACTGAAAAGTAATTGAAGAGGTGGGTGAAAAGGGCACAGATGCATCAAAGCATAGAAACAGCAAAATGTTTTCAGTACCTGCAAAAAACCCTGTCATTTACTTCTGGGGACCAATGCAGTTGCGGTAGGAATACTTATTAAAAAAAAAAAAGAAAAAGAAAATGGTGCAAACATTGGTAATGCATCATTTGCAGCTTATAACTTTAGTATCAGCTTTGATAAATTTCACTTTATCCACAACTAAATAAAGAGTAAAAATGGGCATTTCCTGCTAGTTGCTTAGCACACACATGATTTCAAAATGAAGAGAACTGATAAGCCATGATTTGATCTTGAGAGGTTTACAGCAAAAATCTTTAATCTGAAAAGAGTTTCAGCTCAAGAGTTTTAGAGGGAATTATTTCATACTATCAGCTTCAAGTGCATGGAAACATTGAGACACATTCCCATAAGGTGCTTTTCTAATGTTATAATTAAAAAGACAATATTGTGTTTTGCAGCAATATTGGTAAACATTTTGTGAAGGTTTCACAGTAAAATTTTTTCATTAAAATGAAGATGGTGGATAGCAGTGGCCAAATACTCTATTAATTTCTGCACAATGCACTGATAACCTCCCTGTAGAATCTTAAAGACAGCACACTATTCAAATGTGTTAAAGAATGGATTAAATACAGGTTAACCAACAACAAAGTTAGTAAGACTTATTTGATTGTAAAAGTAATGCTTATTTTAAAATGTGTCAAGGGAAAACAAAAAGTGAAATAGGGTAACAATCACTGGTTTTCCGTGGGTAGCAAATATGTTGGCATCAAGTGATACATATCAAATTGTGTATTTCAGAAAACAAAATCACACCAAAGCTAATTATGTTTTTTTTTCGTGAAAATGTTTTAAGCATGTCCTGGTTTAAAAGACAGGTGTCTGCCAAGGAAGGCGGGAACCTCCCTGGAATGGAAAATATGATCCTCTCCCAGTCCCCGTGGCACCCCACACATTGGCTCTGGACCCTCAAACGGGAAACAAGGAGAAGGCGAGCGGGTTTGCAGTGTAGGGACAGCAGTGAATCGGAGTCTCGGAGCCCAACACACAGGAGCAGCCGCAGAGGGCAGGGGTCCGGCGGGAGGCGCTCCCGGTCCTGGGTTTTGGCACCACACATGCTGGCTCTGAACTCCCGAGTGGCAGGGAAGCAGGGAAGCAAACTGGCAGGCCCTTGACGCAGTGCTGAAGGAAAAAAAACCCAAAAAAAACCAACAAAAAAACCCCTACAGGGCAATAGGATCTCAGGTCAGACCCACTCCCCATGCTGCATGGCTGCTGCTTCAACCCCCACTGGAAGGAAGGACCAGCCCCAGCTCCAGCCCCTGCAGGATCCCGGCCCCCCCCTTCACCCATGGCGAGATCCCCGAGCCGTGGTGGGGGAGGGGGAAGGCAGATGAGGCAGAGACAATTCCGGGCACAAAATGACTATGGGAGAACGCCATCACCATAAGCCATCCCCCCATCCCCACAAGATAAAGCATTAAAAGCAGTAAGCATTGCTGAAAGGTTCAGATTTTACAAGAGGCTGGGCATGTTGCATTTGGAATAGTGTGTAACAAGAAATTTTATAGATTATGTGTACATAATTAATGTAACTTGTACTAAAAATGGTCATAAAGTGTGCCTTCAAATTCAATTTATTAATAAGTACTCTACAACAGTGTCTTCTAAGATAGTTGACTCCTATCTCAATATTGGAGGTTGGATTTAGTTTTTTTCCTCAGGAGTTTTTTCTCCCATGGGTTGCTAAGACACAAATGGCTGAGCTAATATCTGAGTACTTAAGAGAACAAAGCACAAGGCTAGGGCCTTTCTCCTTGGCAGGGTGGGGCAGAATCGCCCTCATGGACGAAGAGCCTGAAAACGAGAGATTTTGGAGACTGAAAAGCAAGGGCAGGGGGGAGGTCACACTCTCTTGCTCGGGACCCTCGGAGCTGGACGGTCGGAGCTGCTGTCTGCTGAACCCACTGCCCCCTGAGAAGCCAGCATGGAGCTGCCAGTCTGTCTGCTGTGAGTCTTTTCCCTCTCTCCCCCATCGGGAGCTGCCTGCCACTGGCCTGTCTCTCCCCCGCTCCTCCTCGCCGCTCTGAGTTTTTCGCTACATTGTAGCGGGGCTCCCCCTGCATGTCGGGACCTCTTACTGTCCCAGCTCCCTGTGTCCGAGGATCCTGCTGCGGCACCAACACCAGCTGCCCCCTGAGGGTCTGTGGAACAAAGGCTCTCCTCCATCCTTCCCTGCCTCGGGCAGCCGCCATTGCCGTGTGCTACCTGAGCTCACGCCGGAGCGCCCCCTGCAGCCACCGGGGAATCATCACACCCAGAGCGCCCCCTGCAGGCTGTGACTGGAACTGCACCAAAGGGAAAAGGTGCCTGAAGGCGAGCAGGCTGCCACTGGGTTTCTGGTTCTGTTTGTTGGCTAACGTCATAGCTGCTGTTATTTGTTATCTTTGTTTTAGATACTAGTAAAGAACTGTTATTCCTATTTCCATATCTTTGCCTGAGAGCCTCTTGATTTCAAATTTATAATAATTCGGAGGGAGAGGGGTTACAGTTTCCCATTCCAAGGGAGGCTCCTGCCTTCCTTAACAGACACCTGTCATTCAAAGCAGGACTGATTTTGGCACCCAACGTGGGGCCCGAGGCCATCGAGAGGAAAAAGGATAACAGTTCTTGAGTAACGCAGTTTTTTGTGTGCTGGATATAGGAACCTCATTAGGTTGCACCATGTGGTCTAGCTTATCCCGGTTCATATGGCAAGTGGTCACAGCTGACTCTCTCCCATTTGCAGCCCCATATCTAAATATGGGCCCTATAACTAAGGCTACGGTGGCTGTTATACAGTTTGTGTTATGGGTCGATAAGGTGAGGAATTCATGGATTTTCAACTTCCTCTGGAAGGCAGGCATGTGGATTCAGAGCTATCACACACTAATGACATGTTTTCAGGGTTACTTTAATAATGGTACCTACTGCGAGGAAATGACACCAAAAGAAATTTTCCCACAACCCTTTACCCAGCTCTTTGGGCCTATTCCACCAGTCTTTGAAGGGGTCAGATCTTCTCTAAATGATATCATACAGTGGCTGGTGTTGCTGATAGGCCTGCTCTATTTAGCATTCAGAGATAAGGGCGGTCTGACTCCGATAGCCACCCTGAAATCTACCCCAGACAATAGGGATGAGGCGCCAGAACCTGACATGGCCCCAAGGACTAGGGATGCTGCCAGAGAAACTGACCTGGCCCCAGAGACTAGGGATGCTGCCACAGAACCTGACATGGCCCCAGAGACTAGGGATGCAGCCACAGAACCTGACATGGCCCCAGAGACTAGGGATGCTGCCACAGAACCTGACATGGCCCCAGACACTAGGGACACCATCCCAGAACCTGACATTGCCCCAGACACTAGGGATGTTGCTACAGAGTCTGACCCGGTCCCACAACCCACCTCAGAAACAACCCACCCGGATTGGGTGGGAGTCCTGGTGAAGAGATACGCGAGATGGGCCAAGTGCTGAAGGAATACACTTGCCCAGCTGGTGGGAAACCCTTCCCCTACCCCAAAGAGGGAGAGTCTAATGGGGCAGCAGAGGAACCCAGGGACGTTATAACCGCTCAGGCTCCAGTCAGATCAGAAGGGCAGCCACAGCCAGCAGCAGTTGCCCCTGTGGAAAAGAGGAAGACTAAGGTCAAACCAGAGCAGCCAGTGAGTGATGATGGGGAAGCAGGGCCCTCTCAACCAGTAGGGAGGCCAAGGATTGAAATCACTACCGAGTCCCTGGGGTATGACAGTCTCCGTAATCTACGAAAAGACATTGGCGACAGGGTCGTGAGCCTTTTACAATCTGGTTACTTCAGATCTGGGACCTTATGGGTATGGACATGCAGCTGGATAGTATTGAGGCAAGGCAGTTGAGACCCTTGTCCCATGACTCAGGGGTTGATCAGGTATTCGGAAGAGATGACGGGCCCCTGTCTCTCTGGGAACGGCTTTTAATAAATGTAAGAGAGAGGTTTGTCAACAGGGAGAGAATGCAGGAGTACCATCATAGAAGACCATGGAAGACTCTTGAGGAGGGAATCCAACAGCTGAGGGAGGTGGCAGTATTGGAGGTACTCTTTGGGAGGGATGGACAACATGATAATGACCCCGACAAGGTCAAGTGTACAGGGCAAATGTTGTAGAACCTGGCAAAGCTAGGGCCCTCCCAATACACCATCTTCATTGCAACAATTAATGCTGATGACAACCGAGAGACAGTGGGTTCTGCAGCCACCAAGCTCAGGAATTATGACAGTATGATCAGTGGCCCAATGCAGGCTCAGGTCTCTGCTGTGGTCAAAGACCTCAGAGAGGAGGTGATGAGGGAGGTGAGGGAGGAGATGAGGATGATGAGTGTGGCACCAGTGCGAGTCACAAGCCCCAAAGTCAGAGCCCAGCGTCCCCCAGCCAGGGAGAGAGGGTACACCCCACGATCTGAGCTGTGGTTCTTCCTGTGTGACCACAGGGAAGACATGAGGAAGTGGGATAGGAAACCCACTGCTACCCTGGCAGCACGGGTACAGCAACTCAAGGAGGGAAATACTAACCGAGGCGGGGGGTCTACTAAAGTGAAAGTAGCCTCAGCCTCCTGTGACCGTGATGCCAGATATTACAGAAGGGAGGATGATCTGTTACATCCCCTCGAGGGGACCTCTACTATGTATGCCCAGGAAAGAAATGATAACCAGGGCTAGAGGGGCCCTGCCTCTAGCCAAGAAGAGGCACAGGAAAACCGGGTCTTTTGGACAGTGTGGATCCGATGGCCTGGCACATCAGAACCATAAAAATATGAAGGGTTAGTTGATACTGGTGCGCAGTGTACCCTAATGCCCTCAGGACATGTGGGGGCAGGACCTGTATGTATTGCCGGGGTGACAGGGGGATCACAGCAATTAACTTTGTTGGAAGCCGAGGTGAGCCTGAGCAGGAAGGGGTGGCAGAAACACCCCATTGTGACTGGTCCAGAGGCCCCATGTATTCTGGGCATAGACTTCCTCCAGAATGGCTATTACAAAGACCCAAAAGGACTCAGTTGGGCTTTCGGAATAGCGGCTGTGGAGGCAGAGGGCATTAGGCAACTGAACACCTTGCCTGGACTATCGGAAAATCCAACTGCAGTTGGACTCCTGAGAGTAAAAGAGCAACAAGTGCCAATTGCCACCTCGACAGTGCACCGCCAGCAGTACCGGACGAATCGAGACGCCATGATCCCCATCCACAAGATGATCCGCGACCTGGAAAGCCAAGGAGTGGTCAGTAAAGCCCACTCACCCTTCAACAGCCCCATCTGGCCTGTGCGCAAGTCTGACGGGGAATGGAGATTGACTGTAGACTATCGTGGCTTAAATGAAGTGACTCCACCATTGAGTGCTGCCATGCCAGACATGCTGGAGCTCCAAGTACGAGCTGGAGTCCGAGGCAGCAAAATGGTATGCCACCATTGACATTGCCAATGCGTTCTTCTCCATCCCTCTGGCAGCAGAGTGCAGGCCCCAGTTTGCCTTCACCTGGAGAGGTGTGCAATATACCTGGAATCGGCTACCCCAGGGGTGGAGGCACAGCCCCACGATCTGCCATGGACTGATCCAGGCTGCACTGGAAAAGGGTGAGGCTCCAGAGCATCTCCAATACATCGATGACATTATTGTGTGGGGGAACACGACAACAGAAGTATTTGAGAAAGGAGAGAAGATCATCATGATCCTCCTGGAAGCCAGTTTTGCCATCAAGAAAAGCAAAGTCAAGGGACCTGCTCGAGAGATCCAGTTCCTGGGGGTAAAGTGGGAAGATGGACGGCGCCAGATTCCCATGGGGGTCATCAATAAGATCGCTGCGATGTCTCCGCCAACTAACAAAAAGGAAATGCAAGCTTTCCTAGGGGCCATAGGCTTTTGGAGGATGCACATTCCAGAGTACAGCCAGATTGTGAGCCCTCTCTACCTGGTTACCCGCAAGAAGAACGATTTCCACTGGGCCCCTGAACAGCAACAAGCGTTTGCCCAGATCAAGCAGGAGATCGCTCACGCGGTAGCGCTTGGCCCAGTAAGGATGGGACCAGAGGTGAAGAATGTGCTTTACTCTGCAGCCGGGAACAATGGTTTGTCCTGGAGCCTTTGGCAGAAGGTGCCTGGAGAGACTCGAGGCTGACCGCTGGGATTCTGGAGCCGGAGTTACAGAGGGTCTGAAGCCAACTACACCCCCACAGAGAAGGAAATCTTGGCCGCCTATGAAGGAGTTCAAGCCACCTCGGAGGTAATCAGCACTGAAGCACAACTGCTCCTGGCACCCTGACTACCAGTGCTGGGGTGGATGTTTAAAGGAAAGGCTCCCTCTACCCACCATGCCACCGATGCCACATGGAGTAAATGGATCGCACTTATCACACAACGCGCCTGCATTAGAAATCCGAACCACCCTGGGATCCTGGAAATAATTACGAACTGGCCAGAAGGTGAAAGCTTTGGTCTCACTGATGAAGAGGAGCAAGAACAAGTGACCCGGGGTGAGGAGGCTCCACCATACAATCAACTGCTAGATGAAGAAAAGTGCTACGCCCTTTTCACTGATGGTTCCTGTCGCATCATAGGGATGAACCGGAAGTGGAAAGCAGCTGTGTTGAGCCCCACACGACAAGTTGCAGAAGCCACTGAAGGAGAGGGTGGGTCGAGCCAATTTGCTGAACTCAAAGCTGTTCAGCTGGCCCTGGACATTGCTGAGAGAGAGAAGTGGCCAAAGCTCTATCTCTACACCGATTCGTGGATGGTAGCCAATGCTCTATGGAGTTGGCTGGAAAGGTGGAAAAAGGCCAACTGGCAGCGTAGAAGAAAGCCTATCTGGGCAGCTGATGAATGGAATGACATTGCCACTCGGGTAGAGAAGCTACCCGTAAAGGTCCGTGTATTGGGTCTGACTGAGGTAAAGCTCACAGGCCTTACACTGCTGTACTTTGCTTTGGTAGCTGGTGTTGATAACAGAGCAGTGTTTTGGCTACTGCCAAGCTGTGCTGTCCCTGTGACATTCCTTCCCCCACTGAAGGGGATGGAGGGGGCAAGATCCTGGGAGGGGACACCAGCAGGCCAGCTGACCCCAGTCAGCCAAAGGGATATTCCATACCATATGACATCAGCTCAGATATATAAGGAAAGGAAGAGAGGAGGAGGGAGAGGCACTCAGGGCTTGTCCATGTTTGCCTCCCCGAACAACCATCACGTGTGCTGGGGCCCTGCTTCCCAGAAAGTGTCCGGACATCGCTGCTGATGGGAAGTAGAGATTGATTGTTTTCCCTTCTTGCTCTTGCGCGCGCAACTTTCAACTTGCTTGTTCTATTCTTTTTTTTCCCCACTGTAATAAAACTGCCTTTACTCACCCTGATAGTCTTTTTCAGTATTATCCTCTCCCCTCTCCCAGCGGGAGGGGGAGTGATAGAGTGACTGAGTGGGCACCTGGCCCCTGGCCGGGGTCAACCCACGACAGTCCGCCATGTAGATGCCCATGTCCCTAAGAGCCGAGTTAACGAAGAACACCAGAACAACAAGCAGGTAGATCACGCCGCAAAGACAAAGGTGGCACAGATAGATTTAGACTGGCAACACAAAGGGGAATTGTTCCTAGCCTGATGGGCCCATGATGCCTCGGGTCATCAGGGCAGAGATGCCACCTATAAGTGGGCACGGGACCGAGGGGTGGACCTAACCATGGACAGTATCTCCCAGGTGATCTATGATTGTGAGACGTGCGCTGCGATCAAACAGGCCAAGCGGGTGAACCCTCTATGGTATGGTGGACGGTGGTGCAAATATAAGTATGGAGAGGCTTGGCAGATTGATTACATCACACTGCCTCAAACCCGCCAAGGCAAGCGCTACATTCTCACAATGGTAGAAGCCACCACAGGATGGCTGGAGACCTACCCTGTGCCTCATGCCACTGCCCAGAACACCATCCTGGGCCTCGAAAAACAGGTTCTTTGGAGACATGGTACCCCTGAGAGAATTGAATCCGACAATGGGACTCACTTCAAAAATAGCCTTATAAACACCTGGGCTAGGGAACATGGCATCGAGTGGGTGTACCATATCCCTTATCATCCACCAGCAGCTGGGAAAGTTGAACGGTACAATGGCCTGCTCAAAACCACCTTGAAAGCACTGGGTGGGGGGACGTTCAAGAACTGGGAGACTAATTTGGCAGAGGCCACATGGTTAGTGAACCCCCAAGGCTCCTCCAACCGAGACGGGCCTGCCCACTCTGAGCCCTTGCGAACAACAGATAGAGATAAAGTTCCAGTAGTACACATGAGAAGTATGCTGGGAAAGACTGTTTGGGTTAACTCTGCCTCAAGTAAAGACAATCCCATCCATGGGGTTGTCTTTGCTCAGGGACTGGGCTGCACCTGGTGGGTGATGCAAAGGGATGGAGAGACCCGATGCATACCTCAAGAAGATCTTGTTTTAGGGTGAACAATTTATGACACTGTGCTTGTATCTGTATCTACATGTATGTATATACTTCGAAGGTTTACATTTGATGTAAGGTGTTTGCATGGGAAAAAAATTCAGGGTAGAGAATGTTGGAGGTTGGATTTAGTTTATTTCCTCAGGAGTTTTTTCTCCCATGGGTTGCTAAGACACAAATGGCTGAGCTAATATCTGAGTACTTAAGAGAACAAAGCACAAGGCTAGGGCCTTTCTCCTTGGCAGGGTGGGGCAGAATCGCCCTCATGGACGAAGAGCCTGATTTTGGAGACTGAAAAGCAAGGGCAGGGGGGAGGTCACACTCTCTTGCTCGGGACCCTCGGAGCTGGACGGTCAGAGCTGCTGTCTGCTGAACCCACTGCCCCCTGAGAAGCCAGCACGGAGCTGCCAGTCTGTCTGCTGTGAGTCTTTTCCCTCTCTCCCCTATCGGGAGCTGCCTGCCACCGGCCTGTCTCTCCCCCGCTCCTCCTCGCCGCTCTGAGTTTTTCGCTACATTGTAGCGGGGCTCCCCCTGCATGTCGGGACCTCTTACCGTCCCAACTCCCTGTGTCCGGGGATCCTGCTGCGGCACCAACACCAGCTGCCCCCTGAGGGTCTGTGGAACAAAGGCTCTCCTCCATCCTTCCCTGCCTCGGGCAGCCGCCATTGCTGTGTGCTACCTGAGCTCACGCCGGAGCGCCCCTTGCAGCCGCCGGGGAGTCATCACACCCAGAGCGCCCCCTGCAGCCACTGGGGAATCATCACACCCAGAGCGCCCCCTGCAGGCTGTGACTGGAACTGCACCAAAGGGAAAAGGTGCCTGAAGGCGAGCAGGCTGCCAGTAGGTTTCTGGTTCTGTTTGTTAGTTAACATCATAGTTGTTGTTATTTGTTAGCTTTGTTTTAGATATTAGTAAAGAACTGTTATTCCTATTCCCATATCTTTGCCTGAGAGCCCCTTGATTTCAAATTTATAATAATTCGGAGGGAGAGGGGTTACTGGTTCCTATTCCAAGGGAGGCTCCTGCCTTCCTTAACAGACACCTGTCCTTCAAACCAGGACACTCAACAACTGTGGAAATATTTTATCTCTGTAAAAAGACATGGTCAGATTACAGACAACTATGCATTCATACTTTCTTAGCTCAGCCACAAAGTCAAGATCAATTAAATTATAAACAATTTTATATTTGAGCTTAAAAATAACATTTTAGTAATAAATTGTATATATCTGACTGAACAGTCAGGCAGAGGTGTCATCCTACATTGGTTTCCAAAAGTGGCTGGACTAGTAGAAGTATCTCCCAACATCTAGCTAGGAACTCCCTGAGCCAGAGGTAGTTCCTACATGTGTGATAATCTGTAATGGATTTTCCCTCTGTGAACTTGCCCACTGACTCTTGAAGGTACAAGAACTATGTGGGAAAACCTCCTACTTCAGACTTGTTAAAAACGGGTCCATGAACAAAATTTTATTAAAATTATATTGAACATTTATTAGTAGAATAAGGGCAAAAGCAGCACTGGGTGCATAGCATATCTGCTAGAGGCACGTTCATTTTACAATGGGTTAAATACTTTTAACTGTTACATATTCATTAAGCTCAGAAGAAAATGCCCCCCCCCTTCTCGCCAGAATGCTGCCTCTCTTCAAGGTCTGGACAATATCAGAGGCTTCCAGAGCTGTGAATTGGTCTTATCTGCTCTTGTTTCCCTTGAAATTCCTTTGCACTGCAAGTCATCAGCTCAAAAGACATTTATAGCTATATATTTATGACTACTTTTTCCAATATATCATAATTATCTCGAGGTTATAATTTTACTACAATCTTGTTTCTACTTAACTATATTTTATCATAACACTATTTTTACAAAGCCAACATTTATAATTTATTCAGCCATTACAGACTCTACTGGCACCTCCACTTTTTATGCAAACTGATAAAACAACTAAACACAGAATGAAAACACAAGCCCTGGTGTATCCATCTTCAGCAGCCAGGAAAACCCAGACACCATCCATGAAGCCAGCCCAATGCAGCCAGCTCTATGTACAGCAGCTGTGGCTGACATCAGTATAGATCAAATCTGCTGTGCTCTAGGTGTGCTGAACAAAAATCCTGCCCTTTTGTGTGGGTTACACTGTATGCAAGGTACAGAACTGCTTTGTACTGAAATACTAAGAGCTCCCAATATTACATATGAATAGCCAAAGAGATTTACTGTTGTCCAATTGCCAAAAAATGCCACATACTCCTTGTGTATTTGAATCTCCATCCTCACGGAAGGAAAACACAGCCACTGCAATGCAGCATCCTCAAGTTTTTGGGGACTCAAACTGTAACTGCAGGAGCTGGAAAAGGATCAGGGCCAAGTACCTTGTTCTATCTTGGGCCCGTCCTGTTGTGTGCGGCCAAGGTGAGCCGATCAGGCCGGGCCGGAGGCGCGGCGCATCCCGGGGCGGCCGTCACGTGCCGCGGCCGGCTGCGGCCCGCCCCATCCCCCCCCCCCCCCGGAACGGAGCACAGAGTGAGCGGCGGGAGCGGCCGGGAGCCGGGCGGAGCCATGGGAGCCGGGCGGGCTCGCAGAGCTGGGGCGGGGAAGGGGCCGGGGAGCACGCTGGTGGAGGAGGGAGCGGGGACGGGCGGGAGCAGAGAGGGCTCCACGAGTGGTGGCAGGGACGGGCAGGCGCCGCGCGGCGGGCCCGGCCGCGAGCTCGCTCCGGCGCTCGGTGCCGCCCCTGCCCCGCCCCTGCCCCGCGAGTCCCTCGGGGCGGGGCCCCGGGCTGGCGGAAGCGCCGCTCATGTAGGGCGCCCGCTTCTGCCTCCCCACCGCTGGGCGGGTGTTGGGTTCCTTCCTTCCTCGCCCTTCAGATTGCCGAGATACCTACTTCTAGTGGGGAGGGACTAGGTTAAAAAGAACCGGCAGAGTCAGTAGTGCTTCTCACTATTGAGAGGCGGTGTGGCAGGCGGTCGTGCCCTCCTGTCGGTGCTTGGGCGGGGGAGTGGGCTTGGAAGCGATCCGGGGGTTCTGCTCCCGTTCATTGGCATCATGTCTGCAAATGCGACTTGTGCTGTGCACTGCTCTTGGTCGTGGACTGAATGCAGTTCTTACTTAACGTATTCTTTTGCTGTATTAAACTTCTATCAGATCTTGTATTTGTCCTATGAGGATGTAGTGGTTTTAGTTTGCCTATTCGAGTTTGTGGCCAAATGCCAGCACACTTACCAAAATTTACCTGATGTTTGCTGTGAGATGAGAATTAGGAGTAGGCAAAGCAGGCTCAAACTTTATAAAGTACAAAGAAGTTTTATTAATACACCTAAGACAAAAAGGAAAAGAGAAAAAAACAAGAAGAACCAGAACAAACTCCTCAGTCCACCCCTCCTTCCCCCACCTCTCCATTTCTTTCTCCCTGACAACACACAAAAAGACAACACTTCGACTTCCAGTCAGTTTACCACCTCTGAAATAGTCCTTGTTTCAGTTCATTTAGGGAGAGAAGACTCTTTTGCTTATACCATGGATTCTCTGTAAGAAAAATACAGTTTTTTTAATGGGTCTTCTGCCTCACCACCAGCCGCCACCTGGGAGGAAAGATCTGCTTGTGGTGGATTCCTCCCACACCAGTAGCCTTCCCACAGCCACTATGGTGGGTTATGAACAGTCCACAGGGTATCTGTTTTAAGGATGAACAGTTCAATTGTAGCAACAAAGAAAATCCCTTCTTCTGTGTTTAGTAACACAGGTTCTCCTGACAACATAAGTTCTCTAGCATTCCCCCCCAGGACCAGGGCTCTGGGTCACAGCCTCTCCTCTCTCTTGGTTCAAGTTTCTCATCAGGCTGTACTTATTTCAGCACCTACTTGTCTTTACCCAGGTGTTTCGGTTCATTGGCTGCAATTAGAACCTCACATCCCCCTTTGGACTACATCTTCATATATTACAGAGAATTTATTAGCTCAGTCCCCAACCATGGTTCTCCAAAAGAATTTTCAGCTTCACTCTCGAAGCACTTCTCGTGCACCTCCCTGTAAGTATCAGTTCTGCTTTTTTCACTGACTGTAAAGTCTCTATGCTGCATTTCTGTAGATGTCCTCATTAGTTCCTCTCTCTGTGCAAGGAAGGATGGGTGTTTGGGAGTGTAGTCCAGGCATGGAAAGAGTTAATCTCTCTCTCTCTCTCTCTCTCTCTCTCTCTCTTTCCCCAGCAGTGTGATGATCACATGGTCTCAGCCGGGCTGTTTGAAAACTCTGAGCCGGATGGCAGAAGCTCTCAGAGTCTCTGTGCCTGGCTCTGTGAAGCTGGCTCGGCCTGGTAGGGCCAGCTGGGCCCAGGGTGACAGGGCAGGGCCTGGCCCGAACTGGATGGAGTCCGGCCTGGTCCTTGCCTGGCCTGGAGGAGGGGCCTGTCTAGTGTAGCTGACATGTCGACTGAACTGTATCTGCCGAGAGCCCAGGCCGTTTCCTCCCCCATGCCCAGCTGCAGCTGCACAGCCGCTCTAAACCTCCTTTCCCCCCTTCCCCCTCCCTCTGCGGGAAGTGGGGGGTAGGGGGGGGGGGGGGGGAAAGAAGGCCCAGAAGGCCTAGCCTTACCAGGGAGAGAAGCAGAGCTGCTGCTTCACTTTGAGCAACAGCAGGCAAAAAGAGGAAGAGGCTCAGAGGTTCTCTGCTTATATATGATTTTTTCCTCGAAGGTGGATCAACTTTTAATTGGTTTACCTACATATCAATCCTTAAAACTACCTAGCTACTGGCTCTCTCTCTCAGGAAGGAAGTTGTACAACTTCCTGCCGCATAGGTCACTTCCTAGATTTTGACCCCTCCTGACCAACCCAGGATAAAGTGTCACTTGTTGGTTTCATCTGCCTGTAGAGAGCAAATTGTTTTGATGAAGGTCAACTCTATGAGTTGGGTAAAAAAGGCAGACTGGTCATGATAGTTCACTTAAATGGAAAACCATCCTACATGAATGCCATTAACAGTATCCTTCCCGATGACAGAGTATCTTAATGCAGTGAGCCAAGAAGGGAAATTCTCTGTCTCTGAGTTTTACCTTAGGCATATTGAAATATTAAGTCAGAGTGTAGAACATGAAATACAAGGCATTTTTCAGCCTTTCTTGCACAGAAAAATAGACTCTAAAGAAGACAGATTTTAATTTGCATTGCCAATTATAGTATAACACCTAGAATTTTCTTTTCCCCTTAACCATGTCTTACCCTATTAAGCACTCATTGTGTTAAATACTGTTGATAGATAGGGGCCCCCATGGACTGCAGCTCAGTTGGAACAAAACGAGTGAGAAGGTATGGAGTAAGAAGGTTGGAAAAAATCCCATAGTTATTATGTTAGACTATTAACATTAAAGAATTTGTTATATGTACACAAGGGATGAGGAAAGGACCATGGATAAATGACCTTTCTTTGGGAACTTCTTTATAGGATTAATGATATAGAGCAAAGAGCACATTGTCTGTAGAAGTGATTGGACTAGTGGAAAACAGTGCTGTTGTCAAAAATGTGGTGCATGCACAAGAAAAATATGAAGGAGAAGCTATGAAACCCCTTCAGGTCAAGAACCTGTGATGTACTTTGACTGCAGTTTAAGGTTCAGTCTGATACTGGCATGACTATTTTCTGTAAAAGAGAACAGAACCACAAAATTTCTAGTTTTTGTAGGAAAAAAAAAGCAAATATTTCATAAGAAATTAGTTTCATGGAATCTGTTTGCTTCTGCAGAGGGCATAGTGAGATTCACATTCCACCACAACTATCATACTTCCATAAAATCCCATTGGGTAGCACCAGTTTTCATGGTGGAGCTAGCTACCAGCTACCAGTTCCGAGTGGAGCTAGCCCAGATCAGCATTATTCAAATATGTCAGATATGTAGAGCAGCCACATGTGATGTAAATCACATTTAATAAGAAACCTAAAGAACTCTGCTCCCTCTCAGCCCCAAAACTCTCTTGAATGGAAAAATTAGATGATCTCCAAAATGTCAGTTTTTTGTTTTCACATGGTATTAAATCAATCTCTCTCTAATGCCTTGTGCTACTCAATTTGTTTTCAGTAATGTAGTTTTTTCCCCTCTTTTCCGACATAAGTAAAAGTTTTATTAAATGATTTAATCACTACATGGAGATCTCTGTCTCAGATTAAACTGCTAGTAATTCAACCACACATCTTTAGACCTCTCATGTCTCCTTTAAAAGTGAGCTGTCTCCTCTGAACAACAGAACTTGCAAGATGAATTTGAGTCCATGTCAAAAAGAGGTAGCAGTAAAATGGAAGACTGATGCATATAAAAAAAAGACTGAAGCAGCTACTGTTTTATATTTTATTTCAATACTGTCCTGGGTTAGGCCGGAGGGGTCAAAATCTAAGAAGTGATCTATGCTGCAGGAAGGAATACAACTTCCTTCCTGGGAGAGAAAGAGCCAATAATCAAGTAGTTTTAAGGATTGATATGTAGGTGAACCAATTAAAAAGTTGATCCGCCTTCGGGAAAAAACCATATATAAGCAGAGACCCTCTAAGGGTCTTCCTTTTTGGACCTGCTGCTGTGTAGAGAGGAGCATCTCCTGCTTTTCTCGCTGGTAAGGCCCCAGCCCCCCCACTCCTTCCAAAGGAAGGAGGGGGGGGGGGAAGGGAGGTTTATGGCAGCCGTGCCGCTGTAGCCAAGAATGGGGGAGGAAACGAACTGGAATTTTCAGCAGATCCAGCTCAGCCAGTGTGTCAGCTACACGAGACAGGGCCAGGCCCCTGCTCCGGGCCAGGCAAGGACCGGGCCGGACTCCATCCAGCTCGGGCCAGGCCCTGCCCTGTCACCCCGGGCCCAGATGGCCCCAGCAGGCCGAGGCAGCTCCGCAGAGCCAGGCACAGAGACTCTGAAAGCTTCTGGCATCCAGCTCGGACCTGTTCAAACAGCCCGGCAAAGAGCACGTGATCCTCACTCTGCCGGAGAGAGAGAGAGACAGAGATTAACTCTCTCCATGCATAGACTAAACTTACAGACACCCATCCTTCCTCACAGAGAGAGGAACGAGTGAGGACATCTACATAAAGGCAACATAGAGACTTTACAGTCAGTGAAGAAAGCAGAACTGATACCTACAGGGAGGTGCATAAGAAGTCCTTCAAGAATGAAAATGAAAACTCTTTTTAGAGAACCATAGTTAGAGACTGAGCTAATAAATTCCCTGTAATATATGAAGATATGGTCGAAAGGGGAGATGTGAGGTTCCAATTGCAGCCAGTGAACTGAAATACCTAAGTACAGACAAGTAAGTGTTGAAAAAGTACAGCCTGATGAGAAACTAGAACCAAGAGAGAGGAGAGGCTGTGACCCAGAGCCCTGGTCCCGGGGAGAATGCTAGAGAACCTGAGTTGTCAGGAGAACCTGTGTTGCTAAGCACAGAAGAAGGGATTTTCTTTGTTGCTGCAATTGAACTGGGCATCCTTAAAACAGGTACGCCATGGACTGTTCATAACCCACCCAAGTGACTGTGGGAAGGCTACTAGTGTGAGAGAGATCCACCATTAAGCTAGACTTTGCTCTGGGCGGCGGCTAATGGTGAGACAGAAGACCCATAAAAACTGTATTTTTCTTACAGAAAATCCATGGTGTAAGCAAAAAATACTTCTCTCCCTAAGTGAACTGAGAAAAAAACTGTTTCTGAAGTGGTAAACTGACTGGGGGTCAAAGTGTTGTCTTTTGTATGTTGTCAGAGAGAATAGAGAGGTGGGGGAAGGAGAAGTGGTCTAAGGAGTTTGTTCTAGTTTTTTTTTTCTTGAGTTTTTTTTTCTTCCTTTTCCCTTTGTCTTAAATATATTAATAAAACTTCTTTGTACTTTATAAAGTTTGAGCCTGCTTTGCCTACTCCTAATCCTCATCTCACAACAAGCAATCAAGTAAATATAAGTAAGTGTGCTAGCATTTAGCCACAAACCTGAATAAACGAACTAAAACCACTACACATATGCATGAGTTTATGTCCGAAATCTTAACAGACCCTAATCCTTGCTATAACACACATAGCTATGCATGGTTGTAGTTAACTTTTATAGAACCTAGTTGTAATATTTAACTGTAACAGAACTTAACAAACCTAATAGCATTTAAACTTTAACAACATATTTATAACTATTAATACATCAGGGGTGATCGCTTGGGAGATGTTTGAAAACAGTGTTGCAAGCTGCAAGCACACAGATCCATCTTTTCTTTGCTCTGTCTTCTCCGGGATCACTGTACTTCCAAATTCAGCTGTAGGTATAAAACTCAAACACTCATTGAAACAAAGTAAAACAGGAAAAACAGTAAGAACAGATTACAATTCCAGTTATTAATTTCTATCTAGCAAGATAATTCCCATCATTAATTAACAAACAATACAAAGGTAACTCATTGTATTTATCTAATTCGGTTTGCAATTTGGGTAAATCTAGTTTACCACTCGTTTAGATCTAGTTTATTAATCAGTCTACATTTTGCCTAAACTTCCTTGTTCTGCTCGGCCCCGGCCCCGCTTTGGCACTGGCCTGTTAGGTGTACAACTCTGCTGTGTCCTTTCTGGATCAGTTCTGCCACGTTTTCAGTCCTTTGTTTTTGTTGAATTGTTGTTGTGGGCTGCATGCCCGTGAACAGTCATTCCAGTATTCTCATTTTCTCTGTCCTCCCCGTCTCCCCCTTTTTCTTTTTGCACTGAATAAGTGCAAGTCTTGCAGCAACCTAGATTCCCCAGATGTCTTCTTGTTAACACAAATCCCACCAGTAAAGTCAGCATCAATTATATGAGACAATATGAACAGTCTTTGATACTTGCAGAAAAGCGACCAATTAAAAGTGCACTCAGGGGTTGACGCAGGAGCACCGGCTGTCGAGGGTGCCGGCGCAGGCGCAGAGAGTGCTGGGGCCGGTACTGCTGTCAGGGCGCGGCGAGCAGCCGCACTCTCCTTCCCTTTTGCCGGTTGCCAGCGCGGTCCCGGTGGTTAGGGAAAGCTGTTGTTACGGAGTCGTTGCCCGGCTCTAAGGACGGGCAGCCGCGCGGTCTCCGCAGCTTCCCACCCCCGGAGCACTGAGATGCCGTCGGAACCAAGGGCAGGAGCCGCCGATGGCAGGAGCCGCCGTTGACTGCAGAGTCCGCAGGGAGATACCCGAAACCGCTGGGCGGGGGGAGGGGGTGGCCGCCACTGGAGGCTCGCGGGCTGGGGTCTCTAACCTTTTAAACATGTAGAAATTCTTTCAGTACATCACTTCTCTGTTTTTCTTCCCTGACGGATTGTAGAAGCGAGTCCGATTGCAAACCTGTTCTCGCAGACTCGGGTGCGGCTGTTCGGTTATTACCGATCGCGTCTCACAGTGCCTTCTTAATTGTCTCTCAGCCGGGTATTTGAAAGGCTACCCTCGCTCTCAGGGTTAGCCTACAGTCTCAAGTCCATTTTAGGAGATTCCGAATAATGGAATTATCACAGTTCAATTCTCTCACAGAGATGATAAGTTGGAAGAGGTCCTGGACTGTCAGCTGTCCTTCGCCTATCTATCTCCATCCCTTCCGTCCTCTTCCCCAGACCCGAAGCACCAGGGTTCCCTGCCTAGGCGCGACCCACCCGCCACTGCGCTAAGGGCCTGTGTCTGGCAGGGGCTCAAACAGCCCTGGGAACGCCGCTTGTGCCCGGCTTAAAGTTCTAATGTCCTGAGCTAGTTTTACATCCCCCTCTTCTAAAGTTTTCTGGTCTACTTTCGCCCAGGTGACCCTGCGCCTCCCTCCCCGCACGTTCCCGATTTGCATATTCTGCCAAAAAGGGACAAAGCCTCCACCAAGCGAGGTGGGGGGTGCCGGTGGCTGGTCCTGGCAAAAAGGGACACAACCCCCTGGCACCGGGGTGGGGGGCACAGGCGGCTGGTCGTGGCGAGAAGGGATACCGTCACTTCCACCCGGGGTGGGGGGCAAAGCCAGCTCTTCTTCCTCCTGGGGCCCGGACGGGGCACAGGGGAGGGGCGGATACCTCTCCTCTGGCTCCGGCGGCACAGGCGCCGGTAGCCCCGTGCAAGCAGCGGCTTCCTCCGAGGCAACCCCATGCTCGGGCGGCGACCCGTGCACTGCCGGCAGGCTGGGCGTCTCGTTACCAATTCCGAGCAATCCCGGGATAGGGTGCTCACCTCCCGGGGCCCCTCCACTCCCTTCCGCGGTCCCTTCAAGTGTCACCGTGGCAACGGCGGCCACTTTTTTCTCTGCCTGGTATCTTTGCAAACAGGTTGTTAGCTCCCTCCAGGGCTTCCCTAGCTTAGCGCATACCTTGTTGCTGTCTAAAATCCCCTCAAACAACTGATCACCATACTTCCGCCATTCTGGCAGGTCAAAAATCGTGTTAGGGTCCCCGAAACAACCCTTTTCCATCCCCAATGTAGCTAATCCCGCTACCTGCTTTATGGTCTCTTTGCTGACTCCTCGCTTTTCTAAAAAGCGTGTTAATAAATCAATGGCTACCTCTCTGTCCATCCTCGTCCAGCTGGGTTACCACTTCTAGCTGATCGCAACGGCCTCCGTGTCCCTCCGCGCTGGCCCTTCCGCGTCTTCCCACGCCGCGTCTACCCGCTGATTCCGCGATCGCCACGCAGCTTGTCAGAGTGTAGCCGTTTCAGGCGGCGGACCTCTCTCCCGAGGCCCGAGCTATCAGATCCCCCTTTCGTCGCGCAAAAGGTATAGATCTTCGCTCCCCGGCTGCTGCTGCCAGTGCTTCCCCGATCTCGCCGGTCCCGTCCCGCAGGTTGGGGTCACCATTTGTCGGTGGCGAGAGAAGCAAGATGCAGACCCAATGTGAGTCATAAATCAAGCTCGTTTATTGTCAGACAGTGCACACACTTATACTTCTCTACGAGCTCAAAATATTATTTTCTTACAGAAGTTTCACACGGGATCTTTCTCTAATCTAATTAAAACACCAAACCGGTATCAGAAGGCAACAACAGCAACAGTTTCTTTTGCCAAGTTAATCTCTAGACACCTGCAGCTTGTTTTCGGCTCTCATGTCTCCCTTTCCCACAGTTGTCTTGAGAATAACCTTGAGCAGAGGCCTAGCTTTCATCTGAGGGGCCTGGATTGCTCACCCTGTGCAGCTGGAGAAGGATATTCTCCAACAAAGTTTCTTTGTACTTTATAAAGTTTGAGCCTGCTTTGCCTACTCCTAATCCTCATCTCACAACAAACAATCAAGTAAATTTAAGTAACTGTGCTGGCATTTAGCCACAAACCTGAATAAGCGAACTGAAACCACTACAAATACTTAAATCTCTTCTGCACTAAAAGTTGCTAAATCTTTTCCCTTGATCATGATTTGTGAACATTTCACTTATCAGTTGCATAGATATTTTTCATAATTCCAGAGGAAACAGAACTGTCCATATACTATGGTCATGCCGCAGTCTTCTGAAATGCAATTAATTTGTATATATATATATATATTAAGCTATCCCGGGTAACTGTAGAAGTAGCATGGGACAGGTGCTCAGTCCTGAGGTGAGCTGAGACCCTGGAGCCCTGGGTAAGGTATTCAGGTAGGGTCTGAGGTGATGGGGGTCAGGGGTTCCTTGAGGATCCTTCATACTGATAGTTTCAAAGGCTTTTCTCCACTCAGGAGTAGCGTATTATCTACCACAAGTGTACATGTGGAACTTGTTCTGTGTTAAGTCATCTTTCACCCTAAAAGGGTCACTCCCTGGGAAAATTCATGAAGCATCTAAGGCATTCTGTAAACAGTTTGGTCCTTCTCTTTTCCTTTCTCATGTCCTTCCTCTTGTTTTCCTCCCAACACACAACTCCCAAACATGGAGTATTGTGCCAAGCACGGTAGAAGCTGAAATATTAAATTCACTTTGAATTATTCAAAGAAGCAGAAAAGATTAAACCCACTTCCACCTCCAGATCAATTGCTCAACTGCTTAACCTGCATTTGCAAAAGGGAAAAGACAGTGCTGAGACACAAAATGGTGCATGGAGCCACAGTGACCCATTTCAGCTTTCAGGCAACCTCTTGGGCCCTGGTTTCAGTGCTGGCAGCAGTGGGAACAAGAGGAGGGGAAAAGCAAAGTATAAAAGTGCTGAAGTGATGTGACAAGCCTCTTTGGCAACAGTTAGTGACTGTCTGGCAGAATTAGCAAGAATCAATCATGCAGTAAGTTCATTGGAAAAAGAAAATGAGAATAACAAGGGACAAAATAAACAGTAGCTCAATAAGGTAGAAAGGCAGATTCTCAACAGGCTGGTGAGAAGCAGTTGATGGAGGATATTACAGCCACTGAGGCAGAATTATGGCAAGTAATTAAGCATAGGGGCATTGTCAGAAGGTGGGTTTGACCTGGGCAGACACTGATGTTCAAATGTGGGAATGGCTCTGATCAATGCTTATTCCAGCAGAGCTCAGCAAGAGGATGATCAGAGCTGTCAGGATGCAAGAATGTCTGATTAACCCCTGGGTGGATAGACATATTTTTTAACTACTGTGCCATATACGGACCTGCTGCCTTGCAATAGAACATAGCTCAATAGGGCTTGTGATCTTTAAGAGCAGAAGTACTTTCATAACCATATTTCTGTGTCTTATTTTTACCTGCCCCATACAACATAATTACATGATATTATGTCACTGTTTAATCCCATTTCATCCACAATAGTCTCACCAGCTTCAAAAAGGTAATCGTAAAACTCTTAAAGGTATATCCAAAGTATAACTTTGCCCATTCATTAGTAGGGAAACAAGAGAAAGATAGTATATAACCTAATAGCAAAATAGGAATTCCAAATTCTGTTTACTTTCATTTAAAATGTTTGATTATTTTACTGACAGGCTCACTGGCAAACTTTTAATTTGGATCTATTATCTTCCTCATTAGAATTCCAGTGGCAGGGTGAGCACATGAGCTGCTTATTTTGCAGGAGTTCATTATCAAAATCTACCACAGATTGATTACCAATAAAGTGTTTTTCATTTCCTTAGAACTCTCATCACAGCACCCTTTTTATTTATTATCCTTCCACTCTCTTTTCTTTATCTAATCAGCCTGTGTTGAATCAGCTGCTAAGCATTCAAGAGCAAATGGTTTCTTCAGCCTCATAACCATTACAAGTCGGTAGGAGCTATCCTTCAGACCAAATGTGTTATTGTTCTGCTTAAGACCCAGCTCTCCTTTCATTTTTAAATCCTTATACATCAAGAGTGTAATGATACCAAATGATGACCAAATATTTTTCAGTTAGATATAGAAAACACACTTCAAACAAAGAATTGTTTCTTTTTAGATCTTCTGATCTAGAAAGTCGGAGTGTGGACATGCACACTGGCACCCTCCTCCTCACCAACTGGGGAGATCAAGTACTGCCCTCCCTGAATTTCTGCTGGGAGAGAGAGGGGCCTGAGAAGGAACCTGGAACGCAGCAGCTACATCTCGGCTAGATGGCTGAGGTTCAGTTGCATGCAGCTGGTCTCTTTGGGTGCCTCTGATTAACAAGGGTGTGTTAGAAAACAACACATGACAGCTGAAGTTCCTGCTCATCTACAATTAGTGAAACTGAAATCCTCAGACCTCTTCCAGGGCTGTGATTGGTAGGAAACAAGAAGAAATAGTGGGCAATGTTTAGACACCATCTTTTGTACATCAAAGTTGTCAAAGGTCATATCAATAAATTATAGAAAGAGGAAGTGCTGGGCAATCTTTTCAGTGGAAAAGAGGGAAAATCATTCAGGAGGCTTAAAGGAAGACTACAGATCACCCTATGATACTAAACCAGGGAAATACTTCATTCATCACCTCTTTGGGCTGAAAATATCAGAGGGAACTGAGATGACCGGAGAATTTTACTAGCTCTGGTAAAGTTCATTTATATGACAAGGTAGTTACATTCTTTGAGTCTTAGTACTGGTTGGTGGAAATAAAATAAGAGATATCTAGCTCCACCTACAAGTTAAAGAGGGAAAAACCTAATTTCTGCTCTATGATTTCTATCTCAGCTGTTCTTATTTACTTGAAGTGTAGTACAGCATGCAGTACATTACTCTGAGCTTTTCTATTTTCATCTTACAACTAATGAGACTCAACTTACAACTAATAATGACTCAACTGACTTAACTGATAATGTTCCATGAACTGCTCAAAGCACACCTTCATCAACAGTCACGAACTGACTATGGTCCCTCAGGCATTTGGGAAAGAGTATTTCAAGGAGCTCTGAGATGAACTCCCCAAGGTTTCCCAGCTGGCCCATGAAATGCTGTGATGGCTGGTTTTGTGGGATCCTGCTGTGCTGACTGGGCCATCCTTGGCTGGGGGAAGGCGATGGCTCTGCTGGCTGGAGACTGTGGCACTGGGGAGCCTTCTCTCTGCAGCTGAGGCAGATAATGCTGTTTTAACTCGTGAGTGGTTTCAAAGTGGAATAGAGGACAGTATCAGAGCACTGGCTCTAAAGAGGACAACCACATCCTAACTGGAGCAGCACTGCAGCACGCAGCCTGCTGGAGTTTTACTCATCTGTTTGAAAAGAACACTTCACATGTTTTACCACATATCCCATTCTCAAGCATTTTTTCATAACTGAGGGAAAGAAAAAGCTGTAAAGTACCCAAAAACCAAAAGTGACACTCCATCCATGGTACTCATTTAAGGGAAGTTCCTTAGCAAGTGGCATCTTGATGATGCTCTCATCCCAAAGGCAGAGGTTTTAAGGAAACAAAACTATTGTCTAGATAAAGGCTATCCAAAACTTTCTATCTAAACCTGTCTTCTCAAGTTTATCTTTCTAAAGTGACTGTCTCAGTTCCCTGCCTCACCATTGAGCTTTACCAGAAATAATCCTGTAACTCTGTCCTGTGTGTTCTCCTGCTGTAGATCTACAGAAATAATTTTCCTTTCCATTTGGAAAGCTGTTCTTTTTCTTCTTATATCTTGGACCACAAGTCCAGACAGAGTGGGTGAAAGATTCAATTTAATGTTCTTAAAAAAAATTTTAGGAGTCTATATATAAACATAAAAACTGAGAGAGGAAGGATCCTGCTCCAGAAAAGGTGCATAAAGTGAAATACCTTTTTTTCAGTTGTTTTGTTTATATGTAGGTAGACCAGGAAACTTCTTTGTAAGCAGATGTTTTCTTAGCATTGAAAAAGGCTTCTCATATAATATGCAAATAACCAACACAGTATTTTTTAGTCAAAATGTTTAAATGATAAAATTTTGCCAGCATAAAATACAACTGCACGAGAAAAGGCCATAGGTAGTTCATACTAGCTGAAATAAGAACAGTAAACTATATAAACTAAAGCCTGAGGGCTCAAACTGATCAATGCTGGAAGCCAAAGAGGATTTATATCCTCTTATATAATATTTTATTCTTGTCTAGATATCCTGTGAGCCTCCTCTGCCCTCTTTGACAAGCTGGTAGGCTTGATGAATCATTGTTTTCTGATTTGGAAATTCCCATGTTCTTATAAAGAAAATAACGTATGACAAGGTCAAGAATATGAACACAATTATAAAGGAAGCTTGACAGATCAGATAAAGCTTCTGGGGTATAAAGGGGAAAAAAGTGAATAAGGAGTTTGAGAATAGACATTAGTGAGCATAGTAGGAACACAAGCAAAAAAAAGAGACAGCTTCAGTCCTGGAAAGGCACAGCAGTCAGTAATTTGTCAGCAATAAGAAAAAAGAGGGGAGAAGTAGGCATTGTTACCTGGTTGCAAACTAAATCAGGAATGGTAAGGTATGCAATTGTTGTTGGGATTTTTTTTAACTCGACCAAATTTAAATGAAAGAGGGAAAAAAAAAAAAAGAGGAATCAAATTCTGAGCTGGCATAATTGCAAATAAATCAAAATTGATGTCAGCCCACCTACAGGGCGTGCTCCCTGCGAGAATCTGGTCTGGATACACTGCAATTGGTGTTCAAAAATGTGTGCAAGCCAAGGGCACAGAGTTTGTCAGGAAATGAAAGACTGAGATGAGCAGATTCAGAATGAAGAAAAATAATCAGAAACAGCATATCAGGTTTCAGGTAAGCAAAGAAAAGAAAGTCTTGAATGAAAAGCAATTTACAAGTGAGCAGAAGAAAAAAATTATGATCTGAGGAACATCAAGTCTTTGGAACAAGAGGGGAAAAGTTCAATAAAAATTAAATTCTTTTGATATAAATTATGGGAAATACGAAAGGATTTGGGGTGACAGTGAGAGATGGGCATACAGGAAGAAGGTGGAGAGGAGAGAGAAGAGCTGAGGTAGAAAGAGGATGGTGTAGCAGTCCAGATGCTGCGGGTGGGACTGATGAATAGCATCTGTTTCATTTTCTAGTTTGCAGTTAGTGTTTTTTATGTTCCTTTTAAAAATCAGTGTCTGGTAGCAGGTAAGAAGACTGCTTGTCTGCCTTGCCTTGACTACTTTGCCACTGGGCTTTGGCAATAGAGGAACCTTTAACAGATGGGGCAGTTGCTTCTTTTCTGACAGCAACTGAACTTGCTCAGCAGGGAAAAGGTGAAGGAGAGCAGATCTCGGCATCTGGAAGGGACAGACTTGGCAGGCAGGGAACTGCTAAGGTGGAGAAACAGGTGGAGGGGAGCAGAAAACACACGTAGTCCAGAGCTAAAGAAAAGGGAATTTTCCAAGGTACTTTGTGGGATGGTGGAAGTTGATCCAAAGCAGCAGGCTATTTAAGTGTTCTAGACTAAAAACAGGGCTGGAAAGAAAGTCCCGCCCAACTCAGTACAGAAGATGAAGGTTTTTAGTCTTTTGTTTTCAGCCCCTTTTGAGTTTCTCACTTGAAAAAATTACTGATCTGTTCTAACAAAAAATAGTGTTAGAAGTTCAACATACTCTGATATGTTTTGCAGTAGCCAGTTTAAGAAATAGAGGCAGAGTGTGGCTTCACTTCAGGGTGAGGATATATTCAGCTCAGTTTCTAGTCCCAGCACAGACTTTTTAGGGGATCTTGCATAATATCCTTTTTGTATCTGCTTCGGTCCAAAGTTTCTGATATATAAACAATATATAGTCATTATATGACAATAAACCCTTGCTTAATTCAGGAAATTGTACATATCCATATAATTAATAAGAAACTACCTTTGTGTGTCCTTTAAGAATTTGTTCAGTTCTATCATTTGATACTGCTGCAAAAGCTTTTCCATTAACAAACACATCCTAGGCTTTAGGTGTGGTATAATACAATATTATTGCTAGTGTAGGTATATGTGAAACAAGAATATATGGGAAAAATGAAGTGCCTCAGAGAACAGGTTAAATTGTAAGGGCGAGGGAGCACTGGAGATGGAGTGGCTGTAGCTTTGTTGCTTCTGCCAGTTGGAAGTGATGATTCCTGCAGGCACTGTCATCAGTGAAAGCAGGGAGAAAACAGAATCTGTCATGAGCTTACCCAGACCTTGTGTCCTTCCATTCTGAAAATCCAAAGGAAGACCCGCTGCCTTCTTCAAACTCCTGCATAAGACCACTGAGCTTGGCTCTGAGCTGTAAGTTATCTGAGGTTTCCATTCACTTTAGCAGAATGAGATAAAAAATGATTAATTCCTTATGCTAATGAGAGCCACTGGCAGCATGCACATCCTGGCCCATGGACCTGCAGCAATGGAAGACACCTTGTCAGTGAGAATGCCTCTCTGGTCAAATGTAAAGGGTACATGAATCATGATGTGGTTGCATTGTTATAGACTGAACTATGAAACCTGAACTGCATTAGTGCGATTACAACAGTTATGCACTTTCTTGGAACCCAAGATATGTACTCGTGAGTTCATCATCACAACAGTGATGCCTACAGTTAAGCTGGTAACTGCTGCTGAGGCAAGTAAAACCACAGGATGCTGAAATATTGTGGTGTGATTTAGCCAACCATATAGGTGAAACAACTAGAGGTCTTTTTGTGTACTGAGTCACAGTGCAGGCACTTCTTAAACTATATCCTTGTAGTAGAGTTCAACCTGTTCAGTAACAAAACCATTTAAGGAAGGAAAGCTGATATTTATTTCATGAGATCATAATGCAATACAATTGCTTCAATGCCTCTGGCTCTGTTTTGGTGTGGATGTTGCTTAGGAAAGAATTCTGATAAGTAGGCTGAAGAAATGTGGCATATTAGTATGTTAAGAAAAGCGACATATTGAATTATGTGTACATTGCATTAGCAGACACTATCTCCATATCACCAGGCAGTGTGTCTCGTCTGCTTTGAGATTTTTTTTAGTTGATCAGTTATAAACAAAGGGAGGAAAATTTTTTAAAGGTGCACCTGTATTGCACCAATAAAACAGGCAATTTTGTGCCTAACAGGCCATACAAATGCAGTCTCATGCTCTTGAGGATTTTCTGAGCACAAACATTATTATGGACCTAACTGAGATTGAAGTGACAAATGGTACAGCCTGAAGCCATGTTAACTATTTATAATAATAATCTTTCCCTCTTAGAAGCTGTATCTAAGCCGTTATATGATTTCAAGGTAAAATTAATGAGTTTCCTGAAATGGAGTTTGGGTCAATCCAGCCAGAGTTAGCTGGATGAAGGATAGTTTCAATCCTTTCTTGCAGTCTGAATTTGCAGGGAAACACCATACTTTGAACCCAAGACCTGTGCAACTGGAGAATGGAATAAAGAAGTTATAATAAATTGTGTTACTCTATTAAGAGCTAAGAATATTTCAAGCAGCTGCAGCTAGTGCCTTACTTTTTAATTATGTAAGATACCATCTTTAAACATAGAGAAAAGCTTTGTTCATGACTTGTCCTTCTGTCACAAAAATGTGTATTATTGCTGAATTCTTTTTCTCAACCCATTTCAGGACAGAAGTTCACAAGTGCTTTAAGCTAGCATTTGCCAGCATTGACCCTAAGAAAATTGCCCTGCTGACTTCCCCCACTTCTGCTGACTTCCTTCAGTTCTGCCTGCTGCTGCATTTCTCCACCCTGGCATAAAGATATGTGCAACTGAGTGGCAGACTGGGGCAGGGAGCTGATCCAAGCTCTATCTGAACTGGGAGAGAGGACAAAATGCTGATTACATTATTGCATTAGAAATTTAAGCACAAGGATGCAGGCAATGAGCTAACAAGATCAGGCAGAAGCTGCTGGGGAAGGGTGTTCAGCAAGGTTGGTGCTTTGAGTGCCAGTGCCAGCTACTGGAATTATGGTGTGTGATTATCCTGCTCTTGCCAGTGACACTCAGCACCCTTCTCCTTCCCTGTACTGAGAAATCTTCAAATGCTGAGAGGAGCAGGCTAGACATAGCCCTAACCATGTAAATGTGTGCCTCAAGAATTTCTTAAATCAGTTATAGATACTTCTAAAACTACAGGAAATCTGTAATTTACATCCTACAGATTTCATTTGCACACTGAAAACAAGTCTATTTGCTTTAGAGCTGTCAAAGCAAAATATCAGTTATTTGGTATTAGATTCATGTTAGCTCTGTCCTATGACTTTCTTTTTTGCTCTTCTGCAAGAGTAATTGTGACATTATAATACAACTTTGGTCCAATCTAAGAGATGTGTGCAGTGTAAGCATGAGGTATGTTGTATCCTATGCTTCCAAATGGAAAGTACTGAATTACAATTTGTTCACAAAAGGCATCACGTGAATTCTCTGTGGGCAATATTCCACATTTTGTCTCCCATTCCAGCATACCAGAGCAACAGCTCTGCTAGGGAATTGCATGTCTAAGAAGGCAAAGCAGAATTTCTAATATCTATTTTAGTAAGTGTTCTATTTTACATGATTTTCTTTTTTAATGGATATGAGTTCAGAAAAAAGCATCTCATTCTTCTATGACATAAAATAGGAGTGGGAGGAAATACTCATCAAAAGATGATGGGTCATGACATGCCTGGTTTGGAATAGGTCTTACCTAAGGAGAAAAGCTTTTGTTTCTCTAGGAGGGAAAGGAAAAAATATTCAGTGAAATAGAAAACCTGCGTGATGATTTCATTATGTCAGGTCAGTGATCCAGTTAGATGGACTGGGACAATTAGTACCAGCAAATCTTCTGGCTAAACATGCAAAGGAGGATGTTAGTCACCCTTCCAGGCTTATTAAAAAAAGACTGCAGGCATCATGCATCCTTTTAAGGACAGTTAAAGATGGCAGTTGTCTTTGCTGGTCACATATAGTTAGGTAACTAGTTGCCTGGAAACACAATCCCAGTGGTTTATACACTATAAAGAGTCAATTAAAAAGCTGTCTTTGCTCCAAATTTTAGGTATTCTCTTATTTTCAGCTTTTGCCTCCTATAAGACAACTGCTCTATATTTGATAAATTAGCTATAATAGACATTACACTAATTAAATCCCTTCATAAAAGTAACCCTTAGTAAATATAACTCATGGTGGGAATGAGTACTTGAAAAAGCACAACTAACTTACAAGTGGTGTAAAGGACTGAGCATCCTTTTGTTAATCCTTTCTTGATTGACTGAGTAACAGAAAGGTGTGGGATAAAGTAAAGATCACTTAAAAGTGCCCAAGAGGTAAAAGTGAGGAAAATAAAATAGCAGTGGAAAGCTATTAAGGGATCTGGCTGCAGGCAGCACACTTGTGTTTGCAAAGGGCTGTCCTTCAGACAGACTCGTCAGTGTGCTTGGCCCTTTATAGAACATCAGAGAATCCGAGGCTCAATTTAAAAGAAAACCTGATCAAACACTGTATGTAATCTATGCCTACCCTGAAGTGAAGGGAAATACTCCTGAGGAATGAGCTATGAGCTGCTTCAGAATTACAAACACCTCAGCCCAGATTACAAAGAGACAAGGTGCTCAGTCTCACAGCCCCATTTTAGGAACTTGGCTCCCTATCTAAAGAGATGCCTCAAGAAAGGATCACAAAATAAACCTGTTGAAGGGGAAGCTGCTTATCTAGCCCAGAGGAGACAGAACAGGTTTTTCCTTTTTTTTTTTTTTTATCCTGTTCTCCTTCCTTTCCATCTCCTCCCATCTGGAGTAATCTGTCTGAGATACTCACAGCCTAAGGGTAAATCTTTCCCTGAAAGTAGCAGGCTTTCATGCAGTTGCATGGTATTTAACCCACTTAAGATGCAGGCTGTTTCATTCCCTTAATCTCTGCATATTTTGAAACTGGAATTTCAGAACTACCTCCCTGGAGGAGACTAAACTCCTGGCCAGGCTGAGGACAAGCTGTAAGGACTTAAAGGGCAAAGTAGGCTGTCTCAAAACACTGATCCCCAGAAGGATCTTGCCATAAGAAAAGCCACCACAGCAGGTACTTGAAATAAGCAGAGAGGGGAGGAATTTGCAATAGGAAGGTGTTAATTCCCAGCCTGGCAAGGCGAGATCTGGTTCGCACATCCCAGTTAATGTACCCGGACAAAAATTCCCACTGTGGCAAACTGTGAGGAAGGAGGCAACTGCTCATACACCTATCACCCAAGTTATGGGAACAGCATCTGCACCCACCCTGTGGATGCCCAGAACTTGGGCTGCATAAAGGTGATGGATCATAACAATAGGGTTATGCAGCAGCTGAGCAAAATGCTTTGGGATTTAGTCATCAAAAAGTATTTACATCTTTGAGAGCAATATAGGATTTGATCTTCAAACCCATGAGTGGGATTATTGTTTGATGCTTTGTTACTGGCCCATCTGGAGCCTGCCATTATAGCTTCCTCCGGGACCAACCATTTCCAACATGTGGAATCTGCCACCAGAAAATAATTAAGCTCGTTTAATTTGCAGGATTAGAAATCAGTCTACAGGACTGTGTTTTGTGAGGAACAGGTAGGTGTGGTACAGCTTCCAAAGTAGCAGATAAGTCTACAAACTAATTGCAATATAGGGAAATGAATTAGTAGCTATTATCTTATTATCTGGCTTATTATGCACTCCAGACCAAAGTCCCAAATGCATTTGTATATTCTCTCAAACAGTACTGCCACATTTTATGTCCCAGGCATGGATTCCCTTTTCTGCACACAGGAGGAAATGGGTACCTTGGTCTGGAACTGTTGCAGCAGCACTAGGAGTGTGGAAAGAGATCAACAAAAAAGGAATGCTGAATTAAAACCTGTATCTGAAATATTTTGGGCAAAGGGCTTCTGAAAACATTTCTTAGGGTGAGGTACTTGTATTAGTCTTGATATATAGACCTTACATCTATATTTTGTGTGTGTGTGTGTGTGCATGTTCATATTTAATACAATAAATTCAGGTGGGAAGGGACCTCAGGATGTCTCTAGACAAACCTCCTCCTCAGAGCACTGCCAGCTCTTAGATAAGACCAGGTTACTCGGGGCTTTATCTAGCTGAGTCTTGAAAAACTAAGAGGATAAAGACTGTACATATTCTGTGGGCAACCCAGCACACAGCTTCATTGCCCCACAGAGAAAAAGGTTCTTCTTCCTTTCCTTTCCTTTCCTTTCCTTTCCTTTCCTTTCCTTTCCTTTCCTTTCCTTTCCTTTCCTTTCCTTTTCCATCTGAACATCCTTGTTTCAGCTCATGTCTGTTGTCTCATCCTCCTTCCATTTCCTCATTTCCTGCTGTGCAGGGCCTGGCTCCACCTCCTCAATGAGTTCCTGCAGGAACCTGGAGTGGCTCTTTAGCCCACCAGAAGCTATCCCTGCTCCAGGCCAGACAAATCCAGCTCCCTCTGCCTCTCCTCACAGGGCAAGTGCTCCAGTTCCCCACCATCGCGGTGGCCCTCAGCTGAACTCGTTTATGGTTATGAGTCTCTGCCTGGGGCTGGGGACAAAAAACCTTTTCGTCTCTTTTCTACAACACTTCAACCAGATGATACAAATACGCAGGAAATAGAAAACTCCTCTCGAGTGCCTTCTTCCCTTTGTGAAGTCACCTTCCAAGCCACTTCCCTGTGCTCCTTAAAGGCTTCTAGATACGTGGTGTGCTAGGATGGGAAGGTGTGTGCTCTGCAGATACACCTCGCCTGTACAGCTGGGGATGGAAGGTGGATTGAGGCACTGGTCCAAATTTTTATCTCCAAGTTGTTTGGGAAAGGGAGAAGAAAGGTGAGTTTTTTCCTTTTGCACTTCTTTGTTTTAGCTTAACAGCTGCTTCATTCAGTTGAACTTTATCATTTCTCATCCAGAGTGATTTTGAAAGTCCCAGCTTCTCCCGCTGTTTTGCATGGCTGTAAGCTTTGACTTTCCTTGTTAAAATGAACTTCATTTTCCAACTGTATTGGGTCTGACTAGGGTAAAGCTCACAGCCCTTACAGTGCTGTGCTTTGTATTGGTAGCTGGCATTGATAACAGAGCAGTGTCTTGGCTATGGCCAAGCAGTGCTGTCCCTCTGACATTCCTTCCCCCACTGAAGGGGATGGGGGTGGACAAGATCCTGGGAGGGGACACCAGCAGGCCAGCTGACCCCAGTCAGCCAAAGGGATATTCCATACCATATGACATCAGCTCAGATATATAAGGAAAGGAAGAGAGGAGGAGGCACTCAGGACTCCATCCATGTTTGCCTTCTTGAGCAACCATCACGCGTGCTGAAGCCCTGCTTGCCAGAAAGTGTCCGGACATCGCTGCTGATGGGAAGTAGAGATTGATTGTTTTCCCCTCTGCTCTTGCGCATGCAACTCTCGGCTTGCTTGTTCTATTTTTTTTTTTTTTTTTCTCGCTGTAATAAAACTGCCTTATCTTACCCTGGTAGTTTTTTCCATATTATTCTCTCCCCTCTCCCAGTGGGAGAGGGAGTGATAGAGTGAATGAGTGGGCACCTGGCACCTAGGTTGGGTCAACCCATGACAGTCTCTTTTGGCGCCTGAACGTGGGGCGAGATAAAGGCAGTTTTATTTATATATATATATATATATATACATATATATAAATAATATATATATATATGTAGCATGCTCTGGTAAATGCCAATTGCAGCTCTCAAGTAGTAAGCTCCTATGTGGCATATGGCCTTCGGCTGCCGCACTGCTTATCTTTGTTTTCCAAGTTCAGGAACATGTTGAAAAAAACAATTATTAAAAATAATAAGTGTACCTCGTGGCTTCGCGGCCTCGTGGTCACCTGCTAGATGGTTGCCTCAGCCACCCGGGCACCACCAGGGCTAAGGTTTCCCTGCCCACAGCAACGATATTCCAAGTGCTGAGGTGTCGGTGTTCGCAAGCGTGGGTTCTTGCTACCAGTAGCTGCGAAATCAAGGCAATAAGGAGCGGCGACTGTGCTGGCCAACAGGAACGTTTATTGATCCTCGTCCCAAGCACAATGGCGCCGGACAAGGCTGTGCAGGGACGGATAAAAAACTCAAGCAACCAATCACGGCAGAGCAAGGGGGAGGAGTTGGGGCGGGGAGAGGACTCACAAACCAACCGGGAATAAGGGAGGGAGGGAGAAAGGTTCAGGGACCAATCCGAGATGCACCTGCACAGAGCTTTCCAGAAACAGGGGAGGATACAGAACTTGACAGACAACACAACTAACAAATTATCAAACAGAGGCGTAACCTAAACTAAATGGACTAAACCAAGGTCGGGATGGCTCCCGGGGGATTCTTTCCACGAGATGGTTTCACCCACCACCCTTCCTTCCGGGAGCCCGGGGCCGACGTTGCCATGACAACTGCAACATCTCCCCGTTTCTTGTTTTCTAAGAAAGAACGAGAAATCATAGAAACAAGGACATTTTTTAAACATGAAAACAAACAGAGCACAATTAAAATGATAACTAAAATCCAAACAAGGGTGGACAACAGTTCTGTAGCCCATGATGAAAGTCCGTTTGTGCGAACATGGTCCGCAGCCAATCATTGCTTTCAACATGTAGATCTTGGAGCTGCTGCTGGATCCCCTGTATAGTGGCGTGGATGCTGCGCGAGTGGGATGAAAGATTGAAACAGCATAGACCTTCAAATTCCTCGCACCCGTGCCCATGGGCGAGGAGTAAGAAGTCTATAGCCGCCCTGTTCTGCAAGGTGGCTCGCCTGGTGGTGTCTCCGTCCTGAAGTAATTGGGCCAAAGCACGGGACGTCATGTTGGCGTGTTTGCCAAGCCAACATTCAAGATGACCTAATTCCCCCAGCGCCTTAGCTGCTGCTGCCCAGGGCACAAAGACAGAAGCAACCACCCTCTTTGAAAAGCTCCAATGATTAACTTCTGATTGCAATTTTCATCCCAATGGTCAATTTCTCGTTTTTTACGTGCCGAATTGGTTTTTGTCCAATTGAGAATTTGCGTTTTGCCAGGGGCTAGGACGGTTACTTCGCCCAACGTGCAAGGCCCTCCTACCGGACGGGACGGTATCCCGGCCCACATGCGGTCCCCGCAGATAAGAAACACTCCTGTTGGTAGGCGGAGGGGACCACCAAGTGCTCTGGCTCTCGACGGTGTAGCAGGTGTGGTAATAGTACGTGCACACCACTTATCAAAAGTATAGATGGAACGTTTGTGAGGACTCACATTAGTTCTTTTAATGTCTCCAATTTGAGCCCGATAGGGCTCGTTCCCCGTCAGCGTGTATTGAAATTCCACGCAGAATTTGGCTTGTGCGGACCCCAGCAGTTCCAATTCTTGGGGTTCCACATCAAAATTTCTTTCGTCTACTGCATGTTTTAGAGTCTCAAGCCAGGCATCCCATGATTTTACAGAATTGGGCCTCAGACTTGCAAGAACAGGATCTTGTTCTTGCATAGGGATACCCACCAGACAGGTTGACAGGGGGTTCTCGGCAGCATCCGTATTCAAACAGAGATTGTCTTGTTTCAATGACTTGGCGAGCGTGACCCACACATTCTCCTTCGGTTGCGGAAGGATCCAGCCAGATGTCTCTGGCCAACGGTGAGTCATCGTCGCCAGCAGCCACAGGGACAGCAGGATTTTGGTCACCCTTTCCAGCTCCATTACTTCTGTTATCAAGGTGTACTGAAACAGGAAGGTAAGTATAAACAACTCTTTCTCAGCTAAGTTGACTTCTACCAACCCTTCCCCTCTCAGAAAATTCAACAAGGACAGGGTAAGGATAGAACATTCAGGTAAGTGTGGGGTAGGGAAAAGGGGAAAGGGGAGTAGGGCGGTGAAGGTTTTGAGCATTGTTGCTGGTGCTCTTAGCTGCTCATGGTTGGAACACAGTCTATGATGTCGCCTTCTTTCTTCTTCGCTTCCATGTGAAGCTGACGTTCTGGTTATCCTGTGGGGTCTGTGGGTCACTCTGGAGGTATGGGTGGATTGCTCTCGCCGGGATCCACCGGGGACCTGCTGTTGTAGAAACACACCCATACCCTCTTCCCCATACAATCAGCTCGACTGGACCTTTAATCTGACCATTTTCCGGATCCTTGAACAGCACAAGAGGTTTTTCTGCCAATTTCATCCTGGCCGAATTTGTGAAATGTCTAAAGACGGGGGGGGAAGGCTCCGAATCAGTACAATTTAGAAAATTTAAGGTAAACAACGCCTTACAGAGTCGCTCAATGGGCGTCTTTTCCTCTGTCCCTTCCCGCTGCTGCTGCTCAAGGATGCGTTTAATCTCCTGATGTTTTCTTTCAACTATAGCTTGGCCAGTTGGGGAATGGGGTATGCCGGTGGTATGGCTAATTCCCCATTCCTGTAAAAATTTTTTAAAACTAGCTGAAACATAACAGGGTCCATTATCAGTTTTTATAGACTTCGGCACTCCTAAAACAGAAAATGCCATTAGAAAATGTTTTTTAACGTCTCTTGCCTTTTCTCCGGTGTGAACCGACGCAAAGGTGGCACCAGAAAATGTGTCAGTTGATACATGAATATATTTAAGATGACCAAAAGGTGCATAATGGGTTATGTCTGCTTGCCATACCTCGTTAGAATGGAGACCTCGGGGATTGACCCCAGCGTTAAAGGCAGGAATCTGATGTTTCTGACAGGACGGACATGTTGCCACTATGGCCCTAGCCTGCTCCGAGGACAGGTTAAACATCCTACGGAGGGCAGGGGCATTTTGATGGTAGAATTGGTGGCTTAAACGTGCCTGTGCCACAACGTCAGGAACTGAACAATTGTGCACAGGCATCGCTAATGCATCAGCTCTCTGATTACCCTCTGCGATGTAACCGGGTAGGTTGGTGTGTGACCTTGTGTGCATCACAAAGAAGGGATGCTTGCGGTGGGAAAGGAGCTGTAACAAAGATGCAAGCAACCCAAAAAGTCTTTGATGACTCACCTCTTTCAATAGAGAATGTTCAATCCTGGAAACAATCCCCGCTACATAGGCCGAATCTGTCACCAAATTTATCGGTTGCTCCTGGAACCGCTCGAATGCCCTAAAAACGGCGGATAACTCAGCAATTTGAGGAGAACCCTCAACCACCAGAATTTCCTCTTCCCACTCGAGGGTCTCTGGATTTTCCCACGTCAGCACAGCCTTGTGGGAGGACCCAGAGCCATCTGTGAAAATGGTTAGGGCATCAGGAATTGGAGTTTTACTTTGAACAAATTCTGGGGCCAAATGCAATTCCGAATTAAAAGATGGTGTTTTAGCTTTTGGTGCCCAATTTGACCGGAGAAGTTTTCCAGAGCTAATTGGAGATGTTCACTCTCCTGGAAGACAGACTCAAATTGATCTCTCTTCCAGGGGGTTTGGATGCACGCAAAATCACAGCCAGCCAGGGTACGGAGACGCTGGCGAGCTTTGATTATAAGCTCGGCCACCAACTCTTGTGGCGTCGTGATTGTTTTGGATGGCGTATTAGGTAGGAATATCCACTCCACTATCAGGAGGGGATCCCTCACCTGCTCATCCCATTGAAATATTAACCCATGGTACTTCGGGTTCTTCCCTAGAATGCTGAAACGGAAGGGAAGAACTGGGTTAATCCTATGTGTCCGTTTTGTGTGTAGTGCTGCTAGTACTTTACCAACTGCCCCTCTCACCTCCGTGGTGAATTGAATGGGTGCATCCAGGGCACGGCCTCCCCGCAGGAGTTGAAACAAAGGCTGCAAGTCGGTGTTCTTCAGTCCTAGGAAGGGTCGCAGCCAGTTGATAGATCCACACAACTGATGCAACTCACGAAGCGTGGCAGGCTCTTCAGGAAGTTTCATCAGTTGAGGCTCAATAAAGGTGCTGGTGATACGTGACCCCAAATAATTCCAAGGTGACGTGGACTGTATTTTCTTAGGATTCACCTTCATACCGACGTTCTCGATGGCTTGGAGAACTGCAGTCAGGGCTGGTTGTAGCTGTTCTTGCGAAGGTGCGCAGACGAGTATGTCGTCCATGTAGTGCAGGATGCGGACGGCTGGAAATGCCTTTCGTACCGGAGAGAGGACCCCGGAGACGTACCATTGGCAAAGGGAGGGGGAATTTCTCATTCCCTGGGGGAGGACGAGCCAATGGTAGCGTCGCACAGGTTCCTCTCGATTGATCGCAGGCACTGTGAAGGCGAACTTGGGAGCATCTGCAGCATGGAGGGGGATACTAAAGAAACAGTCTTTAATGTCTATGATGGTGACGGGCCACCCCCTTGGCAACATTTCTGGTGATGGGAGTCCAGGCTGCAGGGGGCCCATCTCCTCCATCACTGCATTAATGGCACGAAGGTCGTGCAGTAGTCTATAACTGTCAGATTTGGGCTTTTTTATTACAAATATCGGAGAGTTCCACGGGCTGTGGGATGGTGTAATGCGACCTAGTCTCAGCTGTTCGTCGACCAGTTCGTGGAGCGCGCTTAACTTATCACCTCGTAGGGGCCACTGCTCAATCCGGATGGGTTTATCAGAGAGCCACTTAATGGGTGGAACTTGTGGCCCAGCGCGCTTTGAGGTGGCCCCCACTAAAAATCCTGAGGCGGAGGGATCTCAATCCTTGCGCCCCACTGGTCTAGCAGGTCTCTGCCCCACAGTGTAAAACCCGAGGAAACTATGAATGGCCTCACGGTCCCTACATGTCCATCGGGACCCTCTATAAGAATGTCTGATTTCGCCCTTTTAGCAGACACTGTTCCCCCGACTCCCTTTAGGGATTCGTTCAAGTCTTTGGTGCCCCAGTCAGATGGCCACTCTGTGTCAGCAATGATAGTAACATCAAATCCCGTATCTATCATTCCTGCCCTGGTGACAGAACTCTGGCCATTGATAAGCTTACAGTCGGTGAATGGTTTGTCCGTACCAACTACCTGGGTCCACCATACAAACGGAGTTCATGTGTCCCTAGGGATGTTCTCGGGTAAGATCAGTGCTTGGCCTAACCAAGTCCCTTTAGGCAAAAACCAGGGTGTGGTATTTAACATGATGGTGACACCGATTGGTTTCTTAGGTTGATAAAGTTTCACCTCCGGGATAACAAAAAGTCCTGGGGGACCTCTTATAGAATCTCCCACAATAAGTAATGTGCACGGGTGGTGTGGTGCATTTATCAGTTCCACAGCAACGTGGTGAGGTGTAGTGTCTGTGAGATGTAAAACGAACAAGCTCACCACATCCAGGCGATTGGAGTCACTCGGCGAGGGCTCTGCAGAGTGCCGCGTTGTCGAATGTGGACGCGCCGGCTGTTGAAGTCTCGTGAGTCCTCTGTAGGTTGGTGAAGTCGGTGTCGTGGACTCCCCAGGTGCAGCGTTTAGCTTATTTATTGCGGAGCGCGGCGCTGACCCGCGCTCCCCTTCCCGTTTCCCGAGGAGTGGCAACAGGAACACGGCATGGCTTGGACTGCCACGTTGTTTTGATGAGAGGCGGTACCTGCCGGTAACTCAGGATTCACAGAGTTAGTGCAGTTAAAATGTCCTTTGCGAGGGAGTCTACAGTCTTTGATAAAATGACCTAACTTCCCACAGTTATAACAACGTTTTTCAGCTGGCGCTGCTGTGACGCCATAGGAATGCGTGGGTTTGGGTTTTACCCTCGCCAAGTCAGGGACGGGCTCTGACTTTGGCAGCCTCACTTGGGAGCAGCGCTCAGTAATAAGCTCGATGGTGGGTGGAGGCTCCCAAGGCATCAGCTCAATGACCCTACGGCACTCCTCATTAGAGTTTTCCCTAACAAGTTCCACTAGCATCTCTTTTTGCACGACCGGGTTGGTAACTGCACGCGCCACGGACTCCCGAAGTCTATTTACAAAGGTAACAAACCTCTCTTGGGGACCCTGCTTTATGGCGGTGTAACCCTGAGCAGGGTCACCGTCAGCGGCTAAACCAAACAGCACCGATCGCGCTGCCCGCTGTATGTCTTTAAGGACTTCAGCCGGAATGTTTTTGGCTTGCTCCCCGGGTTCCGAAAACGCTCCCTCCCCACTAAGGTGTTCCATAGGGAGGGAGGCTTTGGCGGGGTCACCGCGATAGGCGGCAAGTAACTTTTGCAGCTCCCTGTGCCACCTGCTTTCCCAAACCCAGAAATCCGGTTCAATTAAAAGGCTCGACATCAGGAGTTTTAAATCGTGTGGTACTAACAACGATGCTTCAAACGTGGCGTTCATCAACCCCTTGAAATAGGGAGACACGCGCCCAAACTCCTGACTCGCTTTGCAAATATCCTTAATTACCCATTGCTGTATGGGCTCACACCGCGCGGTGTTACGCTGCCGGTTGTACGTCACCGGTGCCGCAAAGGGCACGGCTACCAACAAATGCGATGGGGGAGAGGTCCCGGTGGTATAGACCTCGGAGGCCCGGGTGGGATAGGCCTCATCCCTTCCCGCTTCCGGGGTAGGACCGTGGGAACCGGAAGGTAGACCGTGGGAAACCGGAAGGGGTACAGCGTAGGTAAACAAGGGGGCGGGCACGCCAACGGGAGGGGCGGGGTTCCCGGCAGGGGCGGGTCTGGGCGGGATTGGAGGCGGGACTGGGGTGGGAGTTACAGGGTAAGGGGTGGGGCGACCAAGGGGCGGGGAACTTCGTGGGCGGGAGGAAGGAGGGGCCCCGACGCAATGACATCATCGGCCGCAGGGGGTGTGACCAACGTGTAACTCGACGCGGGGGTGGGGGCTAGGGAGGAGGGGGCGGGGTAGAAGGGATTCACGTCACTCCGGTTCGCGCGCGCGCCAAAGTCCAAACCGCTGCCGCATTGCGGCAAAAGTCCCGATCCGCCATCTTGCGATGGCGCAGCAAAATTTCTCCCGACGCCATTTTGTGGCGTTCCCTTAAATTCAAAACTACTATAACTCGGACGGGGAATCCGCGCAACGGGCGCAACTGGGGACGGCGAACTGGGGTAAATTGTGAGGAATGGGTCCACCCTGAGCTGGCCAGACTCAGGGCAGAAAGGGTTGGTGACTGCCGTGCTTCGGTGGAGACCTCCATCGTCTCCGATTTCAACCCGCTTGCTTTCGCGAGAAGGGCGTACCGGCGCATGGTCAGCCACCGGGATAGAGGGGGGCGGAATGAGGGGTTCAGGGACACGATCAGGGGTAGGGGAACTAACGTCAACCGCACTCGAACTTTCCCCAAACTCATTAACTAAAAAATTATAAATTAAAGTCTGCAACCCAAAAAACCGTTTAACTGAAAAATCTCCCCCTTCAAATCTATCTGTTAATTTTTCCCCGACATCATCCCAAAACGAAAGCGTAAAAACCGACTTAGGATGAACGAAAGGAATGTTCCCAAGTACCCATTTCAAAAACTTTTTAAGTAAATTTTTATCAAAACTTTCCCCGGAATCAACCAAACGGTATTTTAAACTATGATACAAAAAACTTAGCTCCTTCTCCCTCTTGCTTTGATGGTTGCCCATCCTATAACAAGAGAGGTTAATTCCCCACTCTCTAAAATAAAGTAGAAAACGTGGCGGTTAACTCACCCGGAGGGACACTGGACCTCCGCTTCTGCTCCTCGCGACGACCGCCAAAGTAAATCCACAAACGAGAGATGTGAGGTGCCTTGATGAGCTCGGTTTCACCTCGATGCCTCAGTCCGTCGAGGTCGAGGGAGTCGCCGGCTTTTCTACGAGTCCGTACCTCCACAAGAGGGTTCAGGACACGTAGCAAGGAGCGCTCCAACAGGGTCTTCTCGGTATAAAGAGAGTCCTCTTCTGAAGCTACTTGCGTAGCAGCAGCGTTGGGCGCCACTTATTAAAAATAATAAGTGTACCTCGTGGCTTCGCGGCCTCGTGGTCACCTGCTGGATGGTTGCCTCAGCCACCCGGGCGCCACCAGGGCTAAGGTTTCCCTGCCCACAGCAACGATATTCCAAGTGCTGAGGTCTCGGTGTTCGCAAGCGTGGGTTCTTGCTACCAGTAGCTGCGAAATCAAGGCAATAAGGAGCGGCGACTGTGCTGGGCAACAGGAACGTTTATTGATCCTCATCCCAAGCACAATGGCGCCGGACAAGGCTGTGCAGGGACGGATAAACAACTCAGGCAACCAATCACGGCAGAGCAAGGGGGAGGAGTTGGGGCGGGGAGAGGACTCACAAACCAACCGGGAGTAAGGGAGGGAGGGAGAAAGGTTCAGGGACCAATCCGAGATGCACCTGCACAGAGCTTTCCAGAAACAGGGGAGGATACAGAACTTGACAGACAACACAACTAACAAATTATCAAACAGAGGCATAACCTAAACTAAATGGACTAAACCAAGGTCGGGATGGCTCCCGGGGGATTCTTTCCACGAGATGGTTTCACCCACCACCCTTCCTTCCGGTAGCCCGGGGCCGACGTTGCCATGACAACTGCAACAAACAATGACTGTGAATGAATATAACTCCTTCTCTCTGCCCTGGGTGAATCTGAGTATGGATGATCTTTTACTGCAGGCTCCCATGATTACTGCCATCCCTTATATAAGCTTCCTGATATTATCAATAATATTAGCCAACGTTGTTGTTACCTTATGGAATTCATGGAAATTGCCATCTCCCTGGTACAGAAGGAAACAGGAGGAGCTGTTAAAATCTGCCCTGAGGTACCCAGTTCCTGGGTGGAAAGGCGTATGGAGGGATTTGGGCAGGTTCCTAGGGCGGTTATCACCTCCCTTAACCTGGGAGTTTACTCCTGAAGAGGTAAACAACCCTAACAAACTGGCCCATCGGCTGACAAAAGGGTGCCTCGTTTACTCCCAGGAATGTGAGCAGCTTCTCGCCCTGTACTGAGGGCTGGCCTGGGCCTACCGGGCCTCTGTTCAATATTCTCAGAGGACTGTGGTTGAGGCAGGAACTCAAACTGTGCCTGAGGACACTATAGCTGAGACAGGGACGCAAACTACAGCTGTGGCTGAGGCAGGGATACAAACCATAACAACTATGTCTGAGATAGGAACCCAAACTACAGCAACTACAGTAATTGCCCCAGTAGTGAAAAAAAAGAAAAAATGGACAAGGCAAGTTTCAGGCCGATAAGTAAGGGAAGAAGAAGAAGAGGAAGAAGAGATGGGGCCAGATCAAGATGCAGGTCCCTCAGCAAAGGAATCGAAGGGAGTGAGGCAGATTAAACAGGAGACCAAAATTACTCGGTCCCTGACCCCATCCGAACTTCGAGACCTGCAAAAGGATTCCTGCCGCCAGTCAGGTGAGAGGATTCCTGCATGGCTGCTGCGATGCTGGGATAATGGGGCTGATAGTCAGCAGTTAGGTCATGAAGCCCAACAGCTGGGATCCCTTGCTAAGGATCAGGAAATTGAAAGAGGACTTGCAAAGGAAGGAGCAACTTGTAGCCTCTGGAGACAGCTTCTTTCAAGTGTGAAGGCAAGATATCCTTTTAAGGAAGATCTTGTAAAGTCCCCAGGGAAGTGGACCAATGTGGATGAAGGTATCCAGTACTTGAGAGAATTAGCAGTGCTGGAAATTGTCTATAGTGATCTAAAGGATGATAGCGTCACCATAGATCCAGAGGATATCCCTTGTACACTTGCCATGTGGAGGAAGGTGGTTCAAGGCGCCCCGGCATCATATTCCAGCAGCTTGGCGGCACTTTATTACCCAAAAATGGATACACCAACTGTAGAGTTGGAGTCCGCCTGGCTCCGAAATGTAGAAGAAACTCTGGGTGCTCCCTCATCCCTGCGAGCCAGCACCCCAACTTTTAGAGGCAGCCCAAAAGATCACTTCTCTCCAACCCCAGTTAGAGGGAAGGGAATCCCCAAGAAAAGGCCAAGTAACGAGCTCTGTTTTTTTCTGCGTGAGCATGGAGAGGACATGAGGAAGTGGGATGGTGAACCCACCTCTAAGCTGAGTGCCCGGGTCCGAGAACTGAGGGGGAAGGGACCTGTTAAGAAGGGGCCGGCCAAGAAGACTGTCAGTGTAGTTGCCACAGAGAGACCAGAAGACAATCAGTGATTTCCCAGATATAAGAAAACTAAAACCGTTTCCTACAGTCCTGAGGAGGGAACCTCTGATTTGGCATCACAAAAGTCAGACAGTGAATACTCTGACCAAGAACAGGAATAGAGGGTCCCTGCCTCCGGCCAGGAGGAGGAAAGGGATGACCAGGTATACTGGACGGTGTGGATTCGATGGCCTGGCACATCAGATCCACAGAAGTACAAAGCTTTAGTGGACACTGGTGCACAGTGTACACTGATGCCATCAAGGCACAAGAGTGCAGAAGCCATCTGGATCTCTAGAGTGACAGGGGGATGCCAGGAGTTGTCGGTAGTAAAAGCTGAGATGAGCTTAACAGGGGACAGATGGCAAAGGCACCCCATCGTGACTGGCCCAGAGGCCCCTTGTATCCTTGGCATTGACTACCTCAGGAGAGGGTATTTTAAGGATCCAAAGGGATATCCATGGGCCTTTGGCATAGCTGCAGTGAATACAGAGAAGATCAAACAGTTATCCACCCTGCCTGGCCTCTCAGAAGATCCCTTCATCGTAGGATTGCTGCAGGTGGAAGATAAGCACGTACCAATTGCTACCAGGACAGTGCTCCGGAGGCAATATTGTACCAACCGGGACTCCGTGACTCCTATCCATGAACTAATTCGTCGACTGGAGAGCCAAGGAGTTATCAGCAGGACCCGCTCACCCTTCAACAGCCCCATATGGCCAGCGTGGAAGTCAAATGGGGAATGGCAGCTGACAGTGGACTATCGGGGCCTGAATGAAGTCACACCACCTCTAAGTGCTGCCATACCAGACATGTTGGACCTCCAATATGAGCTGGAGTCAAAAGCAGCCAAATGGGATGCCTCAATTGACATAGCTAATGCATTTTTCTCAATCCCTCTGGTGGCCGAGTGCAGGCCACAATTTGCTTTCACTTGGAGGGGTGTCCAGTACAACTGGAACCGACTGCCCCAGGGGTGGAAACACAGCCCCACCATCTGCCATGGCCTGACCCAGGCTGCCCTGGAATATGGTGGAGCTCTGGAACACCTGCATTACATTGATGATATCATTGTGTGGGGTGATACAGCAGGAGAAGTTTTTGAAAAAAAGGGAAGAAAATAATCCAAATTCTTCTGAAAGCTGGTCTTGCCATAAAACAAAGTAAGGTGAAGGGACCTGCACAGGAAATCCAGTTCCTGGGAATAAAATGGCAGGATGGGCGCCGTCATGTGCCTACAGAGGTGGTTGACAAAATTGCCAATATGTCGCCACCAGTTACTAAGAAAGAAACACAAGCTTTCCTGGGCCTTGTAGGATTCTGGAGAATGCACATTCCAGGCTATAGTCAACTTGTGGGCCCCCTCTATCGAGTGACCCGGAAGACGAATGACTTCAAGTGGGGCCCTGAGCAGAAACAGGTCTTTGAGCAAATCAAACTGGAAATAGCTTGTGCGGTAGCTCTTGGGCCTGTTTGGACAGGACCAGATGTGCAAAATATACTCTACACTGCAGCTGGGGAGCAGCGCCTCACCTGGAGCCTCTGGCAGAGGACCGCAGGAGAAACCTGAGGTCGGCCATTAGGATTCTGGAGCAGGAGTTACCGAGGATCAGAAGCCCACTATACTCCAACTGAAAAAGAAATACTAGCTGCTTATGAGGGGGTTTGAGCCGCCTCGGAAGTAGTTGGGACAGAAGCATGTCTCCTCTTGGCACCATGATTGCCTGTCCTACACTGGATGTCCAAAGGAAACATTCCCTCTGTGCATCATGCAACCAGTGCTACATGGAGTAAGTGGGTGGCCTTAATTACACAACGAGCCCGAATGGGAAAACCCAACTTCCCAGGAATCCTAGAAGAGATTTTGAGTTGGCCAGAAGCCAGGGATTTTGGAGCACTGTCTGAGAAGGTGACTCGTGCCCGAGAAGCACCACCATATAACGAGTTACCAGAAAACGAAAGAAAATATGCTTTATTTACTGATGGATCCTGTCGAGTGACAGGAAACAATAGGAGGTGGAAAGCTGCTGTGTGGAATCCCACACAACAAGTCATTGAGACTGCTGAAGGGGAAGGTGAATCAAGCCAGTTTGCAGAGGCGAAAGCAATCCACCTAGCCCTAGAGATTGCTGAGAGAGAAAAGTGGCCCATACTCTATCTCTATACTGACTCCTGGATGGTGGATAATGCCCTATGGGGATGGCTGCAGCAGTGGAAGAAAACCAACTGGCAGCTCATGGGAAAACCCATCTGGGCTGCTGCATTATGGCAGCCTCTTTGGAGTGGAGGGCGGTGGCTTGGGTTCCAGTACGGTGAAGCCTGGCAAATTGATTACATTGGGCCATTGCCACGGACACGCCAAGGCAAGAGTTACATCCTCACCATGGTGGAGGCCACAACTGGATGGCTGGAAACGTATCCAGTAAACCACGCCACGGCTCGGAACACAATTTCAGGTCTTGAAAGACACATCTTGTGGCGACATGGAACCCCAGATAGAATTGAGTCAGACAGTGGGACTCATTTTCGAAATAATCTTATCAAATCCTGGGCAAAGAGGCATGGCATTAAGTGGATATATCATATTCCTTATCACCCACAGGCCTCTGGGAAGATTGAAAGATATAATGGACTGTTAAAAACTATGCTACGGGCACTAGGTAATGGGACATGGAAGCATTGGGATGTGAATTTGGCAGAAGCCTCTTGGCTAGTCAATACTAGGGGATCTGTTAACCGCCCTGGTCCCGCCCAAACGAAACCCTTAGACACTGTGGAGGAAGACAAGGTTCCTGCACTACACATAGGAAAGTGGCTGGGGAAGTCAGTGTGGGTTGTGTCCCCCATGGGGAAGGGCAAACCCATTCGTGGGATTGTCTTTGCCCAAGGACCTGGGTGCACTTGGTGGGTAATGTGGGAGGATGGGGAGACCCAGTGTGTACCCCAAGGTGATTTAACCTTGGGGTACGAATAATGTATGTTGAAAGTTGTATGTTGCAGGATGTAAGTAGCAGAAGGGACATGAGCTGACGAAGAACGAATTTCAGCAAGGGGCAAGAAAAAAGGCCACAATGAACAGGGATGGTGCCAGTCCTCGACAATCAAGTTTACTATTCCTCCTGCCCTGACCCCACATTCTGCTGGAAATGGAGACCACGTGGAAGGATGCGAAAGGACAGGAGACAGTACTTAATGTTATGGGGATGGTTTAAGGATGTAGCTTAAATTGCATGTGTGAGTAGGAAAGGATTATATAGGATTTCTGAGCATGATGCAAATGGTATGGAATAAGGGGTGTGTTGGAGTTTGCATCTAGTTCTTTTGGTTTTTTTCCTCAGGAATTTTTCTCCCATGGGTTGCTTAGGGACTAATGACTGAGCTAATGTCTGGGTACTTAAGAGAGCAAAGCACGTGGCTAGGGCCCTCTCCTTGGCAGGGTGGGGCAGAACCCCTCTCATGGAAGCAGGGCTTGACAACACCAGTTTTGGGGACTGAAAAAGCAAGGGCGGGGGAGGGCGGCCTCTCGCTCGGAACCCTCGGAGCCGGCCGGTTGGAGCTGCTGCTTGCTGAACTCACGGCCACTGAAAAGCCGGCATGGAGCTTCCGGTCTGTCTGCTCTGAGTGTTTGCCTCTACCCCCATCGGGAACCGAGCTGTCTGCCATCAGCCTGCCTCTTCCCTGCTCCTCCACGCCGCTCTGAGTGTTTTGCTGCACTGTAACTGGGTTCCCCCTGCACGCTGGGACCTCCTGCTGTCCCAACTCGCTGCATCTGAGGATCCTGCTGCGGCACCAACACCAGCCGCCCCCCGAGGGTCTGTGAAACATAGGCTGTCCTCCATCCCTCTCTGCCTCGGGCAGCCGCCATTGCTGTTGTGCTGAGCTCATGCCAGGGCGCCCCCTGCAGCCTCTGGGGAATCATCACACCCAGAGCTCCCCCTTCAGCTGCTGGGGAATCCTCACACTCAGAGCGCCCCCTGCAGGCTGTGACTGGAACTGCACCAAAGGGAAAGGTGCCTGAAGCCAAGTAGGCTGCCACTGGGTTTCTGGTTCTGTTTGTTGGTTAATGCCATAGCTGTTGTTATTTGTTAGCTTTGTTTTAGATATTAGTAAAGAACTGTTATTCCTATTCCCATATCTTTGCCTGAGAGCCTCTTGATTTCAAATTTGTAATAATTTGGAGAGAGAGGGGTTACAGTTTCCCATTCCAAGGGAGGTTCCTGCCTTCCTTAGCAGACACCTGTGTTTCAAACCAAGACAGGGTGGAAATTGTATTGGGTCTGACTGGGGTAAAGCTCACAGCCCTTACACTGCTGTACTTTGCTTTGGTAGCTGGCGTTGATAACAGAGCAGTGTTTTGGCTACTGCCAAGCAGTGCTGTCCCTGTGATATTCCTTCCCCCACTGAAGGGGATGGGGGTGGGCAAGATCCTGGGAGGGGACACCAGCAGGCCAGCTGACCCCAGTCAGCCAAAGGGATATTCCATACCATATGACATCAGCTCAGATATATAAGGAAAGGAAGAGAGGAGGAGGAGGAGGCACTCAGGACTCCATCCATGTTTGCCTTCTTGAGCAACCATCATGCGTGCTGAAGCCCTGCTTCCCAGAAAGTGTCCGGACATCGCTACTGATGGGAAGTAGAGATTGATTGTTTTCCCCTCTGCTCTTGCGCATGCAACTCTCGGCTTGCTTGTTCTATTTTTTTTTTTTTTTTTTCTCGCTGTAATAAAACTGCCTTATCTTACCCTGGTAGTTTTTTCCATATTATTCTCTCCCCTCTCCCAGTGGGAGAGGGAGTGATAGAGTGACTGAGTGGGCACCTGGCACCTGGCCGGGGTCTACCCATGACACCAACTATTGATCTTACCTTCTAAATTTTTCATTCTCTTTTTGAAGCTGCAGCCAAATAGAAATATTCCTGCCACTGACTGTGATTTTCTCACATGAAAATTAAGCTCAGTGTATAGTGGTATGTGAAAGTAATGAAATCACATAATCATCTGAGAAAAATCAAAGCCTTTACCAAGTAGCTTTTATGAAATTTTTCTCTGTTTTCCTGTACAATGGAGGGCCATAGTCTCTCTTGACCAAAGTGGGGCACTACTCAAATGATATTCTGATTCCATATAACATTCTTAATGATTCTGTTTACTCTCATCGATTCACTTTCAGCAGATTAATGATTGTTTCCCTTCTGGAGAAGATGATTCAGTAATAATACTTTTGGGTAAGAAAGAAAAACTTACCAGAGAGAATTGCTAATGTTTAGGTGAGATATTGTACAGGATAGAATTGTAAATTAATGCGACATGCACATACCTGAAATGCCTAAAATTCCGCTGAATTTTTTGCACATTTACTCTTCTGTGAATGTGGGGAAATTAGTTAGAGTAAGGTAGTGATCATTAGTCAACTATCAGATTAAGAGGTAGGAAATATTGACTTCATGCACCCGCAAGACTATGTAATTAAATTTTCTCCTATTTTTAAACAGTGTAACCCTAATTATAAATTCATAAACCAGCCTCCTGACCAAACTACTCCATGTAAATTGTTTTTGTGCGCAGCACCTCAGTTGCAGGAAGGGTATTTGTCATAGAAATGGAGGGATAAACAAGAATTAGAAAAAAATTCCAGAAAATATTTGTTCTGAGTTCTGTTTTACCCTAGTTGGGAAAGCTCTTACTTATTGTAGGAAAGCCATAGTCAGACAGACGTTTTAGGCATCTAGTCTAGGCTCTGAAGCCTGATCTAGTACCTCCTTGAGGCAGATGTTTCAGTGTCCCTATAGTCGGCAGATGTTTCAGTGTCCCTATAGTCACCAGATATCCCCTGAGATCTCAGTACCCTTCTCTGAGTGCAACTCAAACTGGCAGAAGCTGAGTGGTGGCAAACAGCTCAGGCACAATGATGGGATGCTCCTGAGGCCTGCCAGTATCAGAGCATGGACACTGTGTTGTCTGAAGAGAATTGGGCTGCAGGACATGCTCGGCATTTGTAAACCCTGGTGTACAGTTGTGGATGGATGCAGTGGCACCTCACGGTTTCCAGAGCCTGCCAAGGAGGAGAAGCAACTGCCAGCCCAGACAGGTGTCAGAGGGGTGACACTGCTGATCCTGCTGGGTGTCCCCACCTGGACCAGCCATGGGGCATGGGAGGGTCAGGCACTGCCCTGCAGCTGCAGAGGGAGAGCGTGTAACTGGGGCTGAGCAGCCTGGGGACCAGGGGACACAGTGGGGTGTAAATCAGGCTCTGGTCCTCAAAGACACATGGGTGCAAGAGCCATATGGATAGCACCAGATATAAAATTTCTCTGTGTACCCTCAAACTAGCAGGACTTCTGGCTGCCCTCTACTGCCCTTTGGACTTCAGTTTCAGGAAATTACACTTCCTCCACTTCTAAGCATGGTAATCACTGTGAATGTTAATACAGCTGTTAATTCCCCATTTCGTAATGAAAATGCCTGTCTCAAAACCTGTCTGACTTTTATCTGTAAGCAATGATACTGCAATGCTCTGGCCATCATTTGATCTTAGATACAATGAGACTTTGAAAAGCAGCAGACTGTTCATTCCAGCCTCAGAAGTCTACTCTCTGATCGCAATGTTTCTGTCAGAACAACCCTACTTTTATGCTGCACTTGCAAACAAAGGTCCTGCCTTATTTTCTTGCCTCTTCACATCCTTTGTGACGTATTTCCCAACAAAACTCTGTTCTTTTCAGAATGGTAGCTAAGAAAAATTTGCATTTTTCCTTAATTTCTTGGTTTTTTTTCTTTTCCTTTTGATGTCATTGGTGACACGCTGAACTCGGGACTCTGCTCTCAGCACTGCCTTCCTCCCTCTGGCTGAGTTTTTGCCACCCCTCCCCACCTTCCTGTGCTCCTTCCTCTTTATGCTATTTGGTTTATGAACTCAATGAATATAACTGTTCTGTTTAGGAAAAAAAGATCACTTTTTCTTTTGATCCACTTCCAGTGCTCACTGCACTACCTCTTATTCCATTTCTTCTGCAAAAGTCATTGTTAAGCCCTTTTTTCGAAAGTATATGCTTTTTTGATTAAAAAATCACTACTTCAGTGCCTTTTGAGAACTCTTTTATCAGTGCTGGCATCTTTTGTCAACTCCCACCACATTTTCAATCTCCATTTCCCTCAGTATCCATTTCCCTGAAGAGTTGTATTTTTCTTATCTCTCTTCTCCTCAGTGCTCATTTCACACAGATTCCGGTGGCTGCAGGGGCGCTCTGGGTGTGATGATTCCCTGGTGGCTGCAGGGGGTGCTCCGGCATGAGCGCAGGTAGCACACGGCAGTAGCGGCTGCCCGAGGCACGGAGGGATGGAGGAGAGCCTTTGTTCCACAGACCCTCAGGGGGCAGCTGGTGTCAGTGCCACAGCAGGATCCCCGGACACAGGGAGCTGGGACGGTAAGAGGTCCCGACATGCAGGGGGAAACCTCGCTACAATGTAGCGAAGAAACTCGGAGCGGCGAGGAGGAGCAAGGGGAGAGACAGGCTGGTGGCAGGCAGCTCCCAATGGGGCAGAGGGCAGAGACTCACAGCAGACAGACTGGCAGCTCCGTGCTGGCTTCTCAGGGGGCCGTGGGTTCAGCAGACAGCGGCTCCGACCATCCCGCTCCGAGGGTCCCGAGCAAGAGAGCGTGACCTCCCTCTGCCTTGTTTTTTCAGTCTCCAAAATCTCTCGTTGTCAAGCCCTGCTTCCATGAGGGGAAATTTTGCCCCACCCTGCCAAGGAGAAAGGCTCTAGCCTTGTGCTTTGTTTCTCTTAAGTACCCGGCAATTAGCTCAGTCATTTGTGTCTTAGCAACCCATGAGAGAAAAATTCCTGAGGAAAAGAACTAAATCTAACCTTCAACACCAATTCATAAAAGTCATATTTTTTTTCTCTGGAGAAACAATTGATCCTGTAAGTAGTTACATTCACCCTCCACTAATCTTTGAATACAGTTTACAGTTTTCCCTGTCTAAAAAATGCCCATGTTGTGATTTTCCTCATATTTGTGAGGTATTTTCTCTCCAAACTGAAGAATCAGCATCTTTCTGACCCATAACTTATTTTTTTACCATTGTCCTGAGCCACTTAGAGCTCAGCTTTTGAGTATACTAAGCCTAACAGTGCATTGGAGCACTTAAACACTGACTTACTGTTCAGCACACGTGCAATCTGCCCCAGCTGGAAGCACCTGCTCACATATTTAAGTATGAAATTAAGTCCTCAGGTGGATCAGGGTTCATAGGTTCAGTTGCAGAGCTGAGCCTTATGTTTTCCTCTGACATCCTGGGGTGCTGCTCATTGCAGAACCACATCCATGCAGCACTGAGTTCTCCAGAGTCAGACCTAAAACACAACCTTTTTTGTAATACTAATGTGGGGGAACTCTGTGCCTTCTGTGTCCTCCAGTGCAGACATTTCATTTCAGTAAAACCAAATATAATGCTGGCAGACACACCCACCTGCCAATCAACACATTACCAAGTAGCTGTCTATAGATGTATCAAGTCATTTTACCAGTTCCCTGTTGAATAATTCCCCCATGCTCTTCAACCATCATCCCAGACACTCCCCTAATTAAACTAGATTTCCTACACTTGTAGCACAGGAGGAAATACAGCTTGAAATATAAATTTGGAAATGAATAGAGTCCAAGTAATTATAAAACCTGATACTGGAATATATTATAGTTATGAAAAGCATACCAGAGAAACTGGAATAAATCGAAAACTTATAGGAGAAAGGATATTAAAAGAACAGTACAGTGCAGGGATCAAATTTATTCGTGAATATTTGAGCAAACTCAAAAGTGGTAGTGCTGCACATGCTAAATGGTAAAGAGAATTTTAACACAAAATAATTGTCTCTCCTACAAAGCTCTCTCATTTTCTGCTTAGAAAAGCAGATGATTAGTGTCCTTTGAATTAGTGTCCCTTGAATATCAACTTTTTCCTGTGCAAACTTGACAAGGAGTGATTGAGTTTCAGTCAGAAAGCCATAACCCAGGCTTTCTTGCACATTTATCTTATGTAGTTGATTTTCCTTTTTAGTTCATTTCTGAAAATTTTATTAGGAATTTATATTTTTACTCTGGGTCAAGATATTAATTTACTTTCTAAAGTATGTTCCCCTCCTGAAAATGCAAAATATAAAAGCAACCCATACAAAAAAGCCACTTATTCTCTCTTTGTTTTAAAAAAATACACTATCTTGCAGAGAATAAGTACCAAATAGTGAACATAATCTTCAGAAGTATGTGTACAGTTTTATAGCACCTTCAAAGCAACTGGAAATTGAATAAGACATTTAGATTAAAAAAAATTCTAGAAACGGATTGCTGAAGAGCAATTTTTGGCTGGCATTATTTTTAATCCTTTATAAACTTCTAAAAGGAATGGAAGTTGAAACATGTTTTGCAGATTTAATTAATTAAGACACAGATTGGCTAAGGGGACTGGATTACTACCACTGGTGCCTGAAACTCCCAAGTGATATGAGCACTGCAGCCATGCACAGTTGCTATGTGTTACCCTGGAGTTACTGGAGTTGCTCAGGTTTCCACCAGTGAAATATCCCAACATTTGGAGATTTTTTAAATCAGGAAGTTAGAAGCTTGACTTGATCATCTGACTAGAAAAATAAGGAGTAACTTCAGTACTGCAAGAGCCTGCATTGGCTCCCTCCAGGTTTGAGTCCCAAGCAGCAGCAAGAGTGACTGTGAGCTGCTTTAAAAGTTTCTTAAAATTCAACTGAGAGCTTGGGCACAGAGCTCACAACTGAGTTAGGTGAGATAAAAACCTGAAAATCTCTTTTGTGGACTTTTTGGACATGCTCCAAATACATGTGGTGTGAGCAGGCTCACAAATTTAAAGCCAAACAGATGTTGAAACATCCATGGGCCTGGGGACTGCAACAATCCTTTGGAAAGAGTTGTGGATGTTCAAAATGAAACAGCCATAGTGGCCCAGCACCTGCCTGGCTGCAGAGATTGCAAGGCAAGCTGAAGAAGCTTGTTAAGAAATGCTTCCAGCAAAACTAAACAGAAAATATCATCGTAAGGGAAAAAAAGGGAACACTTCAAACACAGCCTAAAATGATTATTCTGCAAATAAGTGCTGCCTTCAATCTCAGTAAAAATACCTGTTAGCATGAAGCCAGCTGTGGAGGGGAAGAGTGCATGCTTTAACTTGTAAAGTGAGGGGAGAGAACCTTTGGGGTCACACACCAGAGCAGCACAGCACAGCACGTGAGAAATCTGCTCCTCTGTCCATTTCCCCCATGACATCCCCACAAAGCCTTCCTCTGTGCCTCAGGGGACAGCCCAGTCTCACAGGGACCAGCTGTGGAGACAAGGGCACTCAGTCTCCCTGGAACATTTCCTTGCCCTCATGCCCACATTTCCCAGGGCTGGCAACACGCACAGCATAGCAAGGCACAATGTGTGGGCACCTGCCTGGCAGCACCTGGCTGGCACATCTCCCAGGCCCCAGGTACCTTCCTTGGCACCCAGCTTCAGAAACAAAAATGAGAACTCAATTGTCCACAGTAGAGACCCATTTAGGGAATATTTTGCCAAGTTTTTTTGAAAACAAAACAATTACGGAAATGCAGACCAGCCAGCCCATACAACAAATTTCCTTCTTCCCTTACAGCCACTTTCATTGCTCAGTACAGGGAGCAGCAGGACTGAAAAACAGACAGGGTCCTCTGGAAGGATCCTAGCTTTGGAAATTGCAGTGTCTTTGAACACTGTGTTAGCTCCATCTCCTCCTTGCTGTCCCCTCTGGAAACTCAGGAGAGGAGGATGCAATGGGCCTGCCCTGTGTGCAGGCGATGCTGCTGCAGGGCTGGGACACCCCAGAGCCTCTGCCAGCCCATCTGGTCATGTCCAAAGGAAGGGTTCTCAGGCTTGGCAGTCTTCTCCAGCAGCTGTTTGGTGCTTCTCCCCTGCCATCACACAGCAGCTCTGTCTTCTCCTGAGTACTGCCCACCACAGGAGGAGTTTTAGCACTACTGGGCATTCTAATGGATTGGGATTGTACTGATGTCGTACTTCCTCTCCTCACATGGTTTCCTTTGTGAAACTGCCAGGAACAAAGGTTGAACTTTGTTGCCAAATCCAGTAGCCTGGCAGGGGAGATGCTGCTACTGCTCCCTGTATCCAGGGCCATCCCAAAAGGACCTGAAGATCCATGCTGCCTGCTGGGAATCCATGGGGCTCCAGGGGCCATTTACACCAGATTTACAGTCCCTCCAGTAGCCAAGTCTCAGAGTCTCTGGACTCTTCAGTGCCCATCCCAGATTGGGGACTGTTTGCCTGACTTGGCTACTGGAGCTTACCCTCTTGCCTTCCCTTGTGCCCCCATGTTCTTCACATGTGTGTGGAGATGGTCTTTTAATCCCATCATTAAAAAATTTATGTTAGTATCTCCACTTTGGGATGAAATAAGAAGTTTTAGTATGGAAACTATAATTCGGTGGGTATTTAAATTTTACTGGTATTCATGTGATCAGTAAAAATATGTATGTTTAAAGAATATCTTCATATTTCGACACCATAATCATAACTTGCTTCAAATGGGCTGAGATTTATCACAAAGGACTAAGGAAAAGATCATGCTGTTTCTACAGCTGCTGCATTCTGTCTCTGTCACGATCCGCTAACACAAGCCGGAGTCATGATGATTTGTTACCCGAATCTCAGAGTGCAAAAGAAACAGGGACAATATTTTTTGTTTCAATCAAAATCAAAAGCACCTTTATTGAGTGCCAACAACACGATTATGCGATAGAGGAGAGAAGGAGATATAGGGTTGAGAGGGAGAGAGAGAAAGGGAGGTTATAGTTACCACAGCACGACGAAGTCCTCGTGGTCCGGAGCCGATGGATTCCATCTCGTCCGTGAGGAGATCTCGTAGGGGTCTTTTCAGAGAGTCTCTTTATAGTCTTTTCGAAAGCGAGGGGCAGGTAACCAAGAGGTGAGGTAATCCTTCCAGAGGCGAGGGGCAAATGGCCAGGAGGTGGGGGAGTAAGGCCCACTGTTTTGGGGTACAGGTGCAGGTGCACAAGGCGGATGATTCCTACACAGTCCTTTTTGCCCTGGTAGCAAGAGCGACACAGTCTCACAGGCATGTGTACACCTCTGCACCTGGCAGGCATCTCACCAGGATCTGGCCGGACTTCTTTGTGCAAAAGTCCTCTTTCCCCTTTGGGGTCTTTGGGTTTTCAGTCTCTGTTTCTGTAGATGGTTGTGAGGCAGATGAGGGATTTCCGCACAGCCTCTGACACTGTTTTCCTCTAATGCCTGGCCATGCACCCGCCAAACCAGAAAAAACTTCTCTTTTTGAGCAACTGAAAATCTTGGGAGTGAGACATAGAAAGACACTGTGCACCTAGTTTTATATTTGAGACATTTCCAGATGATTCTTATATTTCCATTTAGTAGGTCACTTGCAAAGAAAAGAATATCAATTATTAATGGAAGAATAGATCTCTTTTTTCTCTTTTTTATCACTCCCACTGGGCCCTGATCAGCAGAGTTAAACCAGAGATGAACTGTACCATAAGCAGGTTTTTTACAGTCTACTTTGTACTAATCAAAATGCATAAGGAACTTGTTAATCAAATTATTTCAGAAGTTGCATCCTAGCATTCAGTGATTGTTCTAACTCATTACTGCCAGCAGCAGAATCAACTTTCAGGTTCTTTCCTTTATTGCCATTCTGAAAATGTATGCGCTTCTGCAACACAGGGGAAAAGAATAATTTTCATGTATTCACAATAGAGATTTAGTGTCATCAAATGTTACCTTTTCATGCTGACATATGTTATTGCTCTTAAATAATCAGACCTTCAATTTGTGCCAGTAAAAGTATTACCATGATTACTGGGGAACCATTTTTTGGAGATAAAAACATTCTGAAAGGCCAAACTGTAGCTCTCCACTTACTGAACTCAGTGGGACTTGACTTAGGTCCAGTAAAAAAAATTCTGGAAAATTCAGGTGAAAAAGGATCTGTCTTTTTGATATTACACATCTCCTTTTCGTTTCCATCTCTATAGTTAAAAATACTGAGTTTGTTTCCAATTATCTTTTATTAAGCTTGTGTAATAAATTGGGATTTTTAATTACAGAAATAGAAATGTGAAAAGCAATTTGAGACACAGAATGATTATTTCTGCCACCAGAGGTGGAAGATAATTACCACCAGAGTATTATTTGTAAAAGACATCAGGAGAGGAACAGCTTTTCACAATCACAAGTGGCAATTATACACTAACCTCTCCAGGAATCTCCATGGCCACTGAATGTTAATGCTTCTGTGAAAAATCCCCTTGTTAATGTAAATCAGCATCTCTTGTTAGCACTAAAATAGGTTATAACCTATTTACAAAATAAAACACTAGAAAAACACTGGCAAATCTACATATGCCACAGTTGACATCCAGAGGTTTGAAAAAGTCTAATGACTGAAAAGTTCACTACTGCTGTAGCCAGATGAGCAGTGAGGGAAGCATGTCTATAGACAAATTTTATTTGACAATTATGTGGTCTCTTCTACGGAAATTTTTTATGTGCAGAAGCAGATAGCAATGCCTAAAATATTAGTTCATGTTTTACACTACTGTCTTAGGTGGAAGAAGATGATACTGGCAAGAGGAAGTGTCAGTAATAACCACTCTGGAGTAAACACAAATTTTAGATGCTACTCAGTGGGAAGATGTGTGGTTCAGAAAGTGCGGGGAAATATATTACAAGAGTTAGTGCAGGATAAGTAATTAAAAACATGCAGAAGCACATTCTGCAGTTATGAAACATTTTTCTATCACAACTATAATTGTTATTAGCTACCATACTAATTGAGTTTCTTTGCAGCTACTTCAGTTCATCTCACTATTAGCAGAAGAGATAATAAATTGTGAATCAGAGCCTGTAGTGGTCTCATGGAGGTAGGTTCATAATGAAGGAATAAGTGCCCATTTCTGCAGCTATGCTTCATGAAGCTGCAGACAGAATTTACTGAGATGTCACTCAGTTTTCAGCTTCTGAAGCTGACAGGTAAATGTTTACATGCCACAGAAAAATTAGGAAGAGTGGGGAGAAATATGATATACAGGAACCAGTTATGCTTCTCATCATGCCCTGAGCTTATTAGAACCTTCTTTGGAGTGAGCCCAGCAGGAGCAGTGCCCAAGCCCACTAAGCTGCCTTTTGTCACTTAAAGCTGTGCTGGCTGGCTGCATCCTTTCCTCACAGGGCTTACGAGCAGAGCGCCCTGCAAACCTGACATCGCCCTACAAAGATGTCAAATCCTGAGCTTAGTCAGAGTAACAGGGCAGCATCAGTTTTTATATTCCACATTGTACAAGGGGATAGCTGCAAATGAATTCTGAGCAAAACTGTCTCCTAATTATGTTTTTTCCACATGAAAACCAGCCTGGCAAATATCCCTTGTGCTATGTCACAGTTATCAGTTATTAGTTGGCAAGTTGGTAAATTTTCGAATAACAAGTCCGCTGCATCAAAGTTCTGCAATAATGATCTGGTCTCTCTTTTTCTGTTTACGGTAAAATGTGGCCGTCCGCCTGCCTCCTCGGTGGAGTGGAGGTGGCTACTAGCAAAGGCGGAGGCGACTTGGGTCCTCGGAGGCCAGCCTTGTTCCCAGTCGCTGAGCAAATCTTGCCCTCGCTCCCTGCTGGCTGCTTGGCAGGTGAACTCTCCCACACCTCAGGGGGATCTTCCAACCCCAGGAATGAAGAGACACAGACACGAGGTTCTGCACTCTGTGACACCGGGGGTCGGAGGACCTCGATTCCCCTGTGACACAATCTTTTATTGTTCCCCCGGTGACCAATCACCGGGCAGCAGGGGGGAGGAACCGGGGAGGAGCAGGGGACAGGGAGCTAACCAGGGATAGAAGGGGGATGAGAGAGGGTTACAGACAGGGGAATGATACAATGAACAACCGAGTAACTGAGAACTCTCTAGAAAACTGGGGGTGACTGACTTAGATGGGCAGGTGGTGCTCCCTAATGAGCCCTGGGGGTGTTCACCTGTCTCGAGCCCAGCCTCTTCTGGGCTAAACTATTGTTTGCTCCACCTCAGGGGAGCACTCCAGCTCCCCCCAGGGCTTTCTCATTGGAAATTCTTCTTCTGGGGTAACCTGCACCACTGCCACATCTCCCCCGTTTTTATTACTTAAAGACAGTAAACGGTTAACTAGAGAAACGACAAAACACTTAAAACAACTTAAAAGGCAAAGTCCGATAAGAATGACCAACAAAATTAAAAGCAAAGTCCGTAGGGCTTGAGAAATCCAGCCAGAGATCCCCCAGCCGGTGAAGAGGCTGTCGAGCCAGTCCTTGCCTTCTCTTTTGAGTTGGTGAATCTGGTCCCGCATCTCCTGGTTTGTGGACTTGATGGATTGGGCGTGAGATGAAAGGTTGAAGCAACACAGTCCTTCAAACTCTTCGCACCCATGGCTATGGAGCAGCAGCAGATAGTCAATTGCAGCCCGGTTTTGGAGCGTCGCCTGCCTGGTCATCTCCTCGTCTGAGAAGAGTTCTGAGAGCGCCTGAGATGTTAAATTGGCTTGCTTTGCAAGCCAACACTCTAGGTGGGAAAGCTCACCTAGGGCCTTGGCTGCCGCCACCCACGGCAGAAATATCGAGGCCGCGACCCTTTTGGAGAACAACCAGGAGACCACGTTATTATCACAATTTGAGTCCAAATCTAGGGTGGATCATTTTTGGCGGGTCATATTGGTGTGGTCTCTCCAGGATAATAGCTGGTTCACTCCTGGTGTCAGCAGGGAAAGCTTGCCGAGCGTGCACGGCCCTCCCCTGAGACGGGACGGGATTCCTGCCTACACACGATCTCCACATATTAAGAAAATCCCCTTCGGGAGTTTCTTGGGGGATTTGGTGGATGCTGACCATGTAAAATTAGCAAATTTGCACCAGGCTTTTTCACTGTAAAGTTTCCAATTGTTAGGGGTGACATCGAAGGCTTTCTTTGCTCCTGGAGGAATGGTCAATGTATCAACTTTATCTGCCTTCACTTCCATTATGGCCCCCCCTCGTCCTGGGTTGGTTTCCCGCGGCACATCCCTGTACCTTTGCCAGCTCTTTCTCCTATCCCAAAGGGAGCTATAAAGAATTTGCCTCCGGTGTCTGGTGGCACTAGGGTCTGTGAAAGAGGTACAGAACGCAGGTTGTGCCGACCCCAACAGGTCCAATTCTTGGGGTTCGGTGTCCATGGGTGGCAGGGCCTGCATCCACTGATCCCAACTGTGGGATTGGTTGGTCCCTGAAAGAAAAGCGTGGTACTCTGGCCATGTCCCAGGAATCCCTACCAGGCAGGTGCTCATCGGGCCGTTCGCTGAGTCGACGTGAAGGCAGAAGTCATTCTGGCCAATGGATTTTGCCAGAGTGACCCACACGTTTTCTCGGGGCTGCTGCACCAGCCATGGGGCGGACGCCGGGATCCCCAGGAGAAGCAGGACTGAGGCGAAAAACCAGACTGGCTCCATCTTCTTTGGGGATCTCTGGTGGAAAACTGAGAAGAGGATATTTGAGAATAAGAAATGTTACTCTTTTGTGATTGGTTCTCTACGGACAATAAAAGGCTGGGTCATTCCCAAATAGAGGGTTTAAAGGATTTCGTGGTGGCTTTTTAAAACAAGGTATTAAGGAGTCAGCAGAAGGCTCAGCACCCTCAGCTGCTTTATAAAGGCAAACTGTACAAGATTTTGCAGGGAGTAAAGCAACCCAAGCAACAGAAGAGAACTCAAACTACCATACTCTCCCCCTCTCTCCCCCCTTTTCTTTTAAACGAGTAGGAAATAGGGATAGGGACACACAGAAGGTAAGTCAGAGGGGTAGGTTGGGGAAGGGAAACAGGGGGTGTACAGTCCATGGGATTCTCTCTCCGGCATCTCTGGTGTTTTCTTCTTCTTCTTCTTCTTCTTCTTGAGGAGGTGCCGGAGAGTCGTCAAAGCCGGGTAAGTATTTCTTCTTTCTTTTCTTCCAGGCTTCCATGGCCTGGAAACCTTCTTCTTGTGGAGACTGGGGTGGAACTGTCTCTGCAAAACAAGCTCGCTTTCTCTGCCTAGGCCCCCGGTAGGGTCGGACATACCTAGCTGGGATCCATTTTGGTCCCTCTGGGGTGGACACACATGCGTAACCTCTGCCCCAGATGATCAATGGGAGGGGCCCCTCAACCTCGTGGGTCTCAGGGTCCCTCACCAGCAATGGCGGATGTTCTCTTAATTTAGAATTGGCCGAATTCGTAAAGTGCCGGAATACAGGGGGGACGGGCTCTTCTGGTGTACAAATTAAAAAGTTAATCGTGAAGAGCGCCTTGCAGAGTCACTCAATGGGCGATTTCTTCTCTGCACCTCCCTGCTGCTGGTAGAGGACTCTCTTGAGTGTACCGTGAGTCCTCTCCACGATGGCCTGTCCCGTAGGTGAGTGAGGGATGCCGGTGACGTGGGCAATCCCCCACTCCTGGAGGAAACTACGGAGGTAGGCAGAAGTGTACGCTGGGCCATTGTCCGTTTTAATTTTCTTGGGAGTACCTAGGACAGAGAAGGCCATTAGTAAATGTTTACGTACATCCTTGGCTTTTTCGCCCGTGTGGGCGGAGGCAAAAACTGCATGGCTGAAGGTATCTACTGATACATGGACGTACTTCAGCCGTCCAAATTCTTGTATGTGAGTCACATCCATTTGCCAGACCTCATTGGCTACTAGCCCTCGGGGGTTTACCCCCGGATGGAGAGAGGGCAGCTGGTAGGTCTGGCAGCTGGGACATGTCGCCACAATTGCCCGAGCCTGCTCTAGAGGTAGGTGGAACATCCTCCGGAGGGCTGGGGCGTTTTGATGATAAAACTGGTGGGACATCTTAGCTTGCACGAAGGTGTCAGGGATGTTAGCTGACTGCACCTGCGCAGCCATTGCCGAGGCGTCCGCCCTGCGGTTCCCCTCACTGATGTACCCGGGGAGGTCCTGATGCGATCTCACATGCATCACGTGAAATGGGTGCTCTCGGTGGGACAACAGGAACACTAGCTGCGAGAGCAGCCCGAACAAATTTGGGTTGGAGACCTCCTTAAGTAAGCTGTGTTCTGCTCTGACAGTGACCCCAGCAACATAAGCCGAATCAGTGACTAAATTGAGAGGTTCCTGGAACCTCTCAAAGACTCTGACGACGGCTGCTAGTTCTGCAATTTGTGGGGATCCCTCCACCACATGGACCTCAGATTCCCACTTCTGGGTCTGAGGATCCTTCCAAGTCATGACTGACTTGTGAGAGGATCCTGAGCCGTCGGTGAAAACCGTCAGAGCTCCTTGTACAGGCTTTTTTGACTGCATAAACTTTGGAGCCAAATTAAAATTTGTGTTAAACAGATGGTGTTTTAATTTCTCGCCGGTAATTTTGCCTGGGAAACTGTCGAGAGAGAACTGGAGGCTCTCATTGGACTGGATTAACTTCTCCAAGTCCTCATCTTTCCAAGGAACACGTATGCATGAAAAATCGCATCCCGCAAGGGTGCGGAGTCTGGTCCTCGCTCTGGTGATCAGCGAGGCCACCAGCTCTTGTGGCGTGGTGATAGTCTTGGATGGAGTATGAGGGAGGAACACCCACTCTATGATTAAGAGGGGGTCCTTCAACCTCCCGTCCCATTGAAATATCAATGCATGGTATTGTGGGACCTGCCCCAGGATGGTAAGCTGAAAGGGCAGGTCCGGGGCCACTCTATGGGCGTGCCAGGAGGCTAAGGCTTTGCGCACCTTACCTATGGAAGCCCTGGCATCTGTGGTGAGCTGCTTCGGAGAGTCCAGTCCCTCGCCGCCCTTCAGAAGGCCGAACAAGGGGGCGAGGTCCGCCGTCGTCAGCCCCAGCAGAGGACGAACCCAGTTGATGCTGCCGCAGAGTTGGTGGAGTTCTCTCAGTGTTCTGGGCTCATCCACGATTTCAAGCTGCTGGGGTGCAATGGTCCGCTCTCCGATGCGGATGCCGAGGTACTTCCACGGTAGGGTGCGTTGTACCTTGTTTGGATGGATGATCATTCCGGCACGCTCGATGGCACTGATGGTGGCTTTCAATGTCAGGTCCAAAAGATGCTCCGAGGGAGCACATACAAGGACGTCGTCCATGTAATGGAAAATTATGGATTTCGTGAAGGCTTTCCTCACTGGCGACAGTACTCGGGCTACGTACCACTGGCAGATTACAGGGGAATTTTTCATTCCCTGCGGTAAAACCCGCCAATGGTACCTTTCCTGGGGCGCCTGCCTGTTTACTGATGGAACTGAGAAGGCAAAGCGCGGCGCATCATCCGGGTGCAACGGGATCGAAAAGAAGCAGTCCTTGATGTCGATGACTGCGAGTGGCCACGCTCGGGGGAGCATTGCCGGGGATGGTAATCCCGGCTGAAGGGGCCCCATGTCGACAATGACTTCATTGATCTTGCGTAGGTCGTGGAGGAGCCTCCACCCGCCTCCGCCAGCCTTACGGATGACAAAGACAGGGGAGTTCCAAGGGCTGTCTGATGGAACGACATTACCCTTGGAAAGTTGCTCCTCCACGAGGGACCGTAGGGCGCTTAACTTATCTTTGGTAAGGGGCCACTGCTCCACCCACACCGGCTTGTTGGTCTTCCAAGTGAGAGGTGGAACAGAGCCATGGGTGGCGCGCCCAGCAGCGGCCCCGGCTAGAAATCCCCTGGTGTATCTGGGATTTCTAGCCTGGTCCCCCATTGCGACAACAGATCCCTGCCCCAGAGGTTGAAGCCGGAGGCCACTACGTACGGTCTTACCGTGGCTACATGACCGTCCGGCCCCTCCACCAGGATGTTACTGGTGGACTTCTGGGGCATAACAGCTCCCCCAAGGCCATTGATGTTCTCGGTAGAGGGCCGGAGCCCCCACCTGGGTGGCCACTCTGCTGCTGAAATGATTGTCACATCCAATCCTGTGTCCATCATGCCCCGGATGTGCACCGCTGCCTTGCCGTTTTTGAGGCGGCACGACAGGGTGGGCTTGTCAGTTCCCAGGAGTTCTGAATACATTGCCTGTGGTGTCATTTTTGTTCTCGGGAGATCTTCAGGAATTACAATCGCGTGTGCCAGCCATTGGCCCCTGGGCATAAACCAGGGAGCTGAGTGGCAAGCCGCGGTAATTTTAAAAGTCTGACCAGGAACTGCAGCTACAATTTGTGGGAGAACAAAGAGCCCGGGAGGGCCCCCGGTGGAATCTCCTATAACCAAAAGCTCAGTTCTTTCGTAAATGTCTCCACAAAGGAACACGTTATAGCCGCAGAAGTCTGTATGTGTGACATGTTGAGGGTGGGCACTTACCAGGTGAAACCTGGTCCTGTCCTTGGTCGCTGGAGCGTCTCCCTCTCCCGCCGATGGTGTGGCGGGCGGTCTCACCGGAGCGGCGATGGTGGTCCCGGTGTTGTCAGCATTTAATTTCGTGTCACAGCACGGTGCTGTACCGCGCTCCTCTGCCCGCTTCCCTGGTGCTGGCGGCAACACGGGCAGAGCACCGCTCCGGGACCTGCGGGAGGCTTAGAACAAGAGGTGTTATTTCTCCGGGGCTTTGGACAAAAGCGTGTGATGTGCCCACCCTGTCCACAGTTATAACACTTGTTATGTCCAGTTCGGTTGTTGTCAATTCCAGGGGTGGCAGCCCCGCTGCTGCCACATACCTCCTTTGCTGTTGGGGTCCGCGGCCTGGAGGAGGGGTTGCTACTGATGGCTCGGGGGTGATCTCGGCGCACGCTTCCAACATTGCCTCTAAGGTGGGCCGAGGTGATTTAGGGAGGGTTTTTAGGATTGCCTTGCAGGCAGCGTTGGCATTGGTGTATGCCACTGACCGGAGGAGCTTTGCTTGGTTTGAGGGGTCTTCCTCCTGTTTCTCGAGGGCCATCCTCACTCGGCCCACAAACTTAACAAAGCTCTCCTCCGGCTGTTGCCTGATGGTGGCATACCCATCTGAAGGCACCTCTGCAGATGGTAATGTCAGGAGGGCCCTGAGCGCTGCCTGCTGTATGTCTCTAATAGCCCTCGTTGGGAGCTGTGCAGCCTGCTCCTTACCCTTGCTGAAGTCCCCCTCGCCTGCTAGGTGGTCCATGGTCAGGTCATCGACCTCATCCTCCCCATCATATTCTCCCAAGAGGTCCTCTAGCAGGCGCTTCCAAGCCCTTTCCCATAGCATGTAATTTTCAGGGGCCAGGATCCCTTCCATGATTGACTTAAGGTCCTTCAGGACTAAGAGGTTGGACCTAAAGGTTGCCCTGAGCATGCCCTGGCTGTAAGATGATTCCAGCCCGTGGTCGCTGATCATCTTACATAGGTCTCGCAGCTGGGAGAATGGGAAAGGCTCCCACCGGGGATTCCACCCACGCCTACCCAGGGAGACCGGTAGGGCTACCAGGCCTTGTCCCGCCTCCTGGGCCGCACCCCCTAGGCCCCCGGGTTCTAGGTGATCTGAACCCGGGCAGGCCTGGGCCCGGTCCCAGGCCTCGGCACCAGCCTCGGCCTTTGGGCCTCCGGGTTCTAGGCCCTGGGGCCTGGGGTGCCGGCAGGCCTCGGCCTCCCCCCTCCCGAGTTCTAAATTCCGGGGCCCAGAGTGCCGGTAGGCCCCGGCCTCCTCCCTTCCGGGTTCTAGGTGTCGAGGACCGGAAGGGGGGGCGTGGGAACCGGAGCCGGAGAGGGCGGCGTGCGAGGGGACGGGTGCCGCGCGAGGCCGGTAGAAGGTCCCGATGGGATGGGAGGGGCCCGACGCGATACCACCCCCCGATGCGACGTCGGCGGAAGGACGGCCCGGGGGGCGGAGGACTCCGTGGGCAGGCTCAGGGGAGGAGTCCGGGGAAGGGGCGGGGTCCCGTGCAAAGTGGCTCTTGGCACCAAAACCGGGGGTGGAAGGCGCGCTGGCCGCGAGGCCAGCGCCATTTTGTTTTTTGCGGTGGCCATCTTCTCTAATAGAAGTACGATAAGGGGGAGGGGGGGTAACGGGCACAACCGGGTACTCGGGCATAGGTAAAAGATCTAAGGGAAGGTCCGGTGCGGAGGGGCCCTCTCCCCACCGGTCAGGGAGCGCAGGAGATTGCGGGGGATCGAGGGCAAACGACACCTGACGCAATTCTCGACGCTTCAGGGAAGAGGGGTGCGGAGAGTGGGGTGGTAGGGAAGGTGGGGTAGGAGGAACTGGGGTCTCAACTTTCCCTTAGTAATTGCCCTCAAAGAATCGCAAATTAAAATCAAAACCGAATAAAAACGAGTCACCCGAACATCTCCCTGTCTAATTTTCCTAGTTAAAGAATCCCCAACTTTGTCCCAAAAACCCAGATCGCGAACTGAGTCTGAAGAAACCGAGGGAAGCTGAATAAAAACCCATCTAACGAATTCCCTTAAAAGATGCTTCGAAAAACACTTCCCCTCCGCGGTTAAAACTCCCTTAATTTGGGAGTAAAACCCCTTTTGCTGCCTGGAAAGCCGGGCACCCATGACGGCAGCAACTCCTAGCTGAGGTAAAATGGACAATGTAAAAAACTAAAGCTAACGCGGTGGGGTCAGGGGAAAATCTTAAACTCACTTTTCGGATGCTGCGCAGCGATTTTACTCCGCATGCCGGGTCCCGGATGCCTGGCACCTCTCCCATCCCTGACCGCCGGTCACAGTCCTCTGGCTAGGGCAGTGTGGTGACCGAGGCTCCCTCCTCACTTCATCGAGAGAGAGGTTGCTCGATCTCCCCTCCCGAAGAGTCCACTAGAACGCGGAGCTCCTCAGGAAGGGCGGCTTACGCTGCAATGGCGCGCTTCTGGCGAAGGTCGCTCCGATGAGGCAAGCGGTCATGCTGACCAAATGCTGCACGTTGGGCACCAGCTGTGGCCGTCCGCCTGCCTCCTCGGTGGAGTGGAGGTGGCTACTAGCAAAGGCGGAGGCGACTTGGGTCCTCGGAGGCCAGCCTTGTTCCCAGTCGCTGAGCGAATCTTGCCCTCGCTCCCTGCTAGCTGCTTGGTAGGCGAACTCTCCCACACCTCAGGGGGATCTTCCAACCCCGGGAATGAAGAGACACAGACACGAGGTTCTGCACTCTGTGACACCGGGGGTCGGAGGACCTCGATTCCCCTGTGACACAATCTTTTATTGTTCCCCCGGTGACCAATCACCGGGCAGCAGGGGGGAGGAACCGGGGAGGAGCAGGGGACAGGGAGCTAACCAGGGATAGAAGGGGGATGAGAGAGGGTTACAGACAGGGGAATGATACAATGAACAACCGAGTAACTGAGAACTCTCTAGAAAACTGGGGGTGACTGACTTAGATGGGCAGGTGGTGCTCCCCAATGAGCCCTGGGGGTGTTCACCTGTCTCGAGCCCAGCCTCTTCTGGGCTAAACTATTGTTTGCTCCACCTCAGGGGAGCGCTCCTGCTCCCCCCAGGGCTTTCTCATTGGAAATTCTTCTTCTGGGGTAACCTGCACCACCGCCACGGTAAAATATTTTGTATGCATTTGTGTATGTATGGTTGCTACATTTCTGAAAGTAAAAGGTTATCACGACATGCTGTTAGTAATTGACTTTGGGGCTAGAAAGTGGGAGTAGATATGATATGTAAACAGTGGAATGTCCCCTGCTATCTGAAAGGATTTTGCATGCAGTGAGCTGTAAGGCTTGGCATGTCTGATATCCAAGATCAAAGTTACCTGCCTGCCGGTCTGTCCATTGTGTGATGCCTCACGAAAGGCTGACCTGAAACAGAAACTGGACAGAGTTAAAAGAATAAAAGAAGTATTTATTAAAACAAGGTACACTTTGGGCCATGCGGGAGTCTTGCAGAGACTACACCCAAAATGGATGCCTAGCACGTGCTTTTTGGACAGATATACCTTCGGTCCATCTGCGTATCAGAAACCCATTGTCCAATTACAGCTTCGGGTCCTGAAGTCCCATCCCCAGTCTGTCCCCTTCTTCTCTTCGCTGCTGTCCGTGGTTGTTTACATTTTGGGCTTTTGGAGAAACAGTATGTCCTTGAAACTCAGGCTTAGAGAGAAATTGTTTCATCTAAATAACAGTAACAGAACACTAGCTGACAATTTATGAAGTCTTTGAGTCATACACTAGAGCAGTCTTGATCTGGAAAATAAAACATTAAAACCTAAGGCATCATTTGGACGCAGCGAGGTTAATCACAAGGTTGGCTTATGCGGGTGAGGAAGAAAAGGGATTATAAGCTCCAGTAGCATAAAGTGGTGAAGGAACCAAAGGTGTCCAAAGCTGTAAAATGTCATTGGTGCCACCAGGTGGACTGAACCAAATGGCTGCCAGGGAGAGGCTGAGCATGAACAATTCTGTAAGCAGGAGAGGAGCAAGAGACTGACAATGACTTAGTTCAGAACAGGAGAGTCTCTGCAAGTGAAGCAAACAGCCAGAATCAATTAATCAAACTTATTCAGAAAGGGAGGAGAAAGTCCATGTGTTTGCTTGTTCATTTTTTGGATTTTAGCAGAGTTTTATTTCCTGCAGAGGTATATGTCCTGTGTTCTGTTATAGGATATATTCTTAGACATCACAGTCACAACCAGTCTCAGTCTGTGAAACCTCACCTAACACACATTTGCGTGGAGCAATAACTGCTTTTGACTAGAACTGTGTCTTCTAGATGAGTACTAGGAGCTGAAGCATTCAGCACTCTCTCTCATAGTTTGCTGTAAGAGATAATCCTCGTGTGGAGGACATGAGCTATTTCCTCTCTGATACAGGGAAAGAGCTTTTTTCATGGCAGTGGTTGCTCAGCATCTTCCTGTTGTCTTTGAGAGAGCTCTCACAACAATCCCATGCAGTGCTACAGCCTGGGGGCAAAGTGGCTGGAAAGCTGCTCGGCAGAACAGGATCTGAGGATGCTGGACTTGGGGTGCTGAGCCTGTGTGTGACCAAGTGGCCAAGAAGGCCAGTGGAATCCTGGCTGGTATCAGAACCAGTGTGAACAGCAGGAAGTGATTGCCCCTTGGTACTTGGCATTGGTGAGACCACACCTCAAACCCTGTGTTCAGTTTTGGGCCCCTCACTGCAAGAAAGACATTGAGGTGCTGGAGTGAGACTGGAGAAGGGCAAAAAAGCTGGTGAAGGGTCTGGAGCACAAGTGTTATGAGGAGATGCTGAGTTAGTCCGGAGAAGAGGAGACTCTGGGGACCTTACCACTCTGCAACTGCCTGAAAGGAGGTTGTAGACAGGTGGGGATCAGTCTCTTCTCCCAGGTGACTGGTGACAGGAAGAGAGGACACAGACTCAAATTGCACCTGATGAGGTTTATGTTGGACATCAGGAAGAATTTCTTCACAGAAAGGGTGATTAAGCATAGGAATGGGCTGCCCATGGAGGTGATAAAGTCCCTGTCCCTGGAGGTGTTCATTAAATGACTGGATGTGGCACTTAGTGCCATGCTCCAGTTGACAAGGTGGTGATGGTTCAAAGGTTGGACCTAATGATGTCACAGGTCTTTTCCAACCTTAATGATTCTATGATTCCTAAATATCAAATGTATTTTTCCTGGGAGATACTTACACATTGGAGTAAATAACCTCTTTCCTTTTTGATAAACCTAACCATAGCAATCTCTTTAAACTTAATATTATTAGGCTTATTTTCCAGCCTCTAATGCTATTTGAAGTTTTTTTGAAAGCCAGTTGAATTTTTTCAGTGTCTGTTGTTTGTTCAGTGTTTGCCCTAGGACTATTCACATGCATTTGATGAATTTATAGAGAGAAAGCCCCTTCTCAGCTTCCCTTCTCCTAGACTGAAGGCGCTGAACTCCCACCTTCTAAAGTAGACTTGCCACTTCTCCATCCTACCAGCCTTTTCCTGCAGCTAGTCAACGCAGAAATCCCCTTTCTTGACCAGGAGTGACCAGAGATACACACATACATTTTATTCATCATCTTACCCCATGTCAGTGGTTTTCCTTACAGAAGTCTCTGTAGTTTTTTGGGTTTGTTTTGGTTTGTTTTGTTTCTTCAGGAGCTGCTAAATACTGACATTTGTGCCTTTATGCCACATAACTATTTCCCAGCCTGAACTTTACAGTGTTCCCTCTGTCTTTGGCAGTAAGTAAGTTCTGGACTGTTCAAGGAATATCTTTTTCAGTCATTCCCTTGTTGTCCATATCTGCTACCTGGTATACAGTGATAACCAGTAATCCAAGTGTGCTGCCTGTGCCAGCGAGCCCTGCTGGCACTTCAGATGGATGTGCTTGAGAATGACTGGGGCAGAAGAGGGTTCCACAGGGACCTGAGAAACCCCTCTTCAGCTGTCATTTGTACCTAAATAGAGACACATCCATACCTCCAAAACAATATCTCATATTTATTCGCTCTCTCAGAAACCATAAGCTAATTTTTGCTGTTTAACTCTGGTTATTCACTTAAAGAGGGATCATTTACTCAAGGACTGAAAACCCCAAGTCACCTCAGAAGTCTAAAGATCTGAGCCCAGTGCTCCTCTCAGACAAAAAGAAACCTCTTTCTTAGACATATTTGTCTAAAAGCCAAAACAACGGAAGAATATGCCGCGGTCACCGGTATTCGGGCGTGGACAGCTAGCCCCAGGGTCTTTGGCTAGCGACCCGTCGGCGTCTGCAGCTAGCGTCCCTGACCGCCGGAGCGCCGGTTTGCTGCCGCGGGAATCGATGCGTTCCCATCCGCAGGTAGCTCTTAGAGAGCAAGCTATCTCTATAGAGGCCGGAGGAATAGGGAGGGATCTTCTGGCTAGAGTAATAGAGACGCAGAGGCGTAGGGTCCAACTGCGCTCTGGGCGTCTAGGATCAGAAGACCCTGAACAGCTCAGTGCACAGACTTTTATTCTGAGGGCATTATCCAATCATTAAACACTAGAAGGGAGGAACTAGGGAGGGACCAGGGGACTAGGACCAACGGGGGATAGAGAGGGGAGGAGAGGGGGTAACAGACAACCAAGGGGTACAATCAACTACTGAATGGAACAGAACTTTCTAGAACACAAGAATGATTGGCAGGAGAGTGGCAGATGCTTAAACTAATGGAGGAAAAGGGAACCACCCCTGAGAGACTCAGCCCTCTTGCGGGGCAAAACCACCTGTGTCTCCTCCCCAGGGGAGACTTTAAACTTGGGCACCTTTATTCCACAGCTTCTCAGGGGGGACCGAGCCCTTCGGGACCTCAAGCACCACCACAAGAATACACAGGAAATTTATTCCTTGCAATAGTTTTTTTCCATCCCTCTGCATTTGAAGGCAGTCAACTTGTTATTCAGGGAATCAGTGCCATGGGATGTGGCTGTTGGATAGCCAAGGTCATTTTGAAATGTGTGTTTCTGACTGAGGCACACTAAGGCACCTGTGATGCAAAGTTGAGATAATTTAGAGTGTCTTCACAGAGTGCACACATAAAGGAATCAGTTTAGCTTTTGGGCTCCCTGTATTTAACTCACTGGTAGCTACTTCCCCAAACAATAAGAGCATCAGCCATCAAATGATTGCTGCATTCAGCTGTATTTCATTGAAGTGAAATTGAAAGTCCTGACAAAGAAAGGGGAGAGACAAGATCTTGTTTTATCATTTTGTTGACTTTCCTCTTCTAAAGAAAAAGAATAAATTGTAATTAATAAAATAAAACAGTTCTTCAAGTGAACACCTCTCTAGGTATTAACAGTAGACAAAATGTTGTAAAGGCTGTCAGAATAATAGAAATCTTATTAAAGAAATAGAAATATGGCATCTTCTATGACTCAAAGTCTCAGACTTCTGTTGCAAATTAATGCCTAAAGAGTCATGCTCAGCAAGCAAAAGGGCACAGTTCTGCACCTGTGTTTTCAAATATCCTGCAGTACAACTTGGAAAGAACCCCTTCTGTGTAACATCTAGGCTCCGTGCAAGGCCAGCCACTGAGATCAATACAGACCCTCAGAACCCTGCAATACTTATAGGCTATTACAGCAATTCTGAAATCAATGGAGTATTTAACAAGGTGCTAATGTAACTCCATTGAGACCAAGATAGTGAGCCAGCCACAACATGCTTGTGGCAGATTTTTGCAGAAGCATTTTCAATTACTGTCTGTTTGTGAAGAAAGGATAAATAGCAGTCTGCTTTGTGCCTGGCATCCTAAACAACACCCCATCCCCAGCCTGCCCCACTCTGCAGCTGACATGGTGCTGTTCTAAAGCTGCTGTGCTTGAACCAGCCTGACTGCTAAGCCAGTCCTATCTAGCAGTGTTCCTCAAAGCAGCTCACTACCTACACCCAGCACCCAGTGTCACTGTTCTAGCACACTGCCAGGATATAAAAAAACAATGCTCAGAGCAAGCTCTTCAGCTACAGCCAGTTAAACTCCTCTAGAGTGACCTATATAGAATATTCCTCAGTCACTTCTAACTTAATGTAGGCCAGTAAACTGCCTCTTCTTAACCTGCAGTGCCCACAGCAGGTGCCATGGCAGCAACATTGATGGGAAATTCTCTCTTTGCATGGAAACATGTGACCTGCAACTGCAACTTTTTGATCCCAAAATAGAAAAGGGACAAGAGAACTGGAATGATATTTCTGTAATCAGTCACCTCATTCATCCAGTCTTAGGCAGTGACTACAGGCCAGTCCTCTACAACAAAGGCAATATCAGAAGTTCCTGTTCTGTTCATCCTCCCTCACTGCAATTTTATGCACCCAGTTGTGCAAGCATCTATTGGAAAAATATTCTAAACCAGACCAGTCAAATGGCTGTGTTTTTAAAACAAAAACAATTTTTAAAAGGGACAACTACCACTCAAAAAAAATGTACCTTGATCCTATGGCACAAGTGGTTTGGATCATGGGCAACAGGCAACTGCATTTGTGAGACCAGGCAGCATGTGGAAAGCTTTGCATCACAAGAGAAAATTGGCATGGAACCATGGAACCTGAAAAACCACTCTATGGTCGTTATCTTAGTCCCAGAGACCTTGCTTCTGGAGAGCTCATAAATCTGTCCTCTCCTCCACCCTGTTAAGCTGCTATAGCCAGCTGTTGGAGGATGCCCCTATGGTACAAATTAAGATGCCAGCACTATACTGATGGACTTGGGAAACCTTTGGTTCACATACAGGAATCTTTATTAAGTTTCCTAACCTATAGAAACTGTTGCTCCAAAGTTTTTTTTTTATGATGCAACATTTGCACACAAGAATTTGAGACTGCAGAGAGAAAAGAAAGGTTAATATTTTAAAAAATAAAATTAGGGAGTCAGTCAAACAGATAGATGCAGCTTGCAATTGTTACTATTGTAACTTCATGCTTTTTATCTCAAGAGTCATAGAATCATAAAATGGTTTGAGTTGAAAGGAACATAAAGATCATCTAGTTTCAACCCCCCTGCCATGGGCAGGGACACCTTCCACTAAACCAAGTTTCTCAAAGCCTGATTCAATCTGGTCTTGAACACCTGCAGGGATGGGGCATCCTCAACCTCTCTGGGCAACCTGTTCCAGGGCCTTACCACCCTCACAGTAAAAAATTTCTTCCTAATATCTAATCTAAACATGCTCTCTTTCCGTTTAAGGCCATTCCCCCTTGTCTTATCATTACCTGCCCTTGTGAAAAGAACTGAGAGTAAAACAGGTAAAAGGCTAGAGCACTTGGGTTCCATATCCCCCTTCAAGTCAATATCTGAAGCTATGAGGTTGAATGCAGCTTTCCTAAAGGGAGATTTTTTTTCTTTTTCATTCATCCATCTTGCTTCCCTCCTCTTCTTTCTCCCTTATCCTTGTCACTTTTTATCTGTTTGCTGAATTCTGCTTTTATTTGAGATCTTTTAAATTCACTATTCTAGTAATTTTTACAGTTCAGTGTTCTCCCAGAAACATTTAAATGCATAAGAGCTTTGTCTCTGAATGCTAGATCCTGTACAAAGTAAACAGTGCATTGCTAGGAACCACAGAAGAGGTGATATATACCATCACATTTAAACCATGATGCTGCATGAAGCTGGGTACCTAAACTCAGGGGTTTTTCAGGTGATGTTCTCAAGCTGTTTTCATTGGGATATGATGCTGCAGTCAGTAGTCATTCAAGGCAATACTGAACTGTGGTCAAATTCTTTGAGTCTTGATTTCAAGAATCTGGAATTATCTACTGCCTGGCAATAATTAGACACACTTCTGAAAAACAAGCTCTTTTTGCTTGGTTGCTAATACTAAGTATTAGCAGATGACATTTCATTCTTCTTCACTGATGGTCACTACAGACTCCCAGCACTCCTCCACCTATTCTCCTTCAGGACAGCAAAATCAGTAGTTCCTTTGGAGCATGACTGCTATTTGCAGCTCATTGATAACATCTTTCTACTAAACTATTGCTTTACCTGGTCTTTGCCATTAAAGGTGTTTATGTCTGCATTAATACAGCCCTTCTCCACAGCCCTATATATCATCTGTCAAAGGGATTTCTACTCAAATGGAAGAATACATAATCCACTTTCTAGGACAAGTTATCTTTATCCCTCCTATCATAGTACAACCTAATTTCAGAGAAAATTCATTTTTATTCTGTCATAGGCTCCAGCCTTCTCATCTTTGTCTGCATCATAGCATGGTGCAGTAAGCCTGCAAAAAACATGGATTAATTTTTTGTGGCTGCAGGAAAAATCGTGTGTGCCGTAGGCTGCAGTAATTGGGTGATCATACTGGGACACTGATTGTCACTGCAGGATTTGAAGTGGCAGGTGTTTAGTTGTGATGCAGATTCATCCTCTCATGCCTGCACTGCCTAACAGTATGAAGGCAAATCCAAAGCTTCCAAAAGCCTGTAAAACTCTGATAATCCTGCTAAGATTTATTGCAATGGTTCAAGAAAGAGACACAAGCAAGTCCTACAATCAGATAAAAAAAACCCACTTTTTTTTTTAAAGATAAGCAAGTCCACTCTAAAGGAAGAAAGCCTGTAATTTACCTTAAGTACTATCCAAGGAGAAACTAATTCCTTTCAGATGCAGGGTCAAGTTTTATGTGGAGTCATCTTGACCTGTAATCAGTTTGGCTATGAATAAACATATGTAATCCAAGGAACCATGGAGCAAAGATAAAATATGATCAGTAACACATCTAGTCCAACTCTTTTGGAGCTCTGTGGAAAGGCTGCCACTGATTTTGATGGGATTTGGATGTAATTTTGTCATTCAACACAGGTGCTTTAATTCAGGACATTTTGCTTCTCTCAGTGTCAGAAAAAAATGCAGCCCACATTATCATCAAGAGAAACCAGAAAAGCATGGTACTTCTCAAAATTAAGCTAGAAGATCTCTTAGAAGGAGTTGTGTTACCTCCAAATGAGTCCTTCTCTGCTGGTGGTGAACACTTGTTCAAGTGCTAGCTTAAATTGGAAAAGGGTTTTCAGCACAGCTGGAAAAAGCATGGAGAGATTTCGTGAAGCTGGAAGTTTCTACGGTTTCTACTTTTGTCCTTCCACGAGTGGCACTTTGTTTAACATATGAACTCTGGGGCGCTCATTGACAGCCATCACTAACCACTGGTTCTACTTCCTAAAGTGTAGAGAATAAAAATACATAATTGGGTTTTGCAATGGTCAGTGCATTTACAAAAGAGTTCCCTATTGCAGTGATTTCTATAACTTCCAACAAAAAGTCCTAAATTGCTCTTTCTTAGATATACCACTTATAAAACTGAATTTATTTCATGGCGCTGAGGTCCATGGGCTAAGTTCTTCTTGGTGCATGACAAACAGGACCATAAAAAAAAATTAAATTATATTTCTGATTGTTAGAGCCTTGGAAAAGATGTAAAGAAAAAAGAAAATATCACTTTCCATGACTTGAAGTATTTGCATTTCAACTTCTGAATGGAACAGAAGTTAGAGGGAAGTTGTAGGGCCTTTGGGGCAAGGCTAGAAGCAGCTGTTTAAATCAGATCGAATAAGATAGTCATACCAATCCACTCTTGCCATAATGGCATTGGACAGTAGATCAATGGCCGAGCATAACTTTGGCACTCTATATAGCCTGTTGATATTTTTTTGTTTCACAAAGTTTGTGTCAGAAAACAGTCTGAAAATGAAAGCAAAATTCCTTGTGGAAAAAAGTCAACATCAATGATTCTTTCCACTAAGCAGAAGGAAGGACCCCACAGACTCTTGTCAGACTGGATTCAACTGGAATATTTGTGGTTTTGTGGGGGCTGATGCTCAGCCCCCAGCAGGACAGACTTCTTGAGGCTGTACCCCAACCATCAGTCCCTACACTCCAGTTGAGCCTTGCAGCCTGGGGAAGTGGGAATGCTGGGGATCCCCTGGCTGAGCAGCCCCGGTGTCAGGGCCCACCTGGGCCATCCAGGACAGTTTGTCAGCTCAGTGCAATGCCAGTTCCTTGTGGCACTGACACTGCCTGTTCCTTCATCCTTCCCCCTTTCCAGCTGCATGTCAGACACTCCCTGACTATTGTTGGCCACTGAGGGCCATTCTTTCTCTAGGAGTTCAGACTGGCTAAGTGGAAGCCCATTCTCCTGTCCCGAGGGTAACCATCCAAAAATGATGGAGCCTTTTAGTTTTGCCAGTTACTCTGAAACTGCCCTTAGGAAAGGGTAGGTGAAGCCAAAAGCAAATCTTTATACCAAATTCAAGCAGAGCAGCTCTGCTGCCTGTGGAAACAGCTGGACAGAAATGAAGGGAAATGAAGCATGCCTCACATGTGACTGCTCCATTGGCATGGTCCAGATGAGGAGTTGCCAGCCACTGTCAGACCTTCTGTTGAGGACACTTTTATCCAACCTTGTGTCCTCCATTTGTACTCTTAGAAGAGGATGGGGGTGGAGGGCATCCTAGTTTCTTTCACAACCCAGCTCCAACCCTGGGTGTAAGTCAAATTCTGAACTCTCCCTGCTTTTTTGTTTATTACTTCAAGCAATCTCTACCTTCCTCACACAAAATCATTGCCTGTTACAACTACTTTGCACAGGCAAAGCCACTCTCAACTGGTCATTGCTGACCAAAAGCAACCATGCCCAAAATAAACTTTAGTAGAGTATCAACTTATCATAATGACTTTTCCAGGGATGTTATGCAAAAGCAGGAATAAACTTTTTCACATGTAAACCTTAAGTTCTGCATACATATTCACCTTGTTAATCATATTTAATAGGATGTCACAAACAGACTGATACATGCAGTCCATTACCAATGATGAGTTTAGATAGGATGGTAACCAGCTCTGAGAAGGGAATGAATTTGGTATCCTCACATCATCCTCTCTCCTACAAGCTTGACTTTAAAGGTTCACTTTGAAGACAATCAACTTGATAGCAGGATGGCAGTTAAATTTTCTGGACTCTGAAAGCAGACACTCACAGGTTGGGTTTCCTAGGAAGCACCTGTCAGACCACACATGACTGTAAGAGATGCAGCTGATTCAAGACACAGAAGATAGAAAATCTGTAGCCAAGCTGTCTGAAGCAGTTGAGAGAAGAAAAACTTTCAGTCATACAGGCTAGGAAATTACAGTGTTTGGTTTTCAAAAGGTACAGTAACACCTACATTGTTTGCCACTGAAAAATTGTATTTACAGTCTGTTGCGATGAAATAATGTACTTTTATCCATGAAATTTAGAAAAGCTGAAGGGTTACTTTTTAAATAGCATTTTCTGTTGCCTGAAAGTTTTTACTGCAGACTATAAGACATAGCAGTAAATATAGTCCCTCTTCAGAGCCTGAAAGCTAAAGTGGCAGTGCTGACATATGAAACAATGAATAATACAATTAAAGTAGTCTGCTTTCCTTCTAATATGAGCTTGGAGATGTCAGTGCTAGTACTCTTCAGAGTAATAACATTGTGCATTATTAAAGACAAGATCTCAACAGCTGTTTAACGTTAATACAAGACCCCTAAACACATTGTGAGAGGCTCCATGTCAGTCCAATATAGGCACTAAAAATTTAACTTACAGTACAATTACTACCTTCTCTTGCACTCTGAAAGTTTATTTCCTGTTTTGTCAGGCAATCATTAATCTTAAAAAAAATTTGAATGTTCAGAAAAGAATTCCTAAAATCTACCCACAGTTCTCCATATCCCTATTTGAAGAAAAAAGAAAGTTACTCTAGAGTCAGTCAAATCTCTGCCCCCTTCCTGGAGCCTTGGCATTCATGCCTCGTCTTCATTTTGCCTTGAGTAGAATTCCACTGTTCCTGTTTTCCAAGACCGAGCAATACTGGCAGCAGCTGTGATTCGTAAAGAGTCTCATGCAGGATCTGAGTTTAAATTCTAGCTGTTCACACAGTGTGCTAGCATATGTTATAAGCAACTATAAATTGTGTACAGATGTGTTCTGGAATTCCAGTGATGCCAAGCTAACAACACTGAATAACAGCTTGTGTGCTTTGAAATTATACCTAATGAATGTGCTGTCATATAACAGAGTCCGTCTCTGTGTCAGGATTTATCCACTGGCTTTGGAAGCAAGGAGTAAGAATTACAGTGTGAATTTTTTAGCAATATTTTTAATACAAGATATGCAAACCAAAGAGAGATGACTGATTTCAGGGGAACATTTTATGTAAGAGATTCTGATTAAATGAGCACACAAGCCAGGACTTTAAAAAAAAAAAGAATTGTTAAGAGCACTTTTGAAAGTCTAAAGACAAAAAATATTTCATATAAGTAAAAACAAGAAGTATGCAAACATTGGCCTAGTTGGAAAAGCAAAGTGCCAACAAACAGGAAATATAGGGAAGCACAGTAAAGGAATTGGGTGGGGAGAGAAAGAGGGCAGGCTGCTGTGAGAGGAAGGTGACTCTAATGACCAGGAAGAGCAGGGCTGAAGGGAGGTGAGCATCCTTAAAGTACCTTGTACATATTCTCTGCTGTACTCTTGTGCAAAACTGATGATTTTCATCGAGAGAAGATTGCTCTCTGTAAATTAGAGTTTGAACAACAAATGATGGGAATATTGACCATCTTTGTGGTGTGGAAAGGGCAGCCCATCATTGCTTACATACCAGATGTGCCCTTTCCATGAGTCCAACAGAACAGCAGCACTGCTTTTCTTCTCTTCTGATCAGTGGCAAAAACCAAGCAGGTACAGAAAGCCTGACTAGAAGAAATAATTCTTTTCTTTAAGCTGTGTGGTGAAAGCAGTAGAGGAAAAAGAAAGGCCTGAACACAGTATCAAAATGGGAGCATAGGTTAGCTAGCAGCTGGCAGAAGATCAGACCTCTGTGGCCTGCCCCACTTAGAGCCCTCAGGAAAAGCATCTCAGCATGTGTTTTAAGCTAATCTAGATCAAGCTCTGGTCCCACTATCCTGCCCATTTCCAGCTTTTTATGCCCTTCTCTGTGACTTTAGCACAGGCACTTGTTTGATTGCATAGTGAAGTGGTTCACAGAGCTGGAAAAACTGAAAGCTTATGAAATAAAATAATTAGCTTTCAGCAAGACAAGTTCCCTGGATGGGATCCACATGAAATCAGAGAGATGCCAGGGCTAATGCAAGAGTGGGGATAGAGGTGTGCAACCTTGGCCCACAGGGAATGTGCAGGTTACAGTTACCCAGTCCTAGATTACTCTGAGCTGCTGTGGAAGCACATCCTGATGCCTCTCAGAAAATATCACAAGCTTCTTTGCAACTCCATAGATAAAATTTTGCCTCTTCTGGCTAATAGAGAGAGACACCTTTTCTTATAAACAAAGATGTTTTGTGGTTCCTCTACCCCAGGTTGCTTTCCTGATTGAAAGAGGGCTTGTAGGTTTAATGAGAGTACTCTCCAGTAGACAGTAGCAGCAAATCATTAGTGAACAGCATGAGCTCTGACAGAGACACAGCTTTCAAGATTCATCTTGTGTTTGAAGGTGATTTTCTACATCAAAGCTGAGAAAATATATTAATAAGGCAAAAGAAAAAATTCTGGAACTTTGATTATATCTTGTTTTTTGTTATTGGGCTTACCTTTTGATATAGATCTTCTTTTGTCTTGTATTACACATTCCAATGCATTTCTCCATACGCATAGTATTTGCATCATTTGGCAGAGAACATGAAAACCTAAATGATGATCAAACTGTGCTGGAAGGGGGCTGTTAACAGAAAACACAGGCAGTTAAATCACATAATATTAAATCAGCAACATTCTTATCCCTGAAGCATGGCATCTTATTATTTATGGACTCTTTATTCTTGACTCTTTGGTCACCTTATATCTCATGAGCCTGATTAGCTACATATTTGATGTTTTTGTTTTCTCCTCTCTGAAATTCCTTGGATTAATCCATGCAGGTCATTTTCCTAACCCACTTTGTCCAGACTTGTGATACTGCTTGGTACCCTCAGAGTCTACCTTACAGTGTTGATATAGCTTAACACTGGCTGGTCTCCAGCCTTTCTCTGCCACAAACAAAAAGATGAATACTCCTATCCCTTATCTGGGAGGGACAGACATAGCTGTACTTCCTAGCTCAATTTTAACTGCATATTTCTGAAAGATTAAGTGTTATGTGCAAATTCAAAGTGAATCTTTTGAAAACATATCTATGGAAAATGTAAAAGCACAGAACTAACACTAGAAAGGGCTGTGGCTCAAAAATCTCAGGTAACATTATATTGTCTGCCTACAGACTGTCAATGAACAGCATAGATTTCTGCTATTTTATTGTCCTACTGCCTTTTATTGCGTTAGATGCTATATTATTTCCTGGAGTCTTCTCTTAAGGCAGACTATATTTGACCGTGTTATACAGCAATGGTTCCTGATTTTCTGGAAGAGCTGGTCTGAATTACATGACATTATGTCTCATAATGGTGATGGTAAGAGGCAGCAAACTCTGATACTGCTTTTTGGCCAGGATAAACTGCAACAGAAGAAGAGGACTTGGTGACAAGTTACACTGGAGGAATTTTTGCAAGGGATGACATTTCGTCTGAGTGTCTTAAACTTCACCTTAAAGCGTGTCCCATGTTGGACAATGGAGTTCAGTGGTAATGGTGCAGGATTTCACAAAGGCCCTGCCATCACATTTCAGACCAGAGTCACTCTGGTAAACCTGATATCAAGTATACAGCAACCAGGGTGACTTGGTAAGAAAGAAAAATATGGTAAGAAAGAAAATATGAAGGTAGTATGTTGTACATATAGAATAACCCCAGTCTCAACAACAACAAAACAGCTGTTGTTACTGGCTCTAGCCATTTTAATACTTTTTGGAGAAAAGCAACACGAGAGAAGTTGCTCCATCCCAAAGGGAATGTGTTGCTACATCAAAGAGCAGCTAACTACATTGTTAGGACTTCAGCTATTAAGACAGCATGCTCCATTGCATTCCCAACCCAGCATTCCCCACTTAACAGATAGATAAGCAATTAGTTTGGTGATTAAATTATTTCCATCAAATGCTCCCCCTTTCAGCTATGTTTGTTGTCCTCTGTTGCTTTACTGACCCCATTTTCCAGGCCATTGCATTTCCAAACAGCAGTCCTCAGAAGAATTATCCCATTAAGGAAACAATTAGTTTGCAGATTTTATTTTATCTGGGGCCTTACTGAGGTCTCACTGGTAGCTTTTCTTCACCTGTTAGCTTGCTTGAGGAGGTTTTACATGCATTGGCTGCTGTTTTAATTGTTTGCTTTGGTTTATTAGGAGAACCACTACCCCAGATGCAGAGACCAGTGCCCTAGTACTAGACCACATTGTGTGGATATGCATTGCAGCAGCTCCAGAGCTTCCCAGGTTTCAGAGGCAGGGAGAGAACTGCTTGGAAATTTTTGCTACAGGGGATAATTGTCTTGCCTAAGGACAAGTGAGTTCAAAATGGAAAAGGTGAAATAAGCACCATTGATGAACTTTCAGAGGTCGGTCTTGTCTCAAGGATTTTTGCATGGTCTCCCCATTGGAGCAGGAAGACAGTGTTGCCTTGTGCAAAAAATGAGGCAGGAGCATGACTTTGCTTTTCTCCTTCATGATACCATGGGCCAATATCTGTCCTTGTAGCGAAGAAACCATAGACACTTTAACTGGGATTCATCCCTACATGATGCACATGCTCATTTTGTCTCCTTCCGTTTCAATATTGAACCAAGTTGCAGAGACAAATTCTGGCCCCATGGTATCACTCAAGGTGAACTGAAGCATTCAGACAGTCATTTTCTGAATCAGCTTGCAGAGGCTAAGTAGCTAGATTAGAAGAATACAGGTGGGAGAGTGATAAATCCCATGATCAGAGGCATTTAGAACGAGATATGAGACTCTGCTTTGTGCTGTTTGTTGCTTTAGGCTGGGATTTTTAAATCCCAGTCTTTGTTGTTTTCCCAGCTTTGTTTGCTCAAGGCAAAGTGATTGTTGAATACCTCACATAGAGACCCCTAATTCTGACTGGGACAGCCGGTAATATAAAACTTTAATGAGACACAGTACTAGTATGGTGAGATATGTCATTCCAGTATTACCGCTGCTGGTATTTCACTAATTTTACCAAATGGTCCATGTCTTCAGTATGCTATTTTCCTATAGTTTCAGCCCATATACCAAAGCATAGCAAGATGTACACTAAAGGCCACATTTTGCTAGATTTATTTCCCTGAAGATGTGTCCTGTCAGATCTGAGCAGTCCCCCAAAAAGCCACAGAAACCATGCATGTGATTTTCCTGGTTCTGAAGGCAGCATCATGACTGGTTAGCAAATTTATTATGACTGGCCTGACTGAAGGGAAGCGAGTAATTTCTGAAGCCTGACTTGTAATGTAACTATCCCTGTCGGGCTGTATTGGGTCTGACTGGGGTAAAGCTCACAGCCCTTACACTTCTGTGCTTTGCTTTGGTAGCTGGCATTGATAACAGATCAGTGTTTTGGCTATTGCCAAGCAGTGCTGTCCCTCTGACATTCCTTCCCCCACTGAAGGGGATGGGGGTGGGCAAGATCCTGGGAGGGGACACCAGGATGCCAGTCAGCCAAAGGGATATTCCATACCATATGATGTCAGCTCAGATATATAAGGAAAGGAAGAGAGGAGGAGGAGGAGGAGGAGGCACTCAGGACTTGTCCATGTTTGCCTTCTTGAGCAACCATTATGTGTGCTGAAGCCCTGCTTCCCAGAAAGTGTCCGGACATCGCTGCTGATGGGAAGTAGAGATTGATTGTTTTTCTCCTCAGCTCTTGCACGCGCAACTCTCGGCTTCCTTGTTCTATTTTTCCCCCGCTGTAATAAAACTGCCTTATCTTACCCTGGTAGTTTTTTCCATATTATTCTCTCCCCTCTCCCAGTGGGAGAGGGAGTGATAGAGTGACTGAGTGGGCACCTAGCCGGGGTCAATCCACGACACTGGCATAAGCTCCTGGACTGCTGCTATTTTTACTGTTCTTGTGTTCTAGCTGGAGACTTGATTGCTAAAGTCTGTTTTTGCGTCTCAGAAGTAAAGGGTTACTGCTGCGGAGCCGACTGCTGAGTGCAGCTTAGGCTCTGCATCTGTAGGATAGATGTGCCCTTCTGTGTACCAGCTCTCAAGTGTTTGCAGAGCCACAGCATTTGGACATCAAGCCAACTCTCTGGAGATTTGAAGGTTTGGGGTATTGGGGGATTTTTTTACCAAAATTTTGTCAAATAGCAACTCTGCAAAAACTATCATTCTGTCTGACAGAATTTATTTATAAAAATTTAATTTGAAAAAAATGGAGAAGCTTAGACTTGCAAAACAGCAATAAAAATAGTGGGGTTGGGTCCTTCCCATGTGGCTTTTTTTGCTTATGCAGAGAATTCAAGTCAGAACAAACGAGTACATTCCCCAAGAGTTATTGCTACTCCCAAAGATGGTCTAATAAGGTTTTATACATCCACCTTTCATAAAATCAGTAAAATTTCTGTTGAATAGAGCAGGGTAAAGAAAAAAGTATTTCAAGGTGACAGTCCCTTTGCATGAACTTCTTTGAAGGATTGTAGCACCAGCTGTACATTTTAATTTCAGGGAACCAGCAGAGTTTAGGTAGAACCACTGAGAAATCTTTTACTTTTTACTTACTTTGATTTTGACACCATCATCACTGCATCAATTTACCACAAAATATTGAATCAAAATAGTGGCCATCAGTATCTGTGTACAACAATGGAAATTACTGTGTTTTTAAAGAGTCTGTGTTTCTTCCTAAAATATGAGAGCATATTATTAATTTGTAAGGTATCCACATTACAGAGCTGTAATACAAGAATCTCCAAACTGCCCAAGAGATGTTCTTCATTTGCAAGGAAAAGGTCTTGAATATAATTCTATTTCAAGTAGCAGAAGGGTTATGTCAGCTATTCTTTGTATTTTCCCTCATCAATGGCATGGAGTAGGAAGGGGAGGTATTCCTATTGCTCAGTTTTATGTAGCTGAATAATCTCAGTTCTTGGCACATGTGTGGCAGCATGTCTACCCCACCACCTCCTCCTCCTGTGTGTCACAGATAACTGGTGCATAAAGAGATAGCCCAAGGGCACAAAGACCCAGCAGGGGTCATCTCTGGCGCCAGGCGGGCTTAAGCCTCAGATGAGAGTTTCCATCTTAGTCTGGAGAGCTGATGGGAGGAGAAATAGAGGAAAAATTACTGACTTGAGAGCCATGGTTTATGGCTATAAAAGATACACGAGTTAGCACTGGGGCAGAAATCTCTTACATCCTGAAAGTGTTTGAATCTTCTCCCTGAAGTCTGGACACAGGTTTTGTGGTTATTTCTCTGGAGATTGAGGGTAAGGATCTTGATGTGTGCCCCGATCAGCAACTGGATGGTAAGATACATTGAATCCTAAGCTTATACTATTTCTTTGCAAGCTGTAAGTGAAAAAGGTACCTTCTCGTGCACTGTATATATTAAACTACTAGTAGTCTTTCTTTTTGTTTTATTCCTGTGTAGTATTGGTTTACTTTAAGTCTTATGTCTGTTAGTTTCCTCGTCTATTAATAAATGATTCATTCTAAAATAGACAGAATCAGTCATCATTAAAAGAACTTGCACACGAAAAGTGGGTTTGGGGTGCTGTTCACCTCAATAAGGTTACTGCCTGCTGCCAGAGGCCTGGGCAAAAGGCAAGGACTAATCTAACCTCCCACATCCATTCGTGACATGTCCTCAGTAACTGGGAGCAGGACAGAGGTTGGAGGCTGTCTCCATATCTTTGTCTCTTCATGGTCCCTGGAAGCAACTTAAAGAGATCCTCTGAGCAATGTAGGCAGCAAACTGGCTGTTTAAAGGTGGTAGTGTGAATACCTGCGGAGTGATAACATAGCTGCTTCAAAAATATGCTTTGCCTTCCTTCTTTCTTTATACTCCTATCCAAGACAATCAAATGGTCAGTATCTTTATTTGGTTAGAGATCTATTGGACTGCTTTCCTTTCAACAGATTATCCAGTCAGATTAATTCTTGTCTATTCTTTTTTCCTTTTTTCTTCTACAGAAAGGGATGGTGTTTCTGTCTTTGGATAGTTTTCAGGCTATTTCTCTTCATCTCCTATTTTAGGAAAGGAAATTCCAGATGTATTTTGTTTCCATTCATCTATTTTGCCTAGTCACCATAAATTTCAATGTTCTTCCTCTGCTGCATTTGTTCCATCAGTTGTCTTAACTGGCAGTTTCTTTAATAGTCCTTGTTCACGTATGAGATTTGCATAGCTTTGAACTACTTCATTTCTCTAGAGAGAAAATTAATTTGCACTTTAAACATAAGCAGGACTTAGTCCCCATTCAGGCTGCTCTAATGCTGTGGGCTGCCTCAGATCTATCAGGTTTGTTGTTGGGTTTTTTTGCCTGAATTTTTTTCTTTCCTTTAATAAAAAAGAATCTTGTAACTGGAACCTGGTTTCAGGTCCTGAAATGACTCTTTCACTCAGGCCAACCAAGAAAAGAAACCTACCAATTATTTCTGAATTTTAAATCACTTGCTTTTCAATAAGCCAGAAACTGATGCTCTATCATTTTCTCATTCTGTAGCTCCTGTTAGTGTGCCTTAAAAGCCAGTGGAAAAAAATAAAAAGCTTATAAAGATGATTATAAAAAAGTGGAACTGATGTTTGTGCCATTACTAAATTCTCAAATATATTTACTGCGTACAATATAAAGTTACCACATAATATGACAGATTAGGAAGATTCTTTTACAGTTCTAACACCTAGGACCCAAAATTGGATTTGACAAAAAATTCAAGAGTACACACAAACGTTTTGCAGAGTTGTTTTTTGAACTGAGTTTAAAACCTAGCTGGTAGTATTTACTAGTCTCCAAATGGTTGTCCAAGATACATGCTGGCCCTCAGGATCCCAAAACTATGCAACTGCTTTGCAACAAATTTCTATTAGTTGGGGCTGTATCAATCCATAGATATCATTCATAGGTAACTTGCATGAGTTTAATGGTATGTTACCAATTATGGCATCTATGCCCTCTTACCACAATTTTCCTCCAACCATTGCTGGTATCTTCTAAGTTAGAGGAAAGTTGGGTTATTCCTGCCAGTTAGAAAGGAGTCTAACAAAATCTACATAAAGAGCCCAGAGTAGTTTAAGGAACTGAAGCAATTATTCAGAATGAAAAGAGGCATCTTCACAATATCCCTGCTCAATAAAACTTGATCTATTTTCCCCTAGCTCTGCTTGATAATTTGAAATTAAGAGTTACCAGTGCTGTCTTACAGAAACTTTCTACACCAATACTTTACAAGAACGTCATATAAAATAAAATCAGTGTATGCAAGTAGCAAGACAAAAGATTGATGTTATTAATTTAGTTGAGGAACAACAATTTAAAGTGGACTGGTTGGGCTCTGATACAGAGATGGGTCTCTAAACTAAAGAGGGGACATGGAAACTTGCCATTTCTGAAGCCCTCTGTATCAAAATTTGTCTTTTCTCCTGACATGGTAAAAAATACCATAAAAGTGAATGAAAGTTTTAAAAGAGCTCTGAGCACTAGTCTAACCTCTAATATGCAGACACTGACTCCTATCACATGCAGGTACTTCTCATATTGCAGTTGGATTCATTCTAAGCTTCAGCAATAGCCTCGAGTGTTTCCATTGTTAATACTGTTGCTTGATGTCAGTGTACTTCAACAATAGTTTCACAACAATGAAGTTATTTTGTTTATCCCATAGATTGATAATATGTTACTGGTGGGTGTCGTGGGTTGACCCTGGCCAGGTGTCCACTCAGTCACTCTATCACTCCCTCTCCCACTGGGAGAGGGGAGAGAATAATATGGAAAAAACTACCAGGGTAAGAAAAGGCAGTTTTATTACAGCGGGGGAAAAAATAGAACAAGGAAGCCGAGAGTTGCGCGTGCAAGAGCTGAGGAGAAAAACAATCAATCTCTACTTCCCATCAGCAGCGATGTCTGGACACTTTGTGGGAAGCAGGGCTTCAGCACACGTAATGGTTGCTCAAGAAGGCAAACATGGACAAGTCCTGAGTGCCTCCTCCTCCTCCTCTCTTCCTTTCCTTATATATCTGAGCTGATGTCATATGGTATGGAATATCCCTTTGGCTGACTGGGGTCAGCTGGCATCCTGGTGTCCCCTCCCAGGACTTAGCCCACCCCCATCCCCTTCAGTGGGGGAAGGAATGTCACAGGGACTGCACTGCTTGGCAGTAGCCAAAACACTGCTCTGTTATCAACACCAGCTACCAAAGCAAAGTACAGCACTGTAAGGGCTGTGAGCTTTACCCCAGTCAGACCCAATACAATTTCCACCCCTTATTCCATACCATTTGCATCATGCTCAGAAATCCTTTTCTATTCACACATGCAATTTAAGCTACATCCTTAAACCATCCCCATCACATTAACTACTATCTCCTGTGCTTTCACATCTTTCCAGATGGTCTCCATTTCCAGCAGAATGTGGGGTCAGGGCAGGAGGAATAGTAAACTTGATTGTCGAGGACTGGCACCATCCCTGTTCATTGTGGCCTTTTTTCTTGCCCCTTGCTGAAATTCGTTCTTCGTCAGCTCATGTCCCTTCTGCTACTTGCATCCTGCAACATACAACTTTCAACATGCATTATTCGTACCCCAAGGTTAAATCACCTTGGGGTACACACTGGGTCTCCCCATCCTCCCGCATTACCCACCAAGTGCACCCAGGTCCTTGGGCAAAGACAATCCCACGAATGGGTTTGCCCTTCCCCATGGGGGACGCAACCCACACTGACTTCCCCAGCCACTTTCCTATGTGTAGTGCAGGAACCTTGTCTTCCTCCACAGTGTCTAAGAGTTTAGTTTGGGCGGGACCAGGGAGGTTAACAGATCCCCTAGTATTGACTAGCCAAGAGGCTTCTGCCAAATTCACATCCCAATGCTTCCATGTCCCATTACCTAGTGCCAGTAGCATAGTTTTTAACAGTCCATTATATCTTTCAATCTTCCCAGAGGCCTGTGGGTGATAAGGAATATGATATATCCACTTAATGCCATGCCTCTTTGCCCAGGAGTTAATAAGATTATTTCGAAAATGAGTCCCATTGTCTGACTCAATTCTATCTGGGGTTCCATGTCGCCACAAAATGTGTCTTTCAAGACCTGAAATTGTGTTCCGAGCAGTGGCGTGGTTTACTGGGTACGTTTCCAGCCAGCCAGTTGTGGCCTCCACCATGGTGAGGATGTAACTCTTGCCTTGGCGTGTTCGTGGCAATGGCCCAATGTAATCAATTTGCCAGGCTTCACCATACTGGAACCCCAGCCACCGCCCTCCACTCCAAAGAGGCTTCACTCGTGTGGCTCGCTTGATGGCAGCGCATGTTTCACACTGATGAATAACCTGTGTGATGGCCTCCACGGTCAGATCCACCCCTCAATCACGAGCCCATCTATATGTTGCATCCCTTCCAAGATGCCCTGATGTTTCCTGGGCCCATCGGGCTATAAATAGCTCACCCTTTCTCTCCCAATCTAGGTCCAGCTGAGCTATTCCAATTTTGGTGGCCTTATCTACCCGTTCGTTGTTTTGATGCTCCTCAGTGGCACAACCTCTGGGCACATGGGCATCTACATGGCGTACTTTCACAGTCATGTTTTCTATTCGTGCAGCAATGTCTTGCCATAATGCAGCAGCCCAGATGGGTTTTCCCCTGCTCTGCCAGTTGCTTTTCTTCCACTGCTGCAGCCTTCCCCACAGGGCATTAGCCACCATCCAGGAGTCAGTATAGAGTTAGAGTATGGGCCACTTTTCTCTCTCAGCAATCTCTAGGGCTAGTTGGATGGCTTTCACCTCTGCAAACTGGCTTGATTCACCTTCCCCTTCAGCAGTCTCAATGACTTGTCGTGTGGGATTCCACACAGCAGCTTTCCACCTCCAATGGTTTCCTGTCACTCGACAGGATCCATCAGTAAATAAAGCATATTTTCTTTCATTTTCTGGTAACTCGTTATATGGTGGTGCTTCTCGGGCACGAGTCACCTTCTCAGACAGTGCTCCAAAATCTCTGGCTTCTGGCCAACTCAAAATCTCTTCTAGGATTCCTGGGAAGTTGGGTTTTCCCATTCGGGCTCGTTGTGTAATTAAGGCCACCCACTTACTCCATGTAGCACTGGTCGCATGATGCACGGAGGGAATGTTTCCTTTGGACATCCAGTGTAGGACAGGCAATCATGGTGCCAAGAGGAGACATGCTTCTGTCCCAACAACTTCAGAGGCTGCTCAAACCCCCTCATAAGCAGCTAGTATTTCTTTTTCAGTTGGAGTACAGTGGGTTTCTGATCCTCGGTAACTCCTGCTCCAGAATCCTAATGGCCGACCTCAGGTTTCTCCTGCGGTCCTCTGCCAGAGACTCCAGGTGAGGCGCTGCTCCCCAGCTGCAGTGTAGAGTATATTTTGCACATCTGGTCCTGTCCGAACAGGCCCAAGAGCTACCGCACGAGCTATTTCTTGTTTGATTTGCTCAAAGGCCTGTTTCTGCTCAGGGCCCCACTTGAAGTCATTCGTCTTCTGGGTCACTCGATAGAGGGGGCCCACAAGTTGACTATAGCCTGGAATGTGCATTCTCCAGAATCCTACAAGGCCCAAGAAAGCTTGTGTTTCTTTCTTAGTAACTGGTGGAGACATATTGGTAATTTTGTCAACCACCTCTGTAGGCACATGACGGCGCCCATCCTGCCATTTTATTCCTAGAAACTGGATTTCCTGTGCAGGTCCCTTCACCTTACTTTGTTTTATGGCGTGACCAGCTTTCAGAAGAATTTGGATTATTTTCTTCCCTTTTTCAAAAACTTCTCCTGCTGTATCACCCCACACAATGTTATCATCAATGTAATGCAGGTGTTCCAGAGCTCCACCATATTCCAGGGCAGCCTGGGTCAGGCCATGTGTAAGAGTCTGGACAGAAATCCCTCATCTGCCTCACGACCCTCTACAGAAGCAGAGGCTTGTGGCTGTTGGCTTGGGCCGGCCAACTGCCCACCAGGGTCTCAGACCGCAGCCCTTCTGCGTTTACAGCCAGTGTTCCCGACCTGAGCGGGTTCCCTGCTGTCGGGTCTCTCTCCCCTTACCGCAGGCCGCGTCCCCCTTTACAGTGGTCACTGTAACCGAAGAGCCGGAGTATCTTGGAAGGGTTCTTTCACCCGGGATAATAGAGACACCATGTTGCTAGCTCTCTGGGCACCCAGGTGAAAGACCAGGGGCACCTTCTGCATCAGACTTTTATTGTGGGATCACAAACCAATCACTGACGGGCTCGGGGGAGAAACCAGGGAGGGATGAGGGGACAGGAACCAACTGGGAAAGGAAGGGGGAGGAGAAGGGGAGACTGGCAGGGGATAATGCAATCAAGTACTGAGTTCTGGAGCCTAAAGGTGATAAGACAGGAAAGTGGAAGCTGGGGACAGGGTAGCCAGCCCCCAGGAAGCCCAGCCCATCTACAGGGCAAACCACCCCGGGCTCTGCCTCAGGGGAGTCCCCAGCCCCGGGCTTCCTAGTGGGGGAAAAAGGGTTTTCTGGGGACTTGGAACCACCACAACAGAGGCTGAAAACGCAGAGACCCTAAGAGGGGAAAAGGACTTTTGCACAATGAAGTCCGGCCAGATCTGGGTGGGGTGCCTGCCAGGCGCCCAGGTGTACTGCAGAGGCGTGTTGACACATGCCCGTGGAACCGTGCCGCTCGGCTAACGGGGCGGAAAGGACTGCACAAGGACTATATGTTTTGTACACTTGCACCTGCACCATAAAACAATGGGCCCTACTCCCCCACCTGCTGGCCATTTGCCCCTCGCCTCTGGAGGGATTGCCTCATCTTTTGGTTACCTGCCCCTCGCTTTCGAAAAGACTATAAAGAGACTCTCAAAAGGTACCCCTACGAGATCTCCCTATGGACGAGACGGAATCCATCGGATCCGGACAACGAGGACTTCGTCGTGCCATGGTAGCTATTACCCCTTTCTTTTCCCCCCTCTCTCAACCCTACATCTCTCTCTCTCTCTTCTCTATCGCATAATCGTGTTGTTGGCACTCAATAAAAGTGCTTTTGATTTTTGATTAAAGCAAAAATACTTGTCCCTGTTTTCTTTTGCACTCTGAGATTCAAAGCAACAAACCATCACGACCCCCGCTCCCCTGTTAGTGGATCGTGACACCATGGCAGATGGTGGGGCTGTGTTTCCACCCCTGGGGCAGTCGGTTCCAGGTGTACTGGACACCCCTCCAAGTCAAAGCAAATTGTGGCCTGCACTCTGCCACCAGAGGGATTGAGAAAAATGCATTATCTATGTCAACTGTGGCATCCCATTTGTCTGCTTTTGACTCTAGCTCATATTGGAGGTCCAACATGTCTGGTACGGCAGCACTTAGAGGTGGTGTGTGTTGGGGAAGATGAAATAAGAAAGCCTTATAAATATGATTACCTAGCAAAAGATGCTGAGAATGTAGAAACTATAAGCAAAATTGAAATGAAGACAAGCTTTGAGATACCAAACCACAGTTACTGAGCAACTGGAAAACAATGGCATGGCTGCCTGAAGGTAATCCCCCTTTTGATTAAACAATACCCTCTGCTTGCAGACAGCTCCAAGGGTCAAAGCAGGCCCTACCAACTTGGCAGAGGGTCCAAAAAGCAGCTTGTAGAGTTTAGAATATAACACTGTATGGTAATGCAATAGTTCTCATAGGCTGTATGCCAGTGTTATAAGATTTGTAGTCTGTACTAGACTGGGTAATGAAAATTAGAATATTCAACACAGAAGATGATTTATTGTATTGTAAGCGACAAGCTCGCTCTCTTCTTCTTCAAGCTCTCTCAGCTCTCTTCTTTTAACTTCCTTAAATCCTCTCTTTTAACTGCTCTCTTAGCCCTTCGCTCTCAACTCTTTAAATCCCTGCTCTCAGCTCTTCTCTTGTCTCTCTGACCTGCTCCGGGCTCTGTCTGGCAGCTCTCAGCAGGTCTCTTACATTAACGTTCTTTTACAATAAACCTCATGCTCTACAACCCGACTTCAGAGATCTCTCATCTGTCCCGGCTGTCTGAAACCGACCCTGAAACTCTAAAGGTGTGACTTCATTCAGGCCCCGATAGTCCACTGTCAGCCGCCATTCCCCATTTGACTTCAGCACTGGCCATATGGGGCTGTTGAAGGGTGAGCGGGTCCTGCTGATAACTCCTTGGCTCTCCAGTCGACGAATTAGTTCATGGATAGGAGTCACGGAGTCCCGGTTGGTACGATACTGCCTCCGGTGCACTGTCCTGGTAGCAATCGGTACTTGTTGATCTTCCACCTGCAGCAATCCTATGATGAAGGGATCTTCTGAGAGGCCAGGCAGGGTGGATAACTGTTTGATCTTCTCTGTATTCACTGCAGCTATGCCAAAGGCCCATGGATATCCTTTTGGATCCTTAAAATACCCTCTCCTGAGGTAGTCAATGCCAAGGATACAAGGGGCCTCTGGGCCAGTCACGATGGGGTGCCTTTGCCATCTGTCCCCTGTTAAGCTCACCTCAGCTTTTATTACCAATAACTCCAGGAATCCCCCTGTCACTCCAGAGATCCAGATGGCTTCTGCACTCTTGTGCCTCAATGGCATCAGTGTACACTGTGCACCGGTGTCCACTAAAGCTTTGTACTTCTGTGGATCTGATGTGCCAGGCCATCGAATCCACACCGTCCAGTATACCCGGTCATCCCTTTCCTCCTCCTGGCCGGAGGCAGGGACCCTCTATTCCTGTTCTTGGTCAGAGTATTCACTGTCTGACCTTTGTGATGCCAAATCAGAGGTTCCCTCCTCAGGACTGTAGGAAACAGTTTTAGTTTTCTTATATCTGGGAAATCGCTGATTGTCTTCTGGTCTTTCTGTGGTAACTACACTGACAGTCTTCTTGGGTGGCCCCTTCTTAACAGGTCTCTTCCCCCTCAGTTCTCGGACCCGGGCGCTCAGCTTAGAGGTGGGTTCACCATCCCATTTCCTCATGTCCTCTCCATGCTCACGCAGAAAAAAACAGAGCTCGTTACGTGGCCTATTCTTGGGGATTCCTTTCCCTCTGACCGGGGTTGGAGAGGAGCGATCTCTTGGGCTGCTTCTAAAAGTTGGTGTGCTGGCTCGCAGGGATGAGGGAGCACCCAGAGTTTCTTCTACATTTTGGAGCCAGGCGGACGCCAACTCTACAGTTGGTGTATCTTTTTTTGGGTAATAAAGTGCCGCCAAGCTGCTGGAATATGATGCCGGGGTGCCTTGAACCACCTTCCTCCACATGGCAAGTGTACAAGGATATCCTCTGGATCTATGGTGATGCTATCATCCTTTAGATCACTATAGACAATTTCCAGCACTGCTAATTCTCTCAAGTACTGGATACCTTCATCCACATTGGTCCACTTCCCTGGGGACTTTACAAGATCTTCCTTAAAAGGATATCTTGCCTTCACACATGAAAGAAGCCGTCTCCAGAAGCTACAAGTTGCTCCTTCCTTTGCAAGTCCTCTTTCAATTTCCTGATCCTTAGCAAGGGATCCCAGCTGTTGGGCTTCATGACCTTCTAACTGCTGACTATCGGCCCCATTATCCCAGCATCGCAGCAGCCATGCAGGAATCCTCTCACCTGACTGGCGGCTGGAATCCTTTTGCAAGTCTCGAAGTTCGGATGGGGTCAGGGACCGAGTAATTTCGGTCTCCTCTTTAATCTGCCTCACTCCCTTCGATTCCTTTGCTGAGGGACCTGCCTCTTGATCTAGCCCCATCTCTTCTTCCTCTTCTTCTTCTGTTACTAATCGGCCTGAAACTTGCCTTGTCCATTTTTTTTTTTTTCACTACTGGGGCAATTACTGTAGTTGTTGTGGTTTGGGTTCCTATCTCAGACATAGTTGTTATGGTTTGTATCCCTGCCTCAGCCACAGCTGTAGTTTGTGTCCCTGTCTCAGCTATAGTGTCCTCAGACACAGTTTGGGTTCCTGCCTCAACTACAGTCCTCTGAGAGTACTGAACAGAGGCCCGGTGGGCCCAGGCCAGCCCCCAGTACAGGGCGAGAAGCTGCTCGCATTCCTGAGAGTAAACGAGGCACCCTTTTGTCAGCCGACGGGCCAGTTTGTTAGGGTTGTTTACCTCTTCAGGAGTAAACTCCCAGGCAACGGGAGGTGATAACCGCCCTAGGAACCTGCCCAAATCCCTCCATACGCCTTTCCACCCAGGAACTGGGTACCTCAGGGCAGATTTTAACAGCTCCTCACCCAAGGGTCGTTTCCTTCTGTACCAGGGAGATGACAATTTCCATGAGTTCCATAAGGTAACAACAGCATTGGCTAATATTATTAATAATATCAGGAAGATTATATAAGGGATGGCAGTAATCATGGGAGCCTGCAGTAAAAGATCATCCATACTCAAATTCACCCTGGGCAGAGAGGAGTTATATTCATTCACAGTCACTGTTTGTTTCAACATGTTCCCAAACTTAGCAAAACAAAGATAAGCAGTGTGGCACCCAAAGGCCGTATACCAAGCAGCAGCTTACTACTTGAGAGCTGCTATTGATAATTACTAGTGCATGCAATACGTGTAAATATGTAAAACTGCCTTTATCTCGCCCCACCTTCGGGCGCCAAAAGAGACTGTCGTGGGTTGACCCCGGCCAGGTGCCCGGTGCCCACTCATTCACTCTATCACTCCCTCTCCCACTGGGAGAGGGGAGAGAATAATATGGAAAAAACTACCAGGGTAAGAAAAGGCAGTTTTATTACAGTGGGAAAAAAAAATAGAACAAGCAAGTTGAAAGTTGCGCGTGCAAGAGCTGAGGAGAAAAACAATCAATCTCTACTTCCCATCAGCAGCGATGTCCGGACACTTTCTGAGAAGCTGGACTTCGGCACGCGTGACGGTTGCTCAAGAAGGCAAACATGGACGAGTCCTGAGTGCCTCCTCCTCCTCCTCTCTTCCTTCCCTTATATATCTGAGCTGATGTCATATGGTATGGAATATCCCTTTGGCTGACTGGGGTCAGCTGGCCTGCTGGTGTCCCCTCCCAGGACTTAGCCCACCCCCATCCCCTTCAGTGGGGGAAGGAATGTCACAGGGACTGCACTGCTTGGCAGTAGCCAAAACACTGCTCTGTTATCAATGCCAGCTACCAAAGCAAAGCACAGCACTGTAAGGGCTGTGAGCTTTACCCCAGTCAGACCCAATACAATGGGTTACTAATTCAGGGGGGCCGGGAGGGGTTGTTTTTTTTTGTTTTAATAAAGAACACATTCAGTCAGGACACAATCAGGCCATTTTGTTGCTAACATTCTATGTTCCCAAGAAACATGCAGGTGTATGAAGTAAATGTATTTCACACTAATTTGTGGATTGAAAATCTGGTCAGCTAAGCAGGGCCTCCTCTGGATATTTGTCAAGTCCTCAGTCCCTGTCAGATATCACCGTCCCAGCCAACACTCCCTGTAGGGCTCTGCACATTCCGTTCTGTGAGGTAGTGTTAGCGTAGAAACACATAATCACTGGATGATTATATGCAGGTGCATTTATTTGAAGAGCTCTGGGAATCAGGGATTCAGACCCAAATCCGATTCCAACATGGATTTGAGATGGATACATTTTATACCCTTTCCTTACACAACTGTAGTATAATCATATATTAATCATCAACTTGATATTGTTCTATTGTATATATTGTTTTCACCCAAGCATGAGTTTAAGCCCTCTCCCCAAAACATTTCTCATGATTGTTGTTCCTTTCTCGTGATTCTTGTTGCGATCAAATAATTATTTTTACTTATATCTACTAAGCAATTATCGCATTTAACTTCCTCATCTACTATACAGGTGGGTACACAGGTGTAGGTTCACATGATTTTAGCAAAGACAGTGCCCACTCCAGTTCCCAAGGCCTACTTCAGCTACCACGATTTTAGAAACACTTTAACCCTATGCTATCAGTAGGATCTTTATTTTCCTTGCTGTCTGGAAAACAGATTATACAGTTTGGATGCTACTTAAATAGGAAGAGTAAACCCTACCATTACTATTTACTTTTGGTTAGACAGAATGGGAATTTGTGTCCTATGCATTTTACTTAGCAGCCTATAAAGTTTATTTACATAACAAGCGGTAGGAGGAAGATCACAGTGCAAAGATTTCATTTTAAAATGAAGTAATTTGTCAACATTTGTTTTTCCACTCATTTCAATTTGCATGCAAGGGTACTAAGTTTTATCTCTGGCTGTGCTACAGGGCTATAGTTTATTCACAGCAGGAGAGAGAGCAAATATAAACAGCAAGCTAATGGGCTGAGTCACCATCTAGCTGGAGCTGAAGCTTGCCTTAGGTTGATGTCGCAGTACAGTAGCTGCAGCTGTCACGATCTGCTCGTAGGAGCGGGGGTCGTGATGGTTCGTTACTTTGAATCTCAGAGTGCAAAAGAAAACAGGGACAAGTATTTTTGCTTAAATCAAAATCAAAAGCACTTTATTGAGTGCCAACAACACGCTTATGCGATAGAGGAGAGAGAGAGCGAGGAAAGAAAGAGAGAAAAAGAAAAGGAGGGGCATAGCTACCACGGCACGACGAAGTCCTCGTTGTCCGGATCCGATGGATTCGTCTCGTCCGTAGGGAGATCTCGTAGGGGCACTTTTTGAGAGTCTCTTTATAGTCTTTTCGAAAGCAGGGGGGCAGGTAACCAAGAGATGAGGCAATCCCTCCAGAGACGAGGGGCAAGTAGCCAGCAGGGGGGGAGTAAGGCCCATTGTTTTAGAGTACAGGTGCAGCTGTACCGGACATATAGTTCGGTTCTTTCTGTCCCGGTAGCCGGGCGGACACGGTTCCCACGGGCGTGTTCCAACACGCCTCTGCAGCACAGCTCAGCAGCACAGCTCTGCAGTACACCTGGGCACCTGGCAGGCACCCCATCAAGATCTGGCTGGACTTTATTGTGCAAAAGTCCTTTTCCCCTCTTAGGGTCTCTGGGTTTTCGGCCTCTGCTTCTGTCAATGGTCGTGAGGCAGATAGGGATTTCCGTCCAGACTCTTACAGCAGCAAACAAGTCGATGTGAACTGCAGATTATAACTTATTTGGGCCATGAGAATGAATATAAGATTTGAAATTCAAGTGTGCATTTTAAGAATCTATCTGAGACAGCTTGTGATGCTTTCTAATTTATGTACAGAAATGCTGTTTCAAACTGCAATTGTAGCAGTCACTTCAAAATACCAAACTGGCAATGTTGACATCTATCTGTAGATGTCCACTATTTGTACTCTGGGCTCCTTTAGAGCCGATGGAGAGACAATTTTTGGATGTCACTCACTTAGAAACACAGAATAATCATAGAATCATAGAATGGTTTGGGATGGAAGGGACCTTAAAGATCATCTAGTTCCAAGCACTCTGCCAGGGGCAGGGACACCTTCCACTAGACTGGGTTGCTCAATGCCCCATTCAACCTGGCCTTGAGCACTTCCAAGGAGGAGGCTTCCAGAGCTTCTCTGACCAAACTGTTTGAGTGCCTCACCACCCTCACAGTAAAGAATTTCTTCCATATATCTAACCTAAATTTCCCCTCTTTCAGTTTGAACCCATTACTCCTTGTCCTGTCACTACAGTTCCTGATAAAGAGTCCCTCTCCAGCTTCCCCCTTCAGATACTGGAAGGTTGCTATGAGGTCTCCACAGAACCTTCTCCACACTGAACAGCCCCAGCTCTCTCAGTCTGTCTTCATAGTGAAGCTCTAGTCCCCTTATAAATTCCTTGTTCCTCCTCTGGACTTGCTCCAAAAGTTCCATGTCCTCCATATGTTGGGGGCACCAGGACGTGGCTCTGGCACTTGGCACAGTCCAGGGGTGTACTCAGAGGCAAGGGTGATGGAACCTTGAAGGGCCTGAGATCAGCTCAGCTGGCTGGAGCCTGGTGCAAACAACACCAAGGTTGCGGGTTCAATCCTGAACAGGCCATTCACGTAAGAGCTGGACTTAAAAATCCTTGTGGGTCCCTTCCAATTCTGAGTGTTCTGTGGTCAGGAAATAAAGACCTGATTCTCTCCACTGGCTACAAAAGGAGTGTGAGCAAAGCTCAGATTGTAGATGTCTCTCCATTTCTGACATACTGTCAGACTGGGGAGATAGTAACTTGCATAAGCAAAGTTACTACTTAACCAACACTAAATCTTTTGTCCGCTGACATCCCCTATCAAGAAAAATATTTTGTGCTTACTACATTTTGTGGGGAATGCTTGTTGGATTTGGGAAGCCTTTGCTGGCCACAAGTATCAATTTAATTTAAATTTATATGAAAACTGAATAATATTATATATGCATATTATATATCAAATATATTATTTTCAGAGCATTTCCATAATGAATACAAGTTTTCAAAACTGAACAGGTGTCCTTGGATGAGGAAAGATGAACTTTTTCTTATTATTCTGTCATAGATAACAGAGACAGTATTATGATTTGAATTATTTGGAATACTATGACAACCCAGAGGATAACTGCACGTGCAACAACAGGCTGGCCCTTACCATCAAAACATTCAAATAAAGTTTCTTTACTGAGAATGTGATAGCTGCTTCACCTCAGTGTGAAGAAGCCTGATGCCCTGTATTTGATGACAGTGATGGAGGGAAAAGTACTCCTTTTAAAAATTTATACAGAATTTTTCACAGATGCAATAATAGTAAAATATCTGGGTGTAGTGGTTTGAGTTCGTCAATTCAAGTTTTTTGGTTAAATACCAGCACACTTACCAAAATTATTTAATTTTGTTATGAGATAAGGATTAGAAGTAGGCAAAGTAGGCTCACACTTTAATGGATATAAAGATAATTTATTAATAGACTTAAAAAAGAGAATAATAAAAATCAGGAATCAGAACAAAACCTTTAGAGCACCCTTCTTCCCCCCCCCCACCTCTCCATTTCTTTCCCACTGACCATACAAAAAGACAACCCTTCGACTTTTAGTTAGTTTACCACCTCTGGAATAGTCCTTTTCTCAGTTCATGTAGGGAGAGAAGTTTTCTCTTCCCTTACCATGTTGATTCCCATAGGAAAATACAGTCCTTATGGTTTTCAGCCTCAATACAAGCAGCCGCCTGGAAGGAAAAGATCTGCTTGTTCTGGAAAATCCCTCCCGGTTTAGTAGCTTTCTCAGGACTATTACAGTGGGCATATGATGGTCACTGAGGTACTCTTTTGAGGATGAATAGTTCTATTACAGCGGCAACCAAATTCCCTTTTCTCATTATTGGCAACATAAGTCTTCTTCTATTATTCCTGGGGCAAGGAATCTCTACACAGGAGTCTTAGTCCACTGGCTGTAGCTAGAACATTACATCCCCACTTTTTCACTCTTTTAGACCATTGTTCATATATTACAGGTTATATTATAGCCGAGTTTATCAACATGTCTTTACAAGAGAAGTTTCAGCCTTAAAGTTTAGGCACTCATCTTCTTCTCTGGATATAGGCCTTGCTTCATTCATTAACTTGGAGTCTTTATGTTGTACCTTTTGTAGGTGTCTTCATCCTTTCTTTCTCTGTGTAGGGGAAAACGGATGTTTTCAAGTCCCATCCTAATATTGAAAAGGTTAATTTGTCTTTCGGCCGGGCGTTGGTCACATAACCTCTACCCGTGCTGTTTGAGTGTAACATTCCCAGCGGCTGAGCTGAGGGGGAGGAGCCCACCTGCGCCGCTCTCCATCCAAGCTGCGTCTGGGTCGCAGGGGGCTGGCCCAAGCCCTCTCCCGTGCTGGGCTGCGGGCAGCGCGGGGCCAGCGGGGCCACGTCCGAACTGCAGGGGGCCCGGCCTGAGACCTCTCCCGTGCTGGGCCATGCTGTGGAGCCGGCCCGGGCCAGCCCAGTGGGGCAGGGCCGGCAAGACTGAGTCACCTTGGCCTGCGGCAGCAAAATTAAGCCCCTTTTGGCTCGGCCAGAGCCGAGCAGAGCCGACTTGTCTCCCCTCACATGGAGCCGCCGTGAGGGACTGAAAGGCCGGTCCGGGTCCCCCCACTCCCCCTCCCCCTCTGCGCCATCCCAGCGTGGCCTAGCTGGACCTCACCATGGGCACGGAGGGGGAAGAATGAGGTCTTCTCTTAGCGAGCCAGAAGTCTAAAAGAGGGCTTCTTCAGATCCCCTCCTGGTTTTATGAGTTCTGGAGGCAGAAACTGCAATACCTCCTTTTGGATACGTCAGTTCCGGCTTCACCTCCTTCTGCACCGGAAATCCCACCTAAGGTTACCCCACGACACTGGGGGAAAATATAACTGAAAATTTTCTTTACTGATATGCCAACTTTATTCATTTCTGTAGGCAAAAGCTGAATTATTTAATTGCATGAGGCAATTTATTCTATACAGTTGCAGCAAATACTTCTTGATGTCTTAGGAAAAGTTTTTACTTGATCAGGTAAGTATAGGACTAAATTTCTTTCTCCAGATATATAGTTTATTGTTAGCTAGAATCTGTCTGTGCTTCTACAAGCACAGCTTTGAGCTGGAGCTACAGACTTATTTTTTGACCACAAGAGATGAAAAATTACTAAGTCTGTTTGCTGTTTGAATGAGATTTTATGAGTGAGATAGCCATCTAACTATTGATAAGCCTGGGTATTTAATTACCTCCTGAGAGCTGTCATAACAGATATGTATTTTGTATTTCTGTTGCTGCTAAAAGAGTGAACAGAATTGATCAAATGGGCTGGTAGCAGGAACTGTTCACTGGAAATCTCTGATCTTTCTAGAGGAAGATGGAAATATATGAAAATACATAAGCTGAATTTCAAAAAAGCTCTATGTGAGAGATGGAATCCTGAGTTTAAGGATGAAGTTGTCTGAATACCCCAAGAGGCATGTTTCCTCCTTTCTGAAAATCAGAAATTAATGGGAATAAAACTCCTCTATTCTCCCTGTTTGGGTTTGTTGAATTTGGGGTTTTTTTTCTTCTATTGCTCTAAATTTCAGAATGCTCTTCTTCCCATAAGGAGGATCTCTGAGTAGGCACAAGTAAGTGATGGTTGGATAAGAAATTTCTGGAATAAAGTGGATTGGATCCCCAAATCCAGATCTCACAGAAATGAGATCTCAGTTCTGAATGATACATAACAGGAAAATCAGAGAAATATATATACTAAATCTTGTTTGATTTGATAACAAAGACAGACCAACAGACATTGCAATAGACTCCTGCTAGAACTTTTGGCCATTTATGACTTACCTTTCTAGATGATTCTGTACTAGGAAAAAAATAAATAACTGTACTGCAGTTCAGACTTTTAAGCTTGTGCCTGGAGCATGAGTTTCCAAGCACCTCTGTCCATATTGGTTGCAATTTCAAACTTTAATTTTCTCTGATGTGGAAACCCAGTTCAAACAGCTATGCACTGTGCACATTAATTCTCCTCTGGAAGCTTATAGAAAATTCTTGTGGCCAGAAAAAACCCACATTTCAGAGCACCTGTCTCTGAGAGGCTTTCTCTAGCAACACATCTCTCAGCCTCTCATTTCTGGCACATGCATTGACTCTCCTGTGGGCTCCACACAGAAGACTTTGAAGTGTTAAAAGTCTTTGATATGGTGCCATAGCAATTTAATTATTTTCTCCCATGCTGCCTCAGCTACACTAAGCTTAAGGAATTAGATTGGATGCAAGATTTTAGCTTTAGCTTATAAAAGTGCAAATGATCTGGAATTAAATTGCTCAGGAACTTGACTCTCCATCATACAGTGATAAGAAGCACTTGAGCTGCAGTTCTTTCCCATGGCACAGAATTCTGCCTGAGTGATTGCTGGACTGGGAGCTTTTCCACCTCACCTCCTCTTCCTATCTCCAAAGAATTTAATGTGCTACAAAGTACTTATCTTCCACTCCACGCTGTTTTCAAGGAGGAAGTGACCTGAAGTACAGATCAGATTTTTAGAAAGTCCTTTCTGTGGTACTTCACATTTATATCCATGCAAAGTCCCCAGTCTGCCCATATCAGTTTTCCAGGGCACCTTTTGCACAAGAAAATCAACAAACAAATACCAGCACATACCTTGTGACCCCTTGGGACCTTATTCCACCTTCTTGATCTCTTCTGCTTTTGAAAAAACAATTTGAAAGATGTCCCATTGCTGATTTTATGCAGGATCTTCAGAGGATTACAACAGATAAAGAAACACAAATTTTATTCAGGGTGAGAAACCAGCATGATTACAATTCGTTGTCATTCAAGCACATAACAGACAGACTGCCTCTGCATCTCTGTCTCTTTTCCCCTGAATGTGGTGTGGAGTTTTAAAGAGAGAAGTTGTTTTCTTTGCCTTTCTTTTATATTTTCTCACCAGACACATTGGATTATTGGAATTCTCCCAGTAGCTTTCCTGACATAAGGGACTTGAGCTACATATACATATACATATGTGACATCTCTCCCTGACTGTTAATCTGCTTAAATCATCTTAGTTTCCAGATCTTATTGACCCCATCACCTGCTTCTGTTTCCCCACTATGAGCTGAAGTTTCTCCTTCTCCTGCACCCCCAGAGCCACACAGAATTCTGTGCCTCCTCTGTGTGCTTTGCCATGATTTGCTCCACCTTCTCTTCAGTTTAATTCTGCTGTGGTGTCAAATCTGTCTTCATCTGCTTTGTCCAGAAAATGCTCAGTGCCCTGTATGTACATGGTCTATGCACAGACACACCCTTGGATTACCAACTTGCAAAACCTGCAAGATACATGGGCAGAGAGTGGCAGAAATGTAACTGGGACCTGAGGTTCTGTTAATGCATCTCCTCTTCTGATAAAGGATTTTGAGGCTGTAAAACAGAAACACCAAATGCATGCTTTGGCATAGGGTGCAATGTGCTTGAAGAAAACAATAAACACAAACTTTCCACTATATAGCACTTCATAAACATGTGTTTATTTCCTCATCTTTCACCAGTTTTACAGTTTTAACCAGTGCCTCAGTGGTAATGTTTGTCAGAAGCATACCATGGAACTTCAGATAGTTCTATTCTGTAGTTATGAAATTAAAAACAAATTAACAGGCCTTTCCATATGGAACTGCACCAAAAAATAATGAAACTAATTTTTTATAACATATTACAGAGTTACATAAGATTTCAACTTACATTTCTATCTTACTCCATGTACTGAATTTACACAGTTAACTAATTTATTATTTACATTTTTCAAATTCTGTAGTCATAAATCTTTTTATATTGTACATTCTAGTTTAAACTTCTATTACAGAAATTATTTCACATGCATTTTAGACACTGCAATTTCAATATTTCACATGAGTTCTAGGAAATAACTGCCTGGTTTCACTAGTGATGTGTCAAGATGCCTCCTTCATAAGAAAATACATATTACAAAGGAATTTTATAATATTCAGAATCTTGAATTTTGAAAAAACTAAGTACATGGCATGTAATAATGATAATGCTATTTCCTTTTCTCTGCAATATTTTGTTTGGAATGACATTTCACCTGAGATGTAAAATTGTTAAATGTGTGGGCTTTTGATAAAAATTTGAAATTTTACATAAATGTTGGCTTTCTATTTACTGAGAACTAGTCCTATCTATATAGATATATAAATGTTATTTATATATCTATATCATATTTTCCAGAAAAGTCTACATCTACATAAATAAATATTGGTATTATATTAGGAAACTTCCCACTATCCTTAAAAAGCAATGTGCTCAAGTACAATATTCAACTTCTGACACAGACACAATAGTAAATGTGACCTCTAATGGTAATACTTCCTTCCAAGGGAAGTAAGAGGTACCTATTGAATTTGGAAGACATGGCAGACAACTTATGTGGACCCAATGAAGGAAATTTTATATATCCAGTCCTAAAAATGTTATGCAGGAGCATCTGACACAGCAGACAACTTTGGGTCAACTTTCCATGTTGCATGTAATTACCTAAATAACGTCTTAATAGAAAAAAGTTAATTATAGAAAGCCCTTACAACAGTTAATGCTGTGTTGTCTTCTCTCGTTACAATAATATACATTTCTATTAACAAATGATTGCAGATACTAAGTTTAAAGCAAACAGTCATAGATTTCATGTTTCTTTTATTCTGTTATTGGTAGACACTGTTAGGCACAATATGACATTCTTTGTAAACATAAATTTTGATACATTAGACCATGAACTGAAGTTACAGAAAGCAGTACACAGACACATAAGAAGCATAGCTCCACTACACATTCCAGGCACAAATGCAGCCATCTGGGAGGCCTGACCCTGTATCTATCACAAGTGAAACACCCAACTGACACCACTGGAAAAGAAATGCATCCTAATTGCCAAACACTCCTGCTTCTGAAATAATTCTCTTTATCTTCTACCAAAGATTTCATATACTTTTAAAATATAGATGGTCTCATAATCACATGTTAGTAAAAATGTATTTTACTTTATTTACCCTGAAACACCTAATTATTATAAAGTCTATGTGAAGAACTAAGCCCCCTAAAGCAAGTAATGTAGCTAACACATTTAGAAAGCTCTCTTCAAAATATGTATCTACATATTTTTAAGAAGTTGAAAATAGTCTTCCAATAACAAGTCATAAGAGAAAATATCTTGAAGGTTTTTTATTTCCCAAACTTAGAAGTGCACTACACTTTCTGTGCTGTGGTGGTGGTCGGGGGTCCCAAAAACTCTTTCCCCATTAAGAAGCCCTGGAGTAGGAAATCCCAGGACTGAGACCACCCCTGGGGTGGGGTTTGGCAGTGGTTTGCCCCAGAGTGGGGCTGGGTTTCTAAGGGGCTGGACGTTCCCTTGGCCATTGGACTGACCACCCATGCATCAGTTGTCAATCTTCCCCGAGTTCCAGAAAGTTCGGTTATGTTCAGTTGCTGATTATGTTATGGTCATGTCTGTTACCCCCTCTCCTCCCCTCTCTATCCCCCGTTGGCCCTTGTCCCCTTGTCCCTCCCTGGTTTCTCCCCCGGGCTTGGACCTAATTGGTTGTCACCCTCATAATAAAAGTCTGGTGCAGGCTGAGCCCTGGGTCGCTCGGACTCAGACGCCCAGAGAGCTGTCATCTTCTCGATACAGTGTATCTTTTACTCTGCGCCAAGAGATCCCTCCCCAGCCTTTCCAGCGATACAGATACAGTGTCTACCTATAGGGGAGACACAGCCCGCGGCAAGGGAAACTGAACTCCCGACGCCAGTGAACCTGTGCCTGCCTGAGCCAGGGACACTCGGTCATAGCCGCTGCAGGGCTGCTGCTCAAAACCCTCATGGGCAGCTGCCTGGCCCGAACCAGCGGCGACGCGACACTGTGCAACACTGTGCAACTCAAGAACCAAACTGAGGAATAGTAAGTCTGAACTTTTAAGTGTATTGCTTATTGCAACTCTCACCCTTCATAACCTGCATGTGTATGGTAGGCGCAAATTAATATGAGTTATTTACATCCAACAGAGCAAAATTAGAATTCTTATCAGAAAATATTTCTTGAAAAAAAATAGTGCACTTAAATTATGCAAGTTTTAAGAAATTATTATGTATCCCATGGTTATATGAAGAAACATTGATTTTAGTCTGTAAACTCATAGAGGATTTTTGTTCTGCTAATGACCCACGAGCAATCTGAGTATACAGCTACTGTTATTGTTATTGGGAGCTAGCTCTCTTCCTCTGAATAATCAGGAAAAAAGGTATTAAATTATTTAACAAAAAAAGCTTTGGAAAGATATATTAATTTTCCTTTTCTAACTTGCTAGAAATGGAGAATAAGGCAACAACTGAGATAAAAATATATCTTGCTTTGTAAACCAAGGTTCTTGATACATTTCTTAAAAGTGAACTTTCATGCTGAAAAATGGCAAGGCCTTAAAAGAGAAACATTAATTACTTTGACAAGACCATGCCTTCTGTTTAATTAATTATTTTAAAGCACTCCAAAATATATTGAGAGGGATTTCTTTCAGTGTAATAGATGAGTCTACAGCTTTAAGCAACTCCTTTTTATGGCTAAAAAGCCTCTACAACATCCTTCAAGACTGAGTAATGTTTAGAAAAATGCCACAGATTTCCATTACAGCCTCCTATATTCTTACATTATGGAAGTATTCTAACCTAATGCCATGGAAAAACAACAGACGGTGTGCTAATATCAGTGTCTTTTGATTTATAACCAGACCTCAAAACACAGGCCCTGCTGTCTCATATGATCTGTATGATCATGGAAAAATTCTTTTTCCCACTCAAAGTAGATCGATTTCACCAACCAAAACTGGCTGATAAAGTCATGGCAGTGACACTGAAGTAATGACAAAATCATTCCCTAAATTTTAGTCTAAAGTACATAGAAAAAATGCTTAACATAAATTAGACAGACTACAATTCTCCTATTTAGAGAAGGAGAAAAAAAAAAGAAAATTATAAGACTTCTGAAGTAATTTTTTATGCTGAGCAAAGAATTCTCTTTAAGTTCATTCAGTGCTCGATATCCTGCTTTGTCCACTTCTTCCGTATTCTGTTCTCATTCTGCAAATTCTATCAGAATTTTAATGGTCATCTTACTTCAAACGAAAGAGCAATGAGCTGAAAGCACAACCAGAATAACAGATGCCATAATACTGCAGAACACGTTGGTTCTAATGATTTCTGTCTCTTTATATTCATTTCTTGTAATGATTGGGGGCATCCGCAAATGCAAACTTCAGTCTGTAGGTCTCTGCTAGGAGTAAACTGATGTCTTCATTCCCCCAGTGTACTGTGGGCAAATTCTGTAAAAAATATCAGTAACTCCTAATTAAAAAGAAAAAAAACCAAAACAGCAGTAAATATATTTTTTCAAATAGCAGTGTAATAACTATGTATTACTTATACAATGATCATTTATAAGCAATCACTCACGTAGCACCTCTGTATCCCAAACGAACCTGAGATCCCATTAGGTTTAGTGATTTTTACAGAAATACTTGCTATTCAACCTTTCACTTCAGAAACCTGCTATTAATTGTAGCTGAAAGATGGTTGTTGCCTAGATAATTTTTTTGAGAAAAATAATCTGTGTTGTTGCCTATCCAAATTATTTTTATGCTCCAGGGCATGAAGTTATACAATTGGATACATTTTCAAAATTATGGATGATTGCTAATTCTGGGATTCTCTCACACCAATGCAAAGATAAGCTACTCTCTACTTATACATGAAGAATTAGGAAATAATTATTTCAGTCAGTTGCAGTCAACTTCCACTTAGATTCTTAGCCCAGGTTTCCCACACTCTGCTGGTTTCTGATCCCAAAATATTTTCCTGTAGGTCAGCTTTTCCTCTCTCTCATATTAGGTTTAGGCAATACACTTCTAAGAAGCCCAAGCCCAGAAACAGAGGTAACAAGAAGCTCACTGAGACAGTGCCTCTGTGTTCAGTTCTGATGAACAGGCATCAAAATCCACCACGATCCTCAGCAGCACAAAGCCTCAAATCCTCAACTGTAGGCTGGAACCTGCCAGCTGTGAGAGAACTCTCTGGAAGATCAGCTACCACAAATTGTCTCCTGACTTCATGCAAATGACAATTTTTATAAGGCTCATAATTTGACTAAACTCAGGAAGTTAGTTTGCTCTTTAAAAAAAAAACAAAACTGGTGACCCATAAGGTCAGAAACCCTCAAATGTGATGCAAAAGCCACCCTAGGCCAAATTTGAAGTTTGTGTTTGAAAATTTCCATAGAGCAGATCACCTGTCTCATGCTTTTAATTGTTTTGATAAACTGTGGCAAAACAGCAAAAGAGAAGTTTTGGATGAGTCACAACAAAATGAATGTGGATTTTCATGATGGGAGGTATAAGGCAATCTTAGGAATAAATGAAGTTGTTAAGCCTGCTTGCATCTTCTAGGTGCTCTATTTTTGCAGAAAAAATGCAAATACTTCATGCACATTTGTATATATGCATATGTATTTGTGAGGATGTGTATAAGTATATTTTTGTGTCAATATGTCTGTTAAGGTTTATTCTAAAGATCAGAAATACGTGAATGGGAATGCAATTAAACCACAGCCATTATCTTGTTATAAATCACAATCCTGCAGTATCATGCATAAGTACCCAGGTATGGCACTTTGAAAGCAAATCAGTGAGAGGCTCAAAGTCAGAACTACAATTTAATAGAAAAATGTAATAGTACAAAAACACTGACAGAGTCAAAATACAACCTGACACCCTGTCGGTCAGGATGTTGGTAGCAGTCCAATTAGATGGTGGCTGCAGTCCTCTGGGAGTGATAGATGTGGTTCTGTTGAAGCAGTGATCCTGTGGAAAGGTGTAGTTATCCTCTGAAGGTCCAGTGGTGGTGTAGAAGGGTCTGGTCTTCGTCTGGGAATCTAGTGGAAAAAGCTGCCTTGTGGTGTTT